>CM046439.1:16631189-16786657 GCA_025506505.1 Flaveria sonorensis
CTCGTGAACCAATCTAATCAAATGTTATTATAATTATCATTGGAATCACACTAATCAATCACAAATAGAACATAGTGCCTGCTATTTAAATTGAAACAAAAATTGAACATGAAACACACAAATGAGGCTAGAAATCAATCCACTCCTTGCCAATACTCTAAGGGCACAGTCCACAACCAACTTCAAACACTCTTGCCTCAAAACTGAACCGAATCAATCAAAATGATAACCGTGGATCCACATAATTCTTTATTGACCATCTAGGCAAGGAAACTAGATGTAAAGGATCTAGAAACTACTCGCATTAACTCAATAAGAATCAAAAATGAAATTACAATGGCGGAATGGATGTAATAAGACGTCAAACAAAAACACAATAGGTGATCGATGAAAAAGAAGTTAAATCAAGGTAACACAAACAATTAAATATGATTTACTTGTATTTTAATCAAAATTGTGCAATAATAGATTGGTGAATCAAAGTATTGATGAAAACTTAACTAAATCTGTAGGAAAGGAACAAGTTATACAGAAACATTAAAAAACAGTAGTTCTCGCAAGGATAGTTTTTTGCTTTCCATAACAACCTCCAATGCTATGAAGTTTTGATTCTCAAGCTTTCTGAACATACTCGTGAACCAATCTAACCAAATATGATTATAATCATCATTGGAATCACATTAATCAATCACAAATAGAACATAGTGCCAGCTATTTATTGAAACAAAAGCCAAACACGAAACACACGAATGCGGCTAGAAATCAATCCACTCATTGCTAAAACTCTAAGAGCATAGTCCATAACTAACTTCGAACACTCTTGCCTCAAAACTCAACCGAATCAATCAAAATGATAATCGTGGATCCACATAATTCTTTATTGACCATCTAGGCAAGGAAACTAGAAGTAAATGACCTAGAAACTACTCGTGTTAACTCAATAAGAATCGAGAATCAAATTACCATGGTGGAATGGATATAATCAGACATCAAATAAAAACACAATAGGTGATCGATGAAAGAGAAGTCAAATCAAGAAAACACGACCAATTAAATATGATTTACTTGTATTTTAATCATAATTGTGCAATTATAGATTGGTGAATCAAAGTATTGACAAAAACTTGACTAAATACATAGGAAATGAACAAAAACAGAAACATTAAAAAACAATAGTTCTAGCAAGGATAGTTTTTTGCTTTCCGTAACAACCTCCAATGCTATGGAGTTTTGATTCTCAAGCTTTCTGAACATACTCGTGAACCAGTATAATCAAATGTGATTATAATAATAACTGGAATCGCATTAATCAATCACAAATAGAACATGGTGCCTGCTATTTAAATAGAACAAAAACTGTCACACCCTCAAATTTCACGTGCGGGGTTTTACCGCGAGGCGTGTGAACAAACTAGGATCTCCGTCATTAGTTACTCAAAACGACTCTAAATGCAACATTTAAACAAATCAGAGTTTAAAACTTTAAAATATTTGCGAAAGCGTTTTGTAATAACCCAAACACAAGGTACTAAATGTAAACTACGCAAAACATGCGCCCAAACCAAAATACGTAAGTAAATTCTAAATTAAAAGTAAACAATGTTTGAACAAAGCATGCTTGACATGTGCGTGCTCCTATGGGCAGCTGCTAGAAACAATCTGAGAAAAGCATACTAAAATTGTCAACATGATGGTTGGTGAGTTCAAGAGTTTTTAATTAATCATAAGCAGTAGCGTTAGTCAAAATATATAAACAAGTGCATTGAAATAGATAGCTAGTCTAATTTCATTGGTAAAGAAGAATATTGATTTCGCGATCACAACTGACTATGTTTGTCTCTTTGCCTCCCGCCACGACATACCAGGTCGTGACGCTGTTTGTCGTTTAGGACAATATTGCACCCCTTGAATTCCGGTCACCCGGGTGGGGCTTGTTAGACCCAGTAGTACTACCCAAGATTTCCCGCTATATTCCTTAATTAACGATCCGAAAGTTTGAGGACTTTCTATGGTATAACCCACTATGTCTTACCAAACACATGTTATATCAGTAAAGCGTTTTAAAACAAGTATGCTTTCTCCCCCAAAAAGAGAAGTAGTAAAAGTGGGGCATTAAACTCACCTGGTGTGCAAATGAATGATTGTAAAAGCTAATGATGAGTGGAAAGACAACCCTTCAAAAGTTACCTAGAACACACAAGTACATAAGTACGTGTACACAGAAAACTTAACAACCCTAAGTGCTCAATAACCACATTGACCCAAGGTTTTAGAAAACAAGACTCGTTTGACCAAGTTGACCTGTTTGACCTGTTGGTGACATGTCAAGTTAAATTCTTGTTTAATCAAGTATAGCAATCCATCATACATGGTTATCACACATGTTATTCACGTATGCCACATTACAAACCCTTAAGTGCTATAAAGCTCATCATACATCATCCATTATCATGTATATTCAATAAGAGCCTAAATTTCCTAAATGACCAATCAAGCATCCACACAACTCAATTAACACATTCCACCACATTAGACACCATCAACAAGCATTCTAACATGATCCTAACATCATGAACATGCCCAATTCACCATATCAAATGTTCTACATAAATAAAGTTTCCCTTTTGAGAAAGTAACACCCAAAATCAATCTAACACCCAATTCATTCAGGAATTCATCAATATCATGCCTAATCTAGTCCATAACTATCATCTAGACATGACCAGCATCATCAAATCCTCATAATTCACAAGCCTCATATCCAAAAGTTTCTACTTGTAGCAAGGTATGAACAACCACTAGATTTCATGATTTTTCTTGCACAATCCATGTAAACTAACATCAAAGCAATACAACTAACATCATACAATCATCAAATCATGAATTCCAAGAAGAAAAAGTTTCTACTTTAGGCAATGTATGAACTACATGATCAATTCATGGATTTCTTGCATAATTATCATAATCCAGCATTCATACAACATAACCAACAACATATCATCATCAAACAATCATCAGTTTCAACTTTCATTCACAATTTTCGAACTAGGGTTCATCAACATCAAAAACCATGAAAAATTTGTTAAAATCTAACCTTTAAACGTGTAATTGGCCAAGAATTGAACTTGCTACAATGTTGTAGTGATCAAAGCCAAGCAAAATCAAATGAACTAGTGTGTTTTTTATCAAAATTCGTGAAGATGAGAGGGGATGGAGGCTTCGGCCGATTTGGGTGGTTTGGAGGCTAGGGTTTGGCTTAATTTTGTTAAGTTTTAGTTTTATGGTAATTACAACTTAACCCCCATTGTTTATAGTATATAAAAACTAATCTTTTTAACAATTTTTAAAAGGTTTTAACTACTAAACACAGATATTATTAATCATCAATAATAATTATATATTTCAACTAATAACAAAACACATGAAAATATTTACACGTAATCACATTATCAAGTAAAATTCACAAATAATATTTAAAATTCATAAATCACATAACCACAAACTAATAATCAACATCATTAGTTAAATTATTATCTGTTCATTGTAGATAATTGTTATTAAGTCACCAACGTTCAATGACAACTAGTGTGTGCTCACGACACGTGTATGCAAGACCTAACGGAACTAACGGAGTTTGGTAATGGAAAATTACCGGATGTCACATTATCCCCATGTTGAAAGAATTTTCGTCCAGAAAATTGCGTTACATGGTTATGTTACATCACTGGTCTACTGCATTGGCACAAAGAAATCGGGTGAGTTTCGGGTGGGTTGTCACATTATCCCCATGTTGAAAGAACTTTCGTCCATGTAACCATTACCTCCGTCGATTGACATCATCGTTTCGAACAGATGAGGATACTTAAGCTTCATCTGATCCTCACGTTCCCACATGAATTTCGGTCCACGTTTCAAGTTCCAAAGAACTTTGACTATAGGTATCTTGCTTTGCTTAAGAGTCTTGACCTCACGGCCCGTCACCTCAACTGGTTCCTCAATGAACCGTAGTTATTCATCTACTTGCACTTCCTCCAGTGGTACAACCATCGTCTCGTCCAATAAACACTTTTTCAAATTTGAGACATGAAATACATTATGAATTCCACTCAACGAATCAGGCAGGTATAATCGATACGCCACTGGACCTATTCTTTCTAGAATCTCAAATGGTCCAACGTATCTCGGATTAAGCTTGCTTCTTCTGCCGAATCGAATCACACCTTTCCACGGTGAGACTTTTAGTAAAACTTTGTCGCCGACCTGAAACTCCAAAGGTTTTCGTCACTTGTCTTCATAACTTTTCTATCGGTCACGTGCTGCAGCCATACGGTTCCTTATCTGTACGATCTTCTCAGTAGTCTCATGCACCAACTCGGGAACTCGAGGCTTGTTAGCTGACTATCACCAACTTCCGCCCAACAAAATGGTGATCTACACTTTCGCCCATACAACGCCTCAAATGGTGCTGCCTTGATGCTAGTGTGATAACTATTGTTGTACGAAAACTCCAACGGTAGATGAACTTCCCAATTATTCCCGAAATCAATCACACAAGCACGCAACATGTCCTCCAAGGTTTGAATAGTACGCTCACTTTGCCCATCGGTCTGTGGATGATAGGTGGTGCTCATGTCCAGACGCGTACCCAAAGATTTCTGTAATGACTGCCAAACGAGCATCACGGTCAGAAATAATTCAGACCGGTACACCATGTCTTGAAACTATCTCCTTCAGATAAATTCAAGTTAACTTGTCCATTTTATCCATTTCCTTGATTGCCAAGAAGTGAGCAGACTTAGTTAACCGATCTATAATAACCCATATCGTGTCACAACCAGTAGGAGTCCGGGGTAATTTGGTAATGAAATCCATAGAAATCTGTTCCCACTTCCATATAGGAATCTTAGGTTGTTGTAGTAATCTAGATGTCTTTTGTTATTTTACTTTAACCTTCGAACAGGTTAGGCACTTGCTCATATACGTAGCTACGTCTGCCTTCATATTAGGCCACCAATAGTGCGCCTTCAAGTCATGATACATCTTGTCTGAACCAGGATGTATAGAGTACTTAGACTTGTGAGCCTCACTCATAACCAAGTCCCTTAGGTTTCCACACAAAGGCACCCAGAGTCCATCCATGAAGTAACGAACTCCATCCGCTTTCACTTCAAACTGTTTGTCCATTCCCCATAAAGATTTAGACCCAATGTTTTCCGTTTTCAAGGCTTCTGTCTGAGCTTCTCAAATTTGTTCAGGCAAGTGAGTGCTAATCGTAAGCTACAAAGCTCGCACTCGTCGGGGCTTAGTAGTTTCCTTTCTACTCAACGCATATGCGACTACATTTGCCTTTCCTGGGTGATATTTGATAGCACAATCATAATCATTCAACAATTCCACCCAGTGTCGCTGCCTCATATTCAACTCCTTCTGTTCAAAGATATGCTGAAGACTCTTGTGATCGGTATAGATAGTGCACTTGGTACCATACAAGTAATGTCTCCAAATCTTCAAGGCAAAAACTACCTCACCCAGTTCCAAGTCATGAGTGGTGTAGTTCTTCTCGTGTACTTTTAGTTGTCTCGAGGCATAGGATATCACCATATCATGTTGCATCAAGACACAACCAAGTCCCTAGATAGAAGCATCACAATAAACCACAAAATCATCACTTCCCTTTAGTAATGCCAATATCGGTGCGCTACACAGTTTCTGTTTCAACAACTGAAAAGCAGACTCTTGACTATCACCCCATTTATACATTATTACTTTGTGAGTCAAGGCTGTGAGAGGCTGAGCGATCTTAGATAATCCCTCAATGAATCGCCGGTATTATCCCGCCAGTCCAAGAAATTGCCTTATCTCACTAGGCTTCTAGGGAACCGACCAATTCTTTATCACTTCAATCTTTGCATGATCAACATGTATACCTTTCTTGTTAACAATATGATCCAGAAATTGTACTTCACGTATCCAAAAATCACACTTGGAAAACTTGGCATACAATTGTTCCTTCTTAAGTAATTCCAAGATTAGATGTAGGTGCTCTTCATGTTCTTCCTTGGTCCTCCAATAGATTAATATGTCATCGATAAACATGATAACAAACTGATCTAGATAGGGTTTGCATACACGATTCATGAGATCCATGAATACTGCTGGTGCATTTGTCAACCCAAATGGCATGACCAAGAACTCATAATGACCATAATGTGTACGGAATGTAGTCTTCGAGATGTCTTCCTCTCGGGATCTCAGTTGATGATACCCAGACCTCAAATCAATCTTAGAGTAGTAGCTTGACCCTTGCAGTTGATCAAACAAATCATCTATACGAGGTAAGGGATATCGATTTTTAACTGTAACTTTGTTCAGCTCTCTGTAGTCGATACACATTAGAAATATGTCATCCTTTTTCTTGACAAAGAGAACTGGTGCTCCCCAAGGTGATGAGCTCGGTCAAATAAACCCTTTATCCAACAGCTCCTGTAGTTGTGCAGATAGTTCCTGCAGTTCGTTCGGGGCTAACAGGTAAGGTGCTCTCGCAATCGGAGTGTCTCCGGGAGTCAAATCAATCTGGAACTCAACTTGACGATGAGGTGGTAGTCCAGGAAGATCCTCTGGAAACACCTCCGGAAAGTCACGAACTACCGGAATATTCTCTATCGTCTTTTCCTCTAGTTGCTTGTAAGTTACAAGGGCTAATATGGCTAAGCGACCCTTACGTAGCCACTTCTACGCTTTCATAAATGATATGATGCCTATCACAACACCACTTTTCTCTCCTTTAATTGAGAGAATTTCCCCTTCCAGGAGAGGAATGTGGATAACCTTCTTATGGCAAATGACTTCCGCCTGCTTCTCAGAAAGCCAATCCATGCCCTCGACTACATCAAACTCCCAAGCGTAACAGGCATGAGTTCGATGTCAAAAGTATGACCAGCAAGTTCTATCTCGTAAACCTTAAGGGTGTGTGTCACGTCGATTTGCTTACCGTCAGCTAATTCTACCGTATATTTAGACTCCAATGGAGAAGGCATATCACTTAAGAGACTACAAAACTTAGTAGAGATAAAACTTCTATCAGCTCCAGTGTCAAACAATACAGTAGCAAAACGACCATTAATAGGAAATTTACCAGTAATAGTAGTAGGGTCGTTTAGAGCCTCACTTGAACCCATGACGAAGGCTCTCCCCTTAGCTCCACCATTGTTGCCACCATTATTGTCACCATTGCCATTATTATTGTTATTGTTTCCACTATTTCCAGCACCATTCCCGTTCTTCTTCAACTGAGGACAATTCCTCTTGTAATGTCCTTCCTTTCCGCATTCAAAACAACCTTTTGGTGTTTCTTGAGGTTGTTGGGTCTTCTTCATCAGCTCACCACGGCAATCCTTTGCCACGTGTCCAGCCTTACCACAACACTGTCATCGAAAGTTGTCACACCTGCCAGTGTGATGGTAGTTGCATCGATTACATTTGGGATACTTCCCCACGTATCCACCTTGTCCCTGAGATGAAGAAGACGACTGATTGAAACTACAGTTGTTGTCAAACCTTCTTTGTTACTGTTGATGCTGATGCTGCTGAGTGTGTTGTTGTTGCTGCTGATGTTGCTGAGATTGGCTGTTTGACGAAGATCCCTTGTTGGCAGAGTTTTCCCACTTGCGTTTATTGTCAGGCACGCTTGCCACAGCGCCCCGTTTGGGTAGCTTTCCCTGCTCCACCGCTTGGTCAGTAAGTTTGTGAGCCAATCGAATAACCTTGTGAGTAGTAGGGAGGTTCGCAGCAGTCACCATACTTTGTATCTCTGGAACCAAGCCACGCATATAAAGCTTAATTCGTTTGATCGGCGGGTCGATCATGCTAGGGCAAAGTGTCGCCAACTCATGAGACCTTGTAGTGTAAGTCACGATCTTAGATCCTTCCATCTTCAATTGCCAGAATTCAGCTTCTGACTTCTGGACTTCATTGCGAGGACAATATTCCTCCATCATCATCTCTTTAAACTCATCCCACGGTAAAGCATTTGCCATCGCCTGGCCAAGCATCTGCACTTGTGCATTCCACCACGAAAGTGCTGCACCCTCAAGTGTCCCTATGGGGTATTTCACCTGGTCCGCCGCCGGACAGTTGCACTTGGTGAAAACCGACTCGATCTTCTCAAACCACCACACAAGCCCTACTGCTCCCTCAGCTCCACTGTATATGTGGGGCTTACAGTCCATGAACGCCTTATACGGGCATGCTGGCGGTCCTGTATTCAATGTTTTGGATTGTTTAGTCAAACCAAACGGATTAACCATCTAATAGCAGATTTACGTAAGTGATGACCAGGGTCATCGTTTACCTCCAAATTGGGCAGCTTGAGCGCCCAGCGCTGCCTGCACATGTTGATTGATTAAGGCGGCTAACTCAACTGGAGTCATGTTTACAGCACCGGCACCACGTCCACCGGCACCACGTCCTTGGCCACGTCCTCTTCCTCGACCGTCCATATTTCACTTTACATTCACAAATACAATAATGAGTAACATCCAACGTATTAATCTCATTGAAGTATGGTAAATAGTAAGAAATAATGAATTTGTTACAACCATAACATTTATAACCAAAATAACCAAAGACAAATAAATTGTAAATGAGTCACAAAATATTCCATCAATGTCAAAATTTTCAGTTTGTCAGTTGGGTGGGAAACAACTCTTCCTACATAGGTTTCAAAAAGAAAAGAAACACTATGTAGTCAAAGTCAAATGAATGTATAAATTAATCCAACACATCAGATCCATCATTGTCCTCTTCCTTCTCTTCTGGTTCTTCTTCAGGTTCCTCTTCAGGGTCTTCCTCGTTAGGGTCTTCCCCAGGTGTAGGGGCATCCGCAATCTGAAGTGCCGCTAGCTGTGCCTCCAGCTCAATCACTCTATCATCTGTCCCTACACTATGAAGCTCTTGCGCGGACATGCGCTCGGTAAGTGCGAAAACATTACCAGCCAAGGTATGATGCCCACCAATAGACATTGAGAGTCGCTCTTGAAGTGTCTCTACTAATAAATGCAGTTGACACATCTCGTGTCTTAAAGTGGAGTTCTTATCAGTAAGTCCTCTGATGCGCTGTCGCTCAGTGTCCAGTGTAGCAACCAAAGCTGCAACCGCCTGCTCGAGAGGAATATGCAGAGGAGGAAGGGTAGGTGTCGTAGAGGCAGTCATCGACCTAGTCCTAGGGCTAGTAGTAGCTATAGCTGGAACACGCTCCCTGTAGACATGCGATCAATATAGGTGGGGTAGTAACTCCAGTTCCATGGAGCGTCATGCTCGGGTAGCGCAAAAGGCTGATCCCAGTCTATCTCTTCAGAAGGATAAAGATGACAGGGCCAGTTAGGTCCTCTATCAGGTACAGGAGGAGGAGGAGGTGACTCAGAACGTGTAGGCCTCTTACCCACAGCCCGTGAAGACGATGCCATGCTGCGAGGTACGTTACGTGTATGCCAATGAGTATACAGTAAGGGATAAGTAACGAGTAAATAACAAATTGTGCGGTTATAGTCTAGTGTGTATGCAACCTAGTTCCCTATAACCAATGGCTCTGATACCAATTTGTCACACCCTCAAATTCCACGTGCGGGGTTTACCGCAAGGCGTGTGAACAAACCAGGATCTCAGTCATTAGTTACTCAGAACGACTCTATATGCAACATTTAAACAAATCAGAATTTAAAACTTTAAAATATTTGCGAAAGCGTTTTGTAATAACCCAAACACAAGGTACTAAATGTAAACTGCGCAAAACAGGCACCCAAACCAAAATACGTAAGTAAATGCGAAATTAAAACTAGACAATGTTTGAACAAAGCATGCTTGACACGTGCATGCTCCTATGGGCAGCTGCTAGAAACGACCTGAGAAAAGCACACTAAAAGTGTCAACATGTTGGTTGGTGAGTTCAAGAGTTTGTGATCAGTCATAAGCAGTAGCGTTAGTAAAAATAAATAAACAAGTGCATTGAAATAGATAGCTAGTCTAATTTCATTAGTAAAGAACAATATTGATTTCGCGATCGGAGCTGACTATGTTTGTCTGTTTGCCTCCCGCCACGACATACAAGGTCGTGACGCTATTGGTCGTTTAGGACAATATTGCACCCATTGATTTCTGGTCACCCGGGTGGGGCTTGTTAGACCCAGTAGTACTACCCAACATTTCCCACTAGATTCCTTAATTAACGATCCAAAAGTTTGAGGACTTTCTATGGTATAACCCATTATGTCTTACCAAACACATGTTATATCAGTAAAGCGTTTTAAAACAAGTATGCTTTCTCCCCTAAAAAGAGAAGTAGTAAAAGTAGGGCATTAAACTCACCTGGTGTGCAAATGAATGATTGTAAAAGCTAATGATGAGTGGAAAGACAACCCTTCAAAGGTTACCTAAAACACACAAGTACATAAGTATGTGTACACAGAAAACTTAACAACCCTAAGTGCTCAATAACCACATTGACCTAAGGTTTTAGAAAACAAGACTCATTTGACCAAGTTGACCCGTTTGACCTGTTGGTGACATGTCAAGTTAAATTCTTGTTTAATCAAGTATAGCAATCCATCATACATGGTTATCACACATGTTATTCACGTATGCCACATTACAAACTCTTAAGTGCTATAAAGCTCATCATACATCAACCATTATCATTTATATTCAATAAGAGCCTAAATTTCCTAAATGACCAATCAAGCATCCACACAACTCAATTAACACATTCCACCACATTAGACACCATCAACAACCATTCTAACATGATCCTAACATCATGAACATTCCCAATTCACCATATCCAATGTTCTACATAAATAAAATTTCCCTTCTGGGAAAGTAACACCCAAAATCAATCTAACACCTAATTCATTCATGACTTCATCAACATCATGCCTAATCAAGTCCATAACTATCATCTAGACATGACCAACATCATTAAATCATCATAATTCACAAGCCTCATATCCAAAAGTTTCTACTTATAGCAAGGTTTGAACAACCACTAGATTTCATGATTTTTCTTGCACAATCCATGTAAACTAGCATGAAAGCAATACAACTAACATCATACAATCATCAAATCATGAATTCCAAGAAGAAGAAGTTTCTACTTTAGGCAATATAGAACTACATGATCAATTCATGGATTTCTTGCATAATTATCATAATCCAACATTCATACAACATAACCAACAACATATCATCATCAAACAATCATCAATTTCAACTTTCATTCACAATTTTCGAACTAGGGTTCATAAACATCAAAAACCATGAAAAACTTGCTAAAATTTGTCACACCCCGAGCCCAGAAGAGGGTGGGACGTCATAGAATAGCAACATACATGGCAGCGGAAACAAACCACATAAGAGCACACAAGGAGAGAAATCACAATGGCATTACATTACATAAATTTTGTCTGGGTTAACACAGTCAAACCCAAACGTAAAATGACCCATTACATAAGTATCCAAAATAGTCCCAACAATTTCAAATGTCTCAAATGTTTTAAACGTCCTAGTAATGCCAGGGGGTAGTCACGGTGCTAAGCCATCATTAGAGTCTCCATAAAATCCAAGCCCATCAAGGATTACCTGAAACATGCTCAAAAAGATTTTGTGTCAACTAAAAAGTTGGTGAGTTCAAGTGCTTAAAGTTTAAAAACAAAAGGACTCGTTGAATCCATAGTTTAGTTTAAAAACATAGTATCATAGTTGTGGGATCACAATCAACCCTGCACTCAGCCCCGGCTAGCCTCTTCTAAACTTGTGTTGCCGGTATATCCCACAAGTTTCCGAAATTACAGTTTTTAACCCGAAGTTGGTTCTTTCCATTTCTTGACACACTATGGCCCTTAATAGTTTCTAGGAGTCCTTATATCACTTTTGGACCAGTTTTATAAAGAGTTTGGGGTTCTTTGCACAAAAATCTTGTTTCCAACGTTTAACCAAATCGACATTTTAATCTATTCTCTTCAAATCTTTTCATCAAAATACGAGTTTGAGGCCCTCTAACTTACTGAAATATTATAGTTTCCATAGTTTTTAGGCTTGTTACATTATTTTTAGAATCTCATCCAAAAAAAATCCCCCGGTTAGACATGTTTTAGCCAAATAAGTTCATAAAGATTTACATGTTAACCCAAAATTTCACCAAGTCTGGTTTTAGCCACTGATTTATTAGTCTTAGGGCCTGAAAATTTTTGTTTCTAACAAGTTGTTAAGGATTTGGCCATTTTTAGGTACCTCCATCACCTATTCGGGTCCTTAAACATGCTTCTAAGGTCCATAACACCAAACCAAATCATCCAACCCACAAAAATATCCTTTTAGCATCATCATACATTCTGAAAATTTAGACTATACCCATGAATATAACAATATAAGGCAACAAGGTCATGGTTGGGCACATAAGACATTATTTACACATGTGTAACATGAAATTTCGGGTTTAAACACCCAAATCCCTTCTGAAATCGATAAGTCCAGTTTATAAAAATGTTTATAAGGTGTTTTGAATAGGTTTTTAAGTATCAAAATGGAGGTTAGATTAGGGACAGTGGGTGGAATGGTCCTGAAAACCCACGAAAAAGGGGTTTTCGGGTAGATATCATGGCAATAACACAAGGTAAATGAGTATGATGAAGTGTCTACCTTTCGAGAAGCTATAAGTCACACTAATGTAACAACTGGGTCATGGGTTTTCTACCCTTGGAACAAGGAAATAAGATTCAAAGGAGAGAAAAGTAGAGAAAAACAACAATGAAAGTTTTGTTCGGGTACAAGAAAGCTTACCCACAAGATAACCCATGTCCGAAGAAGGTTTAGAGGGTGTAAGAGCTGTTGGTCTGATAGTCTTGAAGCTTAGAATCCTTGTTCTTGTTCGACTGAAGACTGAAAAAGTCTCGGGTTCGTTTATGACAATTGCCGAGAGAGAGAGAGATATCGAGTGTAGAGAGTTCGAGAGTGTGTGAAAGGGTGAAAGGGAGCAGGAACATCAGTTTATGAAGGGAAGAGATGGAGTGTGGGTTCGGGTTAGGGAGAACCGAAGTATGGAGTGGTTGGGTGGTGAAATGGCCGAATGCATGGCAACAACCCATGCATTGGCTGGTTTGCGGGTGTGCAGACTGGGTCAAAGGTTTCTAGAAGGTTTGAAATTTTTATAAATACTAAGTATTGCCCGGGGAACCTGAATAGTGCCCATGCGCCCACTGTCATGCGCCTAAACAGTTGTTATGCGCCTGAACAGTTTTCAGGCGCCTAAGTGAAAAAAACCAAAGAAATGCCGATGATCACAGAGAAATGCAGATTAAGACCAAAGAAATGCGGATGAACACAGAAAAATGCGGATGAAGACCAAAGAAATGCGGATGAACATAGAGAAATGCGGATGAAGACCAAAATTTTATTTTTATTATAAGTAATTTTGTTAAGGTGGTTAGTCATTTACATTTTCAATCATTATAAATTAGTTTAGAGACTAAGGCAAAACATACTAGAATCATACAGGTAAGATTAAATTACAAATTTAATCAATCACAAAGAAGAGGGTACATTAAACGAATGAAATCTTGAAAAACAACCAAGTCTCAAATTACATTTAAGGCTTTGGAGCTGGACCTAGGAGTCAGTTGTAACATTCACCCACCGTTTAGGAAATTTCGTCCTGAAATTTTAGCTTCGATTAGATTCTGGACGAGTGGGCTTAAAGAGGTGTGGATACTCTTTCCTCATCACATCTTCTCGTTCCCATGTGAATTCGGGTCCTCGCCAAGAGTTCCATCTTACTTTGACTTTGTGTATCCGACATCGTCTGAGTTTCTGGACTAGTCGGTCAGTAATCTCCATGGGCTCTTCCACAAACTTCAACTCGTTAGTGATTTTGGCATCTTTCAATGGAAGTTCCAAGGCCTTGTCTATGAAACACTTCTTCAAGTTTGACACATGAAAAGTGTCATGTACGTAGCTCAACTCTTGGGGTAGCTTTAATTGGTATGCTACTGGGCCAACTCTCGATAAAATTTCGAATGGTCCAATGTATCTCGGGCTTAATTTTCCCTTCTTACCAAATCTCACTGTGCCTTTCCATGGCGTGAATTTTAGCATCACTCTATCGCCCACTTGGAATTCCAGGGCCTTCCGCCTTCTATCGACGTACTTCTTCTGACGATCCCTGGCTGCTCTTAGTCGTTCCTTAATCTTGAATACCTTGTTCGTTATTTCCATTACAATGTCGGGCCCCATTATTTGGCTATCACCAATATCATTCCAACTCAAAGGTGATCGACACTTTCTACCATATAGGGCCAAATATGGAGCCGCTTTTATACTTGCGTGGTAACTATTATTGTAGGAGAACTCCACTAGAGGAAGGTGGCTATCCTAACTTCCCTCAAAATCGATCACGCAAGCTCTCAATATGTCCTCTAGTGTCTGAATGGTTCTTTCACTTTGCCCATCAGTTTGAGGGTGGTATGCGGTGCTTAAGTCAAGACGCGTCCCCAAAGCTTGTTGGAGAGACTTCCAGAATCATGAAGTGAAACGACTATCACGGTCTGAGATAATCGATAGGGGAACTCCATGTCTTGTTACTATCTCATCAATGTACAGTCGCGCTAGTTTCGGTAAATCATAATCTTCTCGTATGGGTAGGAAATGAGCTGATTTGGTCAGTCTATCCACTATTACCCAGATTGCATCGTGCCCACAAGAAGTTCTTGGCAACTTTGTAACGAGATCCATCGTAATGTTTTCCCATTTCCACTCGAGAACTTTGGGTTGTTGTAAGGTTCCTGATGGCTTTTGGTTCTGGACCTTTACCATGGCACACGTTAGGCATTTTCCCACATAGGTGGCAATGGATTTCTTTAACCCAGGCCACCAGAAAAGAACCCTTAAGTCCTGGTACATTTTGTCACTTCCCGGATGAATTGAATATTTTGATTTATGTGCCTCGTCCAGGACTATTTTTCTAAGTCCTCCATGATTTGGCACCCAAGTTCTTCTCTCGTGCTTATACAGTCCGTCACTACACAACTCCAGGCATTTATCCATTCCTGTTAGCATTTTTTCGGCTAGTCTGTCCTTGCTCAGGGCTTCCTTTTGCGCTTCTATCAATCTAGCGGTAAGACTGGTGTACATGCTCATTCTTAGAGCATGGACACGAAGGGTTTCTTCCTTTCCTTTCTACTCAAGGCATCAGCCACCATATTGGCCATTCCTGGGTGGTAGCGAATCTCGCATTCATAATCACTCAGCAGTTCTACCCACCTTCACTGGCGCATATTTAGCATCTTTTGTTCCAGAATGTGTTGCAAACTTTTTTGGTCCGTGTAAATGACGCACTTTGTACCGTAAAGGTAGTGTCTCCATATTTTGAGGGCAAACACCATGACACCCAGTTCCAGATTGTGGGTAGTATAGTTTCTCCCATGTTCATTCAATAATCTGGACGCGTAAGCAATTACCTTATCTTGCTACATCAACACACATCCCAGCCCCTGAAACGACGCGTTCGCAATAGACCACGAAATCATCAATACCTTCGGGTAGGGAGAGGATAGGTGCACCACACAGCTTCTCCTTGAGTAATTCGTATGCGTCATTCTGTTCTTTACCTTATGTGAAGGTTGTATTCTTCTTGGTTAGAGTGGTCAATGGCTGTACAATTCGAGAGAAGTCCTTAATAAACCTTCGGTAGTATCCAGCTAAACCAAGAAATTTCCTTACCTCTGTAGGGGTTTCAGGGATTTTCTAGTTTTTAATGGCTTCAATCTTTGACGGGTCTACTTGAATTCCCTCTTTGTTCACCACATGCCTAAAAACTGGATTTCACGCATCCAAAATTCACATTTGGAGAATTTTACATATAGCTGTTCATTCTTGAGCAGTTCGAGAATCAGTCTGAGGTGCTTCACATGTTCTTCTCGGCTTCGAGAGTAGATCAGGATGTCATCGATAAACACAATGACAAATTTGTCTAGGTATGGACGACACACTCGATTCATAAGATCCATGAAGGCGGCGGGTGCATTAGTCAGTCCGAAGGGCATGACTAAGTATTCATAGTGTCCATACCTCGTTCGAAATGCTGTGTTGGGTACATCTTCTTGCCTTACCTTTAGTTGGTGATATCCCGATCTCAAGTCTATTTTGGAGAAGTAGCTGGCTCCTTGCAGTTGGTCGAACAAGTCATCAATTCTTGGGAGAGGATAGCGATTCTTGATTGTAAGCTTGTTAAGATCACGATAGTCAATACACATTCGTAGGGTCCTGTCCTTCTTCTTTACAAACAATACCGGTGCACCCCACGGAGAAACACTTGGCCGAATGAATCCCTTATCCAGCAATTCTTGAATTTGCACCATTAGCTCCTTCATCTCGGGTGGAGCGAGTCGGTAGGGTGCCTTGGCCACTGGTGCGACACCAGGCACTAGATCTATCTGGAATTCTACCTGTCTAGTCGGAGGTAGTCCTGGTAGGTCCTCAGGAAAAAATTCCGGGTATTCAGCCACCACCGGTATATCTTCGATCCTCTTTTCCTTTCTCGCTTTCATAACATAGACTATAAAGGCTGAGCATCCCTTCCGGAGGCTCTTGGTAGCCTTCAAGTGGGAAATCATAGGGTATAGCGTGTTGTTTCTATCACCGTGGATCGTTAGCGTGATTCCATCAGTTAAAGGTATCCTAAGAAAGCGTTCACCACATACAATTACAGCCTTATATTTTGCTAACCAATCCATTCCCACGACTGCATCAAATCCTCCTAGCGTAATAGGCATCAAGTCTATTTTAAACGGGATACCCTCTAATTCTATCGTGCAATCTTTGATAATCTCACTGGTCTCTATTAACTTGCCATCGGCTAATTCTACCGCGTAAGCATCAGTTAGGGCAAAAGCTTCCAAATCAATTAAATGCCTAAAGGTAGTAGAAACAAAACTACCAGTTGCGCCAGTATCAAACAAAACAGTAGCAAGGTGGTTATTAACGAGAAACGTACCGTTTACCACGTCGGGGTCCTTACGGGCACCATTGGGGTCCATCACGAACTCTCTCCCTTTAGGCTTGTTAGACCTAGCGTCCTTGTCTCTTGCTAGCTTGGGACACTTGTTTTGCATGTGTCCCGAATCCCCGCATTCAAAGCATTGCTTCCTGGGCTTGAAAGTGCAATCCTTTATCAGGTGGCCGGTTTGTTTGCACCTAAAGCACGGCATCGGATTGCATTCCCCTTAGTGGTGTAGTTTTCACTTGGTGCATAAGGGGTTGGTACCTACGTACAGCTTTCGGCCTCTTGCCCCCTGCTCATCCCGTCTCGTCCCTTCATTGGCCCTCCTGTTTGAGCTACTACCACTGCCACTGGCCCTTCTGACATCGATCCACCTTCTCTTCTCGCCCGATAACCTCTTCTTATCTTCACACCTTCCCTGGTCCGTCCATCCAGCCCTGATCAGGTCGTTCGTTAAGCTGCCAGTAAGATCGACAGCCGATTGGAGGGTTGTAGGCCTAGCAGATCGGACCATGCCACGGACTTTGGGATGCAGTCCCCAGATAAATCGGGCTACGCCTTTAGATTCGGGAGTTACCAAGTGAGGCACAAGTCTGGACAGAGCTAAGAATCGGTTTATGTACTCGGTGTAATTTGAGCCCCTCATTTCCAGACTCAAGAATTCCGCCTCAACCTTCTCCAGCTGGTTCATCGGACAGTATTTACCGGTCATCAGTTCTCGAAATTCCGACCACTTCATGCGGCCGACAGCATCCCTACCCCTTGGCTGAACGATAGACTTCCACCATTCTAAGGCTAGCCCCTTTAGGGATTGGGAGGCAAACCTGACCATATGTTCGTTCTTGCACTCACTTATATCCAGTACAACTTCCATTTCGTCCAGCCAGCGGTAGGTGTCTATTGGTCCCTCAGTGCCGAAGAAGTCTTTTGGCTTGCATGACATAAAAGTTTTGTAAGAACACCCAGTTCTTACCTTTTCAACATTCTCAGTATCTCCCGCATTGTTTCCAAGTCCATCATTCTAGGATGTATTTCCCCGATTAGCATTTATTTCCGTGATGATAGTGGGGATAGCACTTTCAATTTGTTAGGCCACCAAGTTGGCAATCCTCACATCATTTTCGCGGTTAGTGTTTTCTCCGTTGTCGGCCCTTGGTGGAGTGGGTGGTCGATTCCCACCTTGACTCCTGGTTTGTCCAGCACCTCTATTTCTTCCTCTGCGAGTTCCTCTTCTAGGCGGCATTCTGGTGTCAATCATAGATAAATCTCATTTAGTGTCTCATAATTTGGTTCGAGTATCGCACACACCAATTGACTCCCTAAGGTCGCTCCACAACACACAAGGATTCTCATAACACACAATAAGTCATACATAGTCTCGAACATTCGTAAAGTCAATTAGCAATTTAAGAGGCAATCACATTTGATCCCTAGAATATACTAACACATATTCCAATCAGGCAACCTGCAACAGATAAGATAGTATCATAAAAGAAGTTCACACATAAATAGCATAGCAATCATCAAACCAGAGTAGGTAGTTTCGTAGCGATACAAGCTGGAAGGTGCCATCACCCCTAAATAATAGTATTAGAAATAAATAAGTAGTTTCTCATAAGTAGTAGCATCATTCAAATAATCAACATCAGTCCATCACTATTGCCACCTCTTCTTTAACCACCCAAATCAGCCTGACCCCTTCTTCTTTTGTTCTTGCTCCAACCGCCGTACACCATGGGACGCCATAAGTGCTTGAAATTGGGCGGACTGCGAGGTCCGCGTGGCGTGCTGAAGTGTGAGCTCATGGCGCTGAATGGTCCTCAGAATGTCGCTCAACGTAGCGTCGGAGGGACCAAAGTCACTGGCACGACTGCTGGCTGCGAGTAGTGATCCCCTGCTAACACGCTCGGGCCATCGTACATGCTGCGCCTCAGAGGTATCCAAAACTTGTCCTGAGGTAGGCGTTTAGGCGGTGTTATCATAGAAGGCGCCGGTTCAGGAGCTGACGTAAGAGGAGGTGGAGGAGGCGGCATTCTGAACGAAACAAAAGCTCCGGGTCAAGTGCTCTTCCGCGGCCGAGTAATGACTCGCGCACCCCTGTTCCCAATAGGTGGGATGGGCGAATGGGTAGGCGCCGCAACATGAGGTGAGTTGGAGCGGGTCCGGCTCCTCGCCTGAGGTGTCGGGGATGAATCCTTCGATGCCTCCGTATCCTCTGACGTAACAGATATCCACCCAGATATCGCCCTCCTCAGCCGTCCTACAGGAGCAGTCTCATCCACGGGTATTTCGGGTGCTTTTCCGTTGTTTGCCATTTATCTCGTGTTCCTGAAAAATCATCATGAGTAATTTGGTTTCTCATAGCTCATGGCAATAGTGATGATAGTATCTCATAATAACAGTTACAGCAGTAACAATGGTAATCGTATCTGTAATAGTGAAAGCACAGGTTACCGCGAGGACAAAACAACGTTTAGATTCACGCAAAACATTTTCCAGGCAAAAGAAAATATTTTTAACACCAAATAGGGGATCTTGCCGAAATTCACGCGTCCGGTAAATTCATGATTACGTTGATCAAGTGTAATCATCAATTTACCCAACCCATTCATCCCAACACATTCCAAAACATGGACAGTCCTAGGGCATCAGGGTTGTAGCCTAGGGTCTACTAAGGTATTCCTGCCTTCTCTACAACCTGTGGCTCTGATACCAATCTGTCACACCCCGGGCCCAGAATAGGGTGGGATGTCGCAGATTAGCAACATACATGGCAGCGGAAACAAACCATACAAGAGCACACAAGGAGAGAAATCACAATGGCATTACATTACATAAATTTTATCCGGGTTAACACAGTCAAACCCAAACATAAAATGGCCCATTGCATAAGTATCCAAAATAGTCCCAACAATTTCAAATGTCTCAAATGTTTTAAACGTCCTAGTAATGCCAGGGGGTTGTCATGATGCTAAGCCATCATTAGAGTCTCCATAAAATCCAAGCCCATCAAGGATTACCTGAAACATGCTCAAAAAGACTTTGTGTCAACTAAAAAGTTGGTGAGTTCAAGTGCTTAAAGTTTAAAAACAAAAGCACTCGTTGAATCCATAGTTTAGTTTAAAATCATAGTATCATAGTTGTGGGATCACAATCAACCCTGTACTCAGCCCCAGCTAGCCTCTTCTAAACTTGTGTTGCTGGTATATCCCATAGGGGAAACTGAGCCTCAGAACAGTATACCATACCTGCCGAGTGGTACACCATAGTATCTTATAAAACTTGTTACATGCCACAACGACCACGCATGATCTCAGTGTGGTATCCTTCCTATATCGGAAGGCATTATGCGTGGGGGATTCCCCAAGTAGATCTACCCATATAATAAAGCGGTTCACATAGAATTAATGACTGTGATACACATAGATGCAGGTTCTAACAATAGCCACAATATACAATAGCATCGTATAGTAGTACTCAAATAAGTTTAGTTCAAACAGAGCATGCTTCATCCCAAAATAATAGAAATGGGAACACTAGGAACTCACCTTAGACAGATCAAAGATTCTTCACACAGACAGATTCAGGTCCTAGCACCCTATGAGCAAGATATATGCATAAGCTATAGGTTCTTAGACTATCGGGAGGGTGAGCAAAGGTAAGATATGTTTAAAAAAATACATATGACCACATCCCTTAGAAATTTGAGTCAAAAAGTTTCCTTTCTAGGAAAGTTAGGAGTTTAGGTGTAAAACGACCAGTTTTTAGTTTCCCATAAGTTCTTACATGAAAATAACTATAACAGTAGCTTCTGGTTATACATTTTTACTGAAATATGGTCGAATTTTTCAGAATTCACACTTTAGTCCCACAAGTTTCTGAAATTACAGTTTTTAACCCGAAGTTGGTTCTTTCCATTTCTTGACACACTATGGCCCTTAATAGTTTCTAGGGGTGCTTATATCACTTTTGGACTAGTTTTATAAAGAGTTTTGGGGTCCTTTGCACAAAAATCTTGTTTCCAACGTTTAACCCGTTAAACCCCATTTTTACCCTAAATCAACATTTTAATCTATTCTCTTCAAATCTTTTCATCAAAATACGAGTTTGAGGCCCTCTAACTTACTGAAATATTATAGTTTCCATAGTTTTTAGGCTTGTTACATTATTTTTAGAATCTCATCCAAAAAAAAAATCCCCCGGTTAGACATGTTTTAGCCAAATAAATTCATAAAGATTTACATGTTAACCCAAAATTTCACCAAGTCCGGTTTTAGCCACTGATTTATTAGGCTTAGGCCTGAAAATTTTTGTTTCTAACAAGTTGTTAAGGATTTGGCCATTTTTATGTACCTCCATCACCTATTCGGGTCCTTAAACATGCTTTTAAGGTCCATAACACCAAACCAAATTATCCAACCCACAAAAATATCCTTTTAGCATCATCATACATTCTGAAAATTTAGACTATACCCATGGATATAACAATATAAGGCAACAAGGTCATGGTTGGGCACATAAGACATTATTTACACATGTGTAACATGAAATTTTGGTTTTAAACACCCAAATCCCTTTTGAAATCGATAATTCCAGGTTATAAAAATGTTTATAAGGTGTTTTAAATAGGTTTTTAAGTATCAAAATGGAGGTTAGATTCGGGACAGTGGGTGGAATGGTCCTGAAAACCCATGAAAAAGGGGTTTTCGGGTAGATATCATGGCATTAACACAAGGTAAATGAGTATGATGAAGTGTGTACCTTTTGAGAAGCTGTAAGTCACACTAATGTAACTACTGGGTTGTGGGTTTTCTGCCCTTGGAACAAGGAAATAAGATTCAAAGGAGAGAAAAGTAGAGAAAAACAACAATGAAAGTTTTGTTCGGGTACAAGAAAGCTTACCCACAAGATAACCCATGTCCGAAGAAGGTTTAGAGGGTGTAAGAGCTGTTGGTCCGAGAGTCTTGAAGCTTAGAATCCTTGTTCTTGTTCGGTTGAAGACTGAAAAAGTCTCTGGTTCGTTTATGACAATTGCCGAGAGAGAGAGAGAGATCGAGTGTAGAGAGTTCGAGAGTGTGTGAAAGGATGAAAGGGAGCAGGAACATCGGTTTATGAAGGGAAGAGATGGAGTGTGGGTTCGGGTTAGGGAGAACCGAGGTGTGGTGTGGTTGGGTGGTGAAATGGCCGAATGCATGGCAACAACCCATGCATTGGCTGGTTTGTGGGTGTGCAGACCGGGTCAAAGGTTTCTAGAAGGGTTTGAAATTTTCAAAAATACTAAGGGTTGCCCGGGGCGCCTGAATAATGCCCATACGCCCACTGTCATGCGCCTGAACAGTTGTCATGCGCCTGAATAGTTGTCAGGTGCCTAAGTGAAAAAAACCAAAGAAATGCGGATGAACATAGAGAAATGCGGATGAAGACCAAAGAAATGCGGATGAACACATAGAAATGCGGATGAAGACAAAAGAAATGCGGATGAACACAGAGAAATGCGGATGAAGACCAAAATTTTATTTTTATTATAAGTAATTTTGTTAAGGTGGTTAGTCATTTACATTTTCAATCATTATAAATTAGTTTAGAGACTAAGACAAAACATACTAGAATCATACAGGTAAGATTAAATTACAAATTTAATCAATCACAAAGAAGAGGGTACATTAAACGAATGAAATCTTGAAAAATAACCAAGTCTCAAATTACATTTAAGGCTTTGGAGCTGGACCTAGGAGTCAGTTGTTATAAAATCTAACCTTTAAACGCGTAATTGGCCAAGAATTGAACTTGCTACAATGTTGTAATGATCAAAGCCAAGCAAAATCGAATGAACAGTGTGTTTTTGATCAAAAGTCGTGAAGATGAGAGGGGAGGGAGGCTTCGGCCGATTTGGGTGGTTTGGGGGCTAGGGTTTGGCTTAATTTTGTTAAGTTTTAGTTTTATGGTAATTACAACTTAACCCCCATTGTTTATTTTATAAAAACTATTCTTTTTAATACTTTTTAAAAGGTTTTAAATACTAAACACATAATCATCAATAATAATTATATATTTCAACTAATAACAAAGCACGTGAACAATATTTACACGTAATCACATTATCAAGTAAAATTCAAAAATAATATTTAAAATTCATAAATCGTATAACCACAAACTAATAATCAACATTATTAGTTAAATTATTATCTGTTCATCATAGATAATTGTTATTAAGTCGCCAACGTTCAACGACAACTAGTGTGTGCTCATGACACGTGTATGCAAGACCTAACGGAACTAACGGAGTTTGGTAACGGAAAATTACCGGATGTCACAAAAACCAAACATGAAATAGACGAATAAGGCTAGAAATCAATCCACTCATTGCCAAAACTTTAAGAGCACAGTCCACAACCAACTTTAAACACTCTTGCCTCAAAAGTCAACCCAATCAATCAAAATGATAACCATGGATCCAGATAATTCTTTATTGACCATCTAGGAAAGGAAAGTAGATATAAAGAACCTAGAAACTAATCGTGTTAACTCGATAAGAATCGAGAATCAAATTACATTGGTTGAATGGATGTAATCAGACTTCAACAAAAAAACACAATAGGTGATCGATGTAAAAGAAGTCAAATCAAGAGAACACTACCAATTAAATATGATTTACTTGTATTTTAATCAAAATTGTGCAATTATAGATTGGTGAATCAAAATATTGATGAAAATTTAACTAAAAAAGGAACAAGTTATACAAAAACATTATAAAACAATAGTTCTCGCATGGATAGTTTTGCTTTCCGTAACAACCTCCAATGGTATGGAGTTTTGATTCTCAAGCTATCAGAACATACTCGTGAACCAATCTAATCAAATGTGATTATAATAATCATTGGAATCACACTAATCAATCACAAGTGGAACATAATACCTGTTTTTTAAATAGAAACAAAAACCAAACACGAAACTAGACGAATAAGGCTAGAAATCAATCCACTCATTGCCAAAACTCTAAGAGCACAATCCACAAAAAACATCAAACACTCTTGCCTCAAAACTCAACCGAATCATTCAAAATGATAACCGTGGATCCAGATAATTCCTTATTGACCACCTAGGCAAGGAAACTAGATATAAAAGACCTCAAAACTACTCGCATTAACTCAATAAGAACCAAGAATCAAATTACAATGGCGGAATGGATGTATTCAGATGTCAAACAAAAACGCAATAGGTGATCGATGAAAAAGAAGTCAAATCAAGGGAAGACGACCAATTAATATGATTTACTTGTATTTTAATCAAAATTATGCAATTATAGATTGGTACATCAAAATATTGATGAAAACTTAACTAAATACATAAGAAAGGAACAAGTTATACAAAAACATTAAAAAACAATAGTTCTCGCATGGATAGTTTTTTACATTTCGTAACAACCTCCAATGCTATGGAGTTTTGATTATCAAGCTTTCTAAACATACTCGTGAACCAATCTATTCAAATGTTATTATAATTATCATTGGAATCACACTAATCAATCACAAATAGAACATAGTGCCTGCTATTTAAATTGAAACAAAAACTGAACACGAAACACACTAATGAGGCTAGAAATCAATCCACTCCTTTCCAAAACTCTTAGGGCACAGTCCACAACAAACTTCAAACACTCTTGCCTCAAAACTCAACCGAATCAATCAAAATGATAGTCGTGGATCCACATAATTCTTTATTGATCATCTAGGCAAGGAAACAAGATGTAAAGAACCTAGAAACTACTCTCATTAACTCAATAAGAATCGAGAATCAAATTACAATAGTGGAATGGATGTTATAAGATGTCAAACAAAAACGCAATAGGTGATTGATGAAAAAGAAGTTAAATCAAGGTAACACGAACAATTAAATATGATTTACTTGTATTTTAATCAAAATTGTGCAATAATAGATTGGTGAATCAAAGTATTGATGAAAACTTAACTAAATACATAGGAACGGAACAAGTTATACAGAAACATTAAAAACAGTAGTTCTCGCAAGGATAGTTTTTTGCTTTCCATAACAATCTCTAATGCTATGAAGTTTTGATTCTCAAGCTTTCTGAATACTCATGAACCAATCTAATCAAATATGATTATAATCATCATTGGAATCACACTAATCAATCACAAATAGAACATAGTGCCAGCTATTTAAATTGAAACAAAAACCAAACATGAAACACACGAATGCAGCTAGAAATCAATCCACTCATTTCCAAAACTCTAAGAGCATAGTCCACAACCATCTTCGAACACTCTTGCCTCAAAACTCAACTAAATCAATCAAAATGATAACCGTTGATCCACATAATTCTTTATTGACCATCTAGTCAAGGAAACTAGATGTAAAGGAACTAAAACTACTCGCGTAATCTCAATAAGAATCGAGAATCAAATTACAGTGGCGGAATGGATGTAATAAGACATCAAACAAAAACATAATTGGAGATCAATGAAAAAGAAGTTAAATCAAGGTTACACGACCAATTAAATATGATTTACTTGTATCTTAATCAAAATTGTGCAATTATAGATTGGTGAATCAAAGTATTGATAAAAACTTAACTAAATACAAAGGAAAGGAACATGTTATACAGGAACATTAATAAATAATAGTTCTCGCAAGGATAGTTTTTTGCTTTTCGTAACAACCTACAATCCTATGAAGTTTTGATTCTTAAGTTTTTCTGAACATACTAGTGAACCAATCTAATCAAATGTGATTATAATCATCATTGGAATCATACATATCAATCACAAATGAAACATAGTACCTATTGTTTAAATTGAAACAAAAACCAAACATGAACCCACATGAATGTGCCTTGAAATCAATCTACTCATTGCCAAAATACTAAAAGCACAGTCCACAACCAACTTTGAACACTCTTGCCTTAAAACTCAACCGAATCAATCAAAATGATAATCGTGGATCCACATAATTCTTTATTGACCATCTAAGCAAGGAATCTGGATGTAAAGGACCTAGAAACTACTCGCGTTAACTCAATAAGAATCGAGAATCAAATTAAAGTGGCGGAATGGATGTAATCAGACGTTAAACAAAAATGCAATAGGTGATCGATGAAAAAGAAGTCAAATCAAGGAAACACGACCAATTAAATATGATTTACTTGTAACACCCCAAATTCTCTTTTCTTGAATGAAGGGAGAAGTTCTCGCGTGAGAGGTTGAGTTCTCGCGCAAGGTAGCAAGTTCTCGCGTGGAGGCGGTTCTCGCACGAACAGAAGTTCTCGCACGAGAACAGCTGCGAGGAGAGAGACACTATAAATATACCCATGCACCCTATCTTCTCTACTTCATGCGAAAAGTCCTGCTGTTGTGCTTGTGAAAAGAGAAGTTGGTGCTAGGTGGTGTCTAAGGTATGTATTCGTCGATATTTGATGTATTTAAGCATGTATGAACCGTATGTAATGATATTGCACAATGATTATGTAGCTTTTGGCTCGAAACACTCTCGATTTTATGGTGTTCGTGTGCAAGGATATCATTAGGTGAGTTCTAGACCCCTCTTTTACGTGTTTTATCATGTTTTGGGGCTAATATGCATACCTAAACGAATGTTTTGTAAAAGAATGATGTTTATAACTGTTATAGCATGTTTTGGGCATAAAAAGGGGCTAAAGGAGCGATAACTTGGGGAGCAAGTTGTGTATAGCAGAAAAGTTATCGCGTGAGAGGTAAGTTCTCGCGTGAAATGTGGTTTTGGCGGCTGACGGTTATCTTTTGAAAGTTCTCACGCGAATGATGAAGTTCTCGCGTGAAGGAGGAGTTGTTTCTTGAAGGGAGAAGTTCTCGCGTGAATGTGGGTTCTCGCGAGAAAACTTTGGGCTGTTTCGTGTTATGTTACCCCGTAAACGTGCGTTAATAATGACTTAATGATGAACTTAATCTAAAGAATTAAAGTACGTATGTATATATATATATATATATATATATATATATATATATATATCATGATAGTTATAGGCTAAAGAACGATGATAATTCACATGTGAAACGTGAAAGAATAGTTACCCTGTTACCCTGTATAGCATAGCTGTGAGAACGTTAAAGCGCTAAAGAAGTCTTTCAAGCACTTGATAGGAGCTACACTATGGTGTGCTCAACTGATAGGAGTTATGCTTTGTGCATTCTCACTCGATAGGAGCTACACTTTCGTATGCTCAACTGATAGGAGATATGCCTCACGCATTTTCAGGATAGGAGTTACACTTTGGTGTGCTCAACTGATAGGAGTTATACTTTGTGCATTCTCACTTGATAGGGGCTACATTTTCGTGTGCTCAACTGATAGGAGATATGCCTCACACATTCTCAGGATAGGAGCTACACTTTGGTGTGCTCAAATTGATAGGAGACATGCTTCGTGCATTCTCACTCGATAGGGGCTAAGCTTCGTGCTAAGTTCAAATGATGAAGTAAAGTATGGGTAACGTAACATAAAGTGTATGGTAAAGTAAAGTATGGGTAACATAACGTAAAGTGTATGGTAAAGTAAAGTATGGGTAATGTAACATAAAGTGTATGGTAAAGTAAAAGTTAAAGTATAATTATTGAACGAGTTCGGTAAGTTGATGTGTATAGTTAATGTTTTATGAAATGTTGAAGATGATAAGGTGTACGATTATGTCAGAGTTTTGTTATAGTAAACCTAGAACTCACTCAACATCGCTGACTTTTGTATGCATATTAGATTGACAGGTATGCTATATTGTTTGGGGGTGAGCTTGGCATGGATGGGAGAGAGCTATCTCACACATGTTCAAGGCTGGCATCCCGGCATAGAGCTTTAGATAGATAGTTAAAATGATCTTTTGATGTAAATGTTAAATGATAGAAATTTTTGTACGTTCCACTGTGTATATTAATGAAATTTAATGTTCGAGAACTTGTGTTTCTGATTTTTCAAATCCAACTATGGCGTTTCCCGGAGCGGGGCCTTACAAGTGGTATCAAAGCCATAGTTTGAGAGATTTAGACCCTTCAATGTCTAGACTCAAACTAAGAATAGGATCGATTTAGGGATGCCAGTGCCAGTAGCTCCATGCCAGGAAGGTTACGACTGTTAAAGGTTCCTTGAGGTTATAGTGCTTGTAGTGAGATTGAGAGCTGATGTGACTCAGGATAGGAAACGTTTAGGACATAAAGAGTAAAGTAAGTAGTTAATTATAACTAACCACTATCATTAGAAACTTACATTACTTAACATGATTTGAACTAATACCTGGAATAATAATGTTAGCCTTTCGTATCTTATAGCAAGCTATGGCTGAAAGAAAAGCTACTCGAGGAGGTGCTCGTGGTGGTAGGGGTAGACCACCAGTCACTAGAAACCAAAGGCAGATGACTGAAGAGGTGCATGTGGACTCTGTTCACACTGCTAGTGAGGAAAACTCTCATCATTTTGAGAAGAGGATTACATTGGAGCCTGTTGTTAGGGAGGCTATCGCTAAAGAGGTCCACAAGATCCTTGAGGACATCATGCCTTCAATCATGACTGAGGCCATGAAGGAGGTAACAAAAGAGTGGACGTTGGAGGCAAAGAACAAACTTAGCAAGAAAGATAGTGAAGGTACTGGGGAAGGCTCGGGGAAGGATGGGAAGGATGAAGAGGATGAAACCGATGGGGACTTAGCCAAGGAGTGTTCGTATCGCATTTTAAGGGGTGCAATCCTCTATCCTTAGACGGCAAGGGTGGTACTGTTGCTACTCTCTAATGGGTGTCGGAGATGGAGGCAGTGATTGAGATCAGTGAGTGTAGAGCTGACCAAGCTGTGAAGTTCATAGCTCACTCATTTGTTGACGAAGCTATTCATTTGTGGAACACCATCAAGCAAACTAAAGACCCTTGCGAGTTCATGACCTGAAGAATTTGGTGATGAGAAAGTTCTGCCCTTAGAATGAGATCAACAGGGTGGAAAGGGAATTTTTGGGTTTTAAGGCTGGGATGTAAGACCTCATTCCTAGAGCCCTCAAATTTGGACAATCACAGCATTTTTCATATAAAATAAATACATTTCATAAAAATAATGTAGCGGATTAAGTTATCAAAACCCATTCATGCATTAATATTTGATGTTGCTAAATAATACATCATTACATTTTAAAAGTTACAACAAGAATCATTCAGTTGTATTACAAAACAACAATATCATTAAGCACGAATGGATGCCAGTCTTTGCCCGCCAAGTAGCCTCACTTGCGTGCCATCCCCAGCAACAAGTTACCTGCCAACTAAAAATGCATAAAAGTCAGCGTTGCTGAATGAGTTCTAGTTTTAAAATTAAAGTCCCTTGTTAATATATAAAAATATCATTTTCTTAAAATACTTCCTTTTCATAAAATCCAATATTTCCATACGTGTTCACGCATCATACATACAGCAAGATAATATTCATTATTATCTTTCATCATTCTTCTCATTCATTTCATACTTTCATCATTATCTTCCACTTTCTTTCGAACCAATGTGCAATACCTCGAACATTGTGCACAAAGCTGGTATTGGGCCTAGGGCCTATAAATAGACCCCGAACATTGTGCACGAAGCTGACTTCGATACTTGGGGCAAGCAACAAGGGTCTCGTCAATCTCTAGGATTGACCCTGTGTGCATCCTTCATGTTAGCTAAACCACAAACAGTTGAGCAGACAACCCAATGGCTGTGAACCTCGTTTCATTTGTTTGCAAGACTTTCATTCATTCATTATGTTCCACTTTTCATTATCATTAATCTTTCGCTTCTTTTATGATAATACTTTACATATACGAGCATAAACACACCACGTAAAGTCACGTAATAATACGTAATATGGAACATAAAAACATGCCACAAAAATACAAAACACCAACAAACATAACCACCAAAACATTCCAGGGCTAGTCCTTAAAATTTCTATTTCCCAAAATTTCAAAAAAGTTTCTAAGGCATTAGGCGCATGAGCACTATGTTAGGCGCACGAGTACTATGCAGGTGCACAGCTCTTGGGCGCATGGGAAAGACTTAAGTGCATGAGGAAACTTAGGCACATGAACACTGCTTGGGCGCATGAACTTCACTTAGGCGCATGAGTAGTGGGCGCATGAGGTACCGTTTGGGCGCATGAACCTCACTTAGGCGCATGAGCACTTAGGCGTATGAGCAGTGGGCGCATGAGGTAATGTTTGGGCGCATGAACCTCACTTATGCTTATGGGAAAAATTCCTAGGTGCATGAGAACTATGTTAGGCGCATGGGCACTATATTAGGCGCATAACCAGTTACTTAGGTGCATGGACAAAATTCCAGGCGTATGGGCAGTTGTAATTTCGAACTTACACTATTTTTTAGACCCAATCATCGTTTTAACATGTTCTTAACCCAAAACTAACATACCAAGCACCTAAAACAAGCATATAAACACGAAACACAACAAATCATGCACAAACATACATTCACCCGTATAAACAGGGTATAAACATATGGTTAAACATGCTGAAATAAATAAAAAGTTAGTTACATGTATTTTCAGCCCTAAAACAAGTATAAAACATAAAAACAGGGGATCTAGAACTCACCTATTGTAGCCTTCAAGAAAAACTCCTCCAAACTCGAGGGCACAAAGGGTTCAAACGCCTAAACACACCAAAACACAAAACCAAACACAAAAGAACACATAAGAATCGGACCCGAAGCTGAAAACTCAGCTGAAACCGAACAAAACACACAAAAACTCACCTTCAAGCCGAATCTTCTTCTTCTTCTCTCTAGAACCGATGGAAATTCTGCTTTTCTTCTCTCTAGCAGTCGAAACAGGTTGGTGAAGCAGTGTAGTGGGCGGCCATGCCCACTTTATACATAAAATAATAATGTTTGTCCTTTTGTACACTTTAGCCCCTCCACTTATGCAACTTATCCTTTTTGTCTTTATTCTTTTCTTAATAAATTTTCAGGTGTCACAAGTCCATCCCCCTTACAGAGGTTTCGTCCCCAAAACCTGTCACTCTTCAAACAGTCGTGGGTAATGTTGTCTCATCTCCTCCTTAGTCTCCCACATAGACTCATATCCCTTCTTGTGCCTCCACTGTACTCGCACTAGTGGAACCACTTTGTTCCGTAATCTCTTCTCCTTTCGATCAATGATTGCCACTGGTTGCTCAACATAATCAAGCCGTTCATCCACTTCAATGTCCTCCAGTGGTACAATCATATCTGCATTAGCTAGGCATTTTCTTAGATGAGATACATGGAATGTTGGATGAATTCCACTTAACTCATCGGGTAGCTCCAACCTATAGGCCACCTCTCCTACTCGTGCAATGATTCAAAAAGGTCCTATATACCTCGGGCTCAGCTTACCCCTCTTTCTAAAACGAATGATCCCCTTCCAAGGTGAAACTCAGCATCACTTTATCACCCACCTGGAATTCAATTGGTCTACGCCTCTTGTCAGCATACAACTTTTGCCTATCTTTCGCTGCCTTCATAAAAGCCTTGATCTTTTCTAGCTTTTCAGTCATAGCCTCAATCACTTCTACTCTCCCTAACTCCTTCTGTCCAATGTCACCCCAACACACGGGCGTCCTACACCTTCTACCATATAGCATCTCATATGAAGGCATACCAATGCTGGCATGATAACTATTATTGTATGAGAATTCAGCTAACGGTAAGTGTTCATCCCAACTTCCTCCAAAATCAATGACGCATGCTCGGAGCATATCCTTAAGCATCTGTATAGTCCTCTCCGACTGACCATCTGTCTGAGGATGGTAAGCCGTACTGATATGCAACCTTATACCCATTGCATCATGGAATCTCTTCCAAAACTTAGATGTAAACCGAGTGTCACGGTCAGACATAATAGACACTGGTACACCGTGACGGGTCACAATCTCCTTGATGAATAGTTCCGCCAATCTTTCAGATAAATATGTCTCACAGATCGGTAGAAAGTGAGCACTCTTCGTCAAACGATCAACTATCACCCATATGGCATCGTACCCCCTTGTCATACGTGGTGACTTCGTGATGAAGTCCATGGTGATGTCCTCCCATTTCCACTTGGGTATATCCAAAGGTTGGACCTTCCCGTATGGCTTTTGATGCTCTGCCTTCACTTGCAAGCAAGTAAGGCACTTTCTCACATACTCCGCTACATCACGCTTCATACCCGGCCACCAGTAATCTTTCTTCATATCATGATACATCTTTGTAGCACCGGGATGAATAGAGTATCGAGTCTTATGAGCTTCATCCATGATTCGCCCCCGTAGGTCTCCATAACGAGGAATCCACATCCCCCTAAAGCGGGTTCTAACTCCGAGAGTATTCTCACCCAACTCTGTGACTAGACCTCTCATCCTTTTAGAGTTTAGGTGATCTTCTTTCAACACCTCATCTTGGAACCCCTTGACTTGTGTCATCACATTGGAGGTCATCACCAACTGGTAAGCTTTCACTCGGATTGGCTCGGGTCTCTCTTTTTGGCTAAGGGCATCTGCCACTATGTTGGCCTTGCCCGAATGATAGTGGATCTCATAATCATAATCCTTGATCAATTCTAGCCACCTCCTTTGCCTTATATTGAGGTCCTTCTGCTCAAAGAAGTATTTCAAGCTTTTATGGTCAGTGAAGATAGTGCACTTCGTCCCGTACAAGTAGTGCCTCCAAATCTTCAATGCAAAGACCACAGCCGCTAGCTCTAAGTCATGAGTAGGGTAATTAGCCTTGTGAATTTTCAACTGTCGGGATGCATAGGCTATTACTCTTCCCCTCTGCATTAGCATGCAACCCAATCCCGAATAAGAAGCATCCGAATAGACCACTAAGTCTTTGCTCCCTTCGGGCAATGTCAAGACAGGAGCTTGAGTCAATCTTGTCTTTAACTCCTCAAAAGCATTCTCCTGTTCAAGACCCCATACAAACTTCACATCCTTGCGGGTCAACTTGGTCAATGGTGAGGCTATCTTGGAAAAGTCTTGGATGAACCTCCTGTAGTAGCCCTCCAAACCTAAGAAACTGCGGATCTCGGATGGCGTCTTTGGAGACTTCCATTGCATCACCACCTCAACCTTTGCCGGGTCTACCATGATCCCTTCAGAATTTACCACATGACCCAAAAACTGAACTTCACGCAACCAGAAAGCACACTTGGAGAACTTAGCATATAGTTTCTCTCTTCTGAGTGTCTCCAACACTTCACGAATATGACCGACATGTTCTTCTTCGCTCTTCAAATAAATCAGAATATCATCTGTAAACACAATCATTGATTTATCCAACATCGGCCGACACACTCGGTTCATCAAATCCATAAAGGCAGCTGGCGCATTAGTTAGACCAAAGGACATAACGAGAAACTCTTAGTGTCCGTAACGCGTGTGGAAAGCTATTTTAGGGATATCTTGCTTCTTCACCTTCAATTGATGGTAAGCAGATCGAAGGTCTATTCTTAAGAACCAACTGGCACCTTGGAGCTGATCAAACAAGTCATCTATTCTCAGTAGCGGATATCAGTTCTTCACCATCAACTTGTTCAACTCACGGTAGTCAATGCACATCCTCATACTACCATCCTTCTTCTTTACAAACAAGACCGGAGCACCCCAGGGAGAGATACTCGGTCGGATGAAACCCTTGTCCATCAACTCTTGTAACTGAACCATCAGTTCCTTCATTTCCGACAGAGCCAATCGATACGGTGCTTTGGCAACAGGCTGAGCACCGGGTATCAAATCGATCTGAAACTCGATCTCGTGGTCTGGTGGCACACCCGGTAAATCTTCTGGGAACACGTCTGGAAAGTCACATACAACTGGTACGTCAGCCAATTGTGGTACTGAGGCATCCACATCCTTCACGTAAACCACGTAGGCACTACATCCCCATTTCATGCACTTCTCTGCGACCACCATCGAAATCACCTTTGGAATTCTAGTAACTCGGTCACCGTAGTCCGTTACCGAACTCCCATCAGGCGCTGTCAGTCGGATCATCTTCTTGCGACACACAAAATTCACCTGATAAGCTGCTAACCAATCCATCCCTAGAACTATATCAAATCCACCTAAGGGCATCACACATAGTTTAGCAGAGAACCTATGGCCTTCTAGTTCTATGTCACAATCCTTTATCAAATCGGAAATCCTGGTAGACTTACTAATGGTAGTTTCTACTTTGAAGGGCTCATCAATGCTTCTACTACTAACGGGCAACTTAGCACAGAAAGCAGCAGAAATGAAACTCTTACTAGCACTAGAATCAAATAACACAGAGGCACAAGTTTGGTTTACTAGGAACATACCTGAAACGACATCGGGGTCCACTCTAGCCTCCTCTCGGGTCATCGTGAATGCTCTAGCGCTTGCCCTCTGCCCTTCATTCTCGGTCCCCTTCTTCACCCCTGAACTTTCAGCCCTCAGCTTCTTGCAATCCCTACTCATATGACCTTCTTCACCGCAGTTGTAGCACCTCCTCGCCTTACAATCCCTTGCCACATGACCAGGCTTCCCACTTTTGAAACAAACGTTCAGTCCCCACTTGCATTCTCCCGTATGCTCCTTCCCACACTTACCACATCGCTTCATCCTCGTACCTGCTGACACTACCCTCCGATCATCCACCCTTGCCTTCTTGTTGTTCTGGGTGAAACCACCACGACCAAATCGTTTCCTGTCCCAGTTCCTGTCACCACCACTCTTCTTGGTCACCTCCACCACTGCCGCTTCTTCTCTCTCATCATATAGCCTCCCTACCAGATCAACCACTGACCTAAATGTACTCGGCCGGGCGGCGCCTGCGGATATATGCCGACAAACCCTGTATGTACCTCTTGATCTTCCTCGACACCGGCGTTACCTGATTCGGCACAGTCTTGCCATCTCATTAAACTTCGTTGTGTATTGCTGGTTTGTCATAATTCCCGCCTCTAACTGCAAGAACTCCCTCTCTATCTTGTCAAGTTCTCTATGAGGACAAAACTCCTCGATCACCATCTTCTTTAGTTCGTTCCACCTCATCCTCCTGATAACCCTGCTACCCTTAGCCTGGACAATATTGTCCCACCAACATAAAGCCGAGTCCAAGAATGAACGGGTAGCAAACTTTACCTTCTGATCCTTCTACATTCACTGATCTCCAACACAGCCTCCATCTCTCTCACCCAACGGTGAGCAGCAGCAGCGTTACCATTTCCATCAAAAGTTGGGGGCTTGCATCTCTGGAATGCCCCGTAACTATACCCCTTCACAGTCTCCTGCACTGCTTCCTCCTCCTCCTCATCACTGGAGACAACCATTTAGTATCTGGTTGCTCCATCTCCCTTGGACCTACTCCTTCGCCCCCTCGCTTGGTGGTTCTTCTTCTCTCCTCTTTCTTCTTCTTCTCATCCTCCCTCACGGCTCTAATAACCTCAGTCACTACAGATGGTAGAATCGTCTGCATGACCTGATGAACATCCTCCACAACCGCCTCCTTTACTGAGGCTCTCAAGTTAGCACTCTCATCACCGCCCTTCGGGTGATGAAGCTCAGGCCCTGCAGGAGCCGTCCCAGCGGTCTTAGTCTTTCTCCTCGTGACACGTGGTCCAGCACCACGCCCACCCAGTACTTCGCCTCTTGAAGCCTTTGAAGATCTACCACCAGCCATCTTCTAACACTATAAGATTTAAACACCAATATTGTCATTCAAGGTAATAGCTCAGTTTATGTCAAGTATAGTAAGTCCCTAATTACAGTGGCCATTTATGATTAGCCACTTACTTTACTCTTCATCCCCCAAACATTGCCTATTCTAACTACATCAGTATCCAAATCTACTAAGAGCACATAAATCAGATAGCACACGCACATAATACCGGTAACATTTAAGAAAATGAATTACCTGATGGCACATAGCTACTTTGGCTGGCATCCCTCCATTCGATCCCATTCTAAGTTTAAGTTTAGGTATGTAAATTAATTTACCCATTTCTCTTAAACTTTGGCTCAGATACCAACTTGTAAGACCCCGTTTCTGGAGACCTCACATTTGGACAACCACAACATTTTTCATATAAAATAAATACATTTCATAAAAACATCACAGCGGATTAAGTTATCAAAAACCATTCATGCATTAATATTTGAGGTTGCTAGATAATACATCATTGTATTTTAAAAGTTACAAAAAAAATCATTCAGTTCTATTACAAAACAACAATATCATTAAGCACGAATGGATGCCAGTCTTAAGCCTCAATCGTGTCTTTCGTGTTTGGTTTTTGTTTCTATTTAAACAACAGGTACAATGTTCCATTTATGATTGATTAGTGCGATTTCAATGATGATTATAATCAAATTTGATTAGATTGGTTCACGAGTATGTTCAAAAAGCTTGAGAATCAAAACTCCATAGCATTGGAGGTTGTTACAGAATGTAAAAAACTATCCATGTGAGAACAATTGTTTTTTAATATTTTTGTATAACTTGTTCCTTTCCTATGTACTTAGTTGAATTTTCATCTATATTTTAATGCACCAATCTATAATTTCACAATTTTGATTAAAATACAAGTAAATCATATTTAATTGGTCGTGTTCTCTTGATTTGACTTTTTTTCATCGATCACCTATTGTGTTTTTGTTTGACATCGAATTACATCCATTCCGCCACTTTAATTTGATTGTTGATTCTTATTGAATTAAGATGAGTAGTTTCTAGGGCCTTTACATCTAGTTATCTTGCCTAGATGGTCAATAAAGAATTATGTGGATCCACGGTTATTATTTTTATTGATTCGGTTGAGTTTTGAGGCAAGTGTGTTCGAAGCTGGTTGTGGACTATGCTCTTAGTGTTTTGGAAACGAGTAGATTGATTTCAGGGCTCATTCGTGTGGTTTCGTGTTCGCTTTTTGTTTCTATTTGAACAACTGGTACTATGTTCCATTTGTGATTGATTAATGCGATTCCAATGAAGATTATAATCACATTTGATTAGATTGGTTCATGAGTATGTTCAGAAAGCTTGAGAATCAAAACTCCATAGCATTGGAGTTTGTTACGGAATGTAAAAAACTATCCATGCGAGAACTATTGTTTTTAAGTATTTTTGTATAACTTGTTCCTTTCCTATGTATTTAGTTAAATTTTCTTCAATATTTTGATGCACCAATCTATAATTGCACAATTTTGATTAAAATACAAGTAAATCATATTTAATTGCCGTGTTCCCTTAATTTGACTTCTTTTTCATCGATTACCTATTGCGTTTTTGTTTGAGGTCTGATTACATCCATTCCGCCACTGTAATTTGATTCTCGATTCTTATTGAGTTAACACGAGTAGTTTCAAGATCTTTTATATCTAGCTTCCTTGCCTAGATGGTCAATAAAGAACTATGTGGATCCACGGTTATTATTTTTATTGATTCGGTTGAGTTTTGAGGCAAGAGTGTTTGAAGTTGGTTGTGGACTGTGCTCTTAGTGTTTTGGAAACGAGTAGATTGATTTTAGGGCTCATTAGAGTGGTTTCGTGTTCGCTTTTTGTATCTATTTGAACAACAGGTACTATGTTCCATCTGTGATTGATTAGTGCGATTGCAATGATGATTATAATCACATTTGATTAGATTGGTTCATGAGTATGTTTAGAAAGCTTGAGAATCAAAACTCAATAGCATTGGAGGTTGTTACGGAATGTAAAAAACTATACATGCGAGAACTATCGTTTTTTAATATTTTTGTATAACTTGTTACTTTCCTATGTATTTAGTTAAATTTTCATCAATATTTTGATGCACCAATCCTTAATTGCACAATTTTGATTAAAATACAAATAAATCATATTTAATTGGTCGTGTTCCCTTAATTTGATTTCTTTTTCATCGATCACCAATTGCGTTTTTGGTTGACGTCTGATTATATCCATTCTGCCACTGTAATTTGATTCTCGATTCTTATTGAGTTGACACGAATAGTTTCTAGGTCTTTTATATCTAGTTTCCTTGCCTAGATGGTCAATAAAGAATTATGTGGATCCACGTTTATTATTTTTATTGATTCGGTTGAGTTTTGACGCAAGAGTGTTCGAAGTTGGTTGTGGACTGTGCTCTTAGTGTTTTGGAAACGAGTAGATTGATATTAGGGCTCATTAGAGTGGTTTCGTGTTTGCTTTTTGTTTCTATTTGAACAATAGGTACTATGTTCCATCTGTGATTGATTAGTATGATTCCAATGATGATTATAATCACATTTGATTAGATTGGTTCATGAGTATGTTCAGAAATCTTGAGAACCAAAACTCCATAGCGTTGGAGGTTGTTTCGGAATGTAAAAAACTATCCATGCGAGAACTATCGTTTTTTAATATTTTTGTATAACTTGTTCCTTTCCTATGTATTTAGTTAAATTTTGATGCACCAATCTATAGTTGCACAATTTTGATTAAAATACAAGTAAATCATATTTAATTGGTCATGTTCCATTAATTTGACTTCTTTTTCATCGATCACCTATTGTGTTTTTGTTTGACGTCTGATTACATCAAATCCGCCAGTGTAATTTGATTGTCGATTCTTATTGAGTTAACACGAGTAGTTTCTAGGCCTTTTATATCTAGTTTCCTCGCCTAGATGGTCAATAAAGAAGTTTGTGGATCCACGATTATCATTTTGAATGATTCGGTTGAGTTTTGAGGCAAGAGTGTTTGAAGTTGGTTGTGGACTTTGCTCTTTGAGTTTTGGCAATGAGTGGAATGATTTCTAGCCTCAATCGTGTGTTTCGTGTTCGGTTTTTTTTCTATTTAAACAACTGCTACTATGTTCCATTAGTGTGATTCCAATGATGATTATAATCAAATTTGATTATATGTTTAGAAAGCTTGAGAATCAAAACTCCATAGCATTGGAGGTTGTTACGGAATGTAAAAAACTATCCATGCTAGAACTAATGTTTTTTAATATTTTTGTAAAGCTTGTTCCTTTCCTATGTATTTAGTTAATTTTTCGTCAATACTTTGATTCACCAATCTATAATTGCACAATTCTGATTAAAATACAAGTAAATCATATTTATTTGGTCGTGTTACCTTGATTTGAGTTTTTTTTGTCGATCACCTATAGCGTTTTTGTTTGATGTCTGATTACATCCTGTACACCACTATAATTTGATTCTTGATTCTTATTGAGTTCACATGAGTAATTTCTAGGTCTTGTATATCTAGTTTCCTTGCATAGATGGTCAATAAAGAATTATGTGGATCCACGGTAATCATTTGGAATGATTCGGTTGAGTTTTGAGGAAAGAGTGTTCGAAGTTGGTTGTGGACTTTGCTCTTAGAGTTTTGGCAATAAGTGGATTGATTTATAGCGTCAATCATGTGTTTCCTGTTTGGTTTTTGTTTCTATTTAAACAACAGGTACTATGTTCCATTTGTGATTGATTAATGCGATTCTAGTGATGATTATAATCACATTTGATTAGATTGGGTCACGAGTATGTTCAGAAAGCTTGAGAATTAAAACTCAATAGCATTGGAGGTTGTTACGGAATGTAAAAAACTAAACATGCGAGAACTATCGTTTTTAATATTTTTGTATAACTTGTTACTTTCCTATGTATTTAGTTAAATTTTCATCAATATTTTGATGCACCAATCCTTAATTGCACAATTTTGATTAAAATACAAATAAATCATATTTAATTGGTCGTGTTCCCTTAATTTGATTTCTTTTTCATCGATCACCAATTGCGTTTTTGGTTGACGTCTGATTATATCCATTCTGCCACTGTAATTTGATTCTCGATTCTTATTGAGTTAACACGAGTAGTTTCTAGGTCTTTTATATCTAGTTTCCTTGCCTAGATGGTCAATAAAGAATTATGTGGATCCACGATTATTATTTTTATTGATTCGGTTGAGTTTTGACGCAAGAGTGTTCGAAGTTGGTTGTGGACTGTGCTCTTAGTGTTTTGGAAACGAGTAGATTGATTTTAGGGCTCATTCGAGTGGTTTCGTGTTCGCTTTTTGTTTCTATTTGAACAATAGGTACTATGTTCCATCTGTGATTGATTAGTATGATTCCAATGATGATTATAATCACATTTGATTAGATTGGTTCATGAGTATGTTCAGAAATCTTGAGAACCAAAACTCCATAGCGTTGGAGGTTGTTTCGGAATGTAAAAAACTATCCATGCGAGAACTATCGTTTTTTAATATTTTTGTATAACTTGTTCCTTTCCTATGTATTTAGTTAAATTTTGATGCACCAATCTATAGTTGCACAATTTTGATTAAAATACAAGTAAATCATATTTAATTGGTCATGTTCCATTAATTTGACTTCTTTTTCATCGATCACCTATTGTGTTTTTGTTTGACGTCTGATTACATCAAATCCGCCAGTGTAATTTGATTGTCGATTCTTATTGAGTTAACACGAGTAGTTTCTAGGCCTTTTATATCTAGTTTCCTTGCCTAGATGGTCAATAAAGAAGTTTGTGGATCCACGATTATCATTTTGAATGATTCGGTTGAGTTTTGAGGCAAGAGTGTTTGAAGTTGGTTGTGGACTTTGCTCTTTGAGTTTTGGCAATGAGTGGAATGATTTCTAGCCTCAATCGTGTGTTTCGTGTTCTGTTTTTTTTCTATTTAAACAACTGCTACTATGTTCCATTAGTGTGATTCCAATGATGATTATAATCAAATTTGATTAGATTGGTTCACGAGTATGTTTAGAAAGCTTGAGAATCAAAACTCCATAGCATTGGAGGTTGTTACGGAATGTAAAAAACTATCCATGCTAGAACTAATGTTTTTTAATATTTTTGTAAAGCTTGTTCCTTTCCTATGTATTTAGTTAATTTTTCGTCAATACTTTGATTCACCAATCTATAATTGCACAATTCTGATTAAAATACAAGTAAATCATATTTATTTGGTCGTGTTACCTTGATTTGAGTTTTTTTTGTCGATCACCTATGGCGTTTTTGTTTGATGTCTGATTACATCCTGTACACCACTATAATTTGATTCTTGATTCTTATTGAGTTCACGTGAGTAATTTCTAGGTCTTGTATATCTAGTTTCCTTGCATAGATGGTCAATAAAGAATTATGTGGATCCACGGTAATCATTTTGAATGATTCGGTTGAGTTTTGAGGAAAGAGTGTTCGAAGTTGGTTGTGGACTTTGCTCTTAGAGTTTTGGCAATAAGTGGATTGATTTCTAGCCTCAATCGTGTGTTTCCTGTTTGGTTTTTGTTTCTATTTAAACAACAAGTACTATCTTCCATTTGTGATTGATTAATGCGATTCTAGTGATGATTATAATCACATTTGATTAGATTGGGTCACAAGTATGTTCAGAAAGCTTGATAATTAAAACTCAATAGCATTGGAGGTTGTTACGGAATGTAAAAAACTATACATGCGAGAACTATCGTTTTTTAATATTTTTGTATAACTTGTTACTTTCCTATGTATTTAGTTAAATTTTCATCAATATTTTGATGCACCAATCCTTAATTGCACAATTTTGATTAAAATACAAATAAATCATATTTAATTGGTCGTGTTCCCTTAATTTGATTTCTTTTTCATCGATCACCAATTGCGTTTTTGGTTGACGTCTGATTATATCCATTCTGCCACTGTAATTTGATTCTCGATTCTTATTGAGTTAACACGAGTAGTTTCTAGGTCTTTTATATCTAGTTTCCTTGCATAGATGGTCAATAAAGAATTATGTGGATCCACGGTAATCATTTTGAATGATTCGGTTGAGTTTTGAGGAAAGAGTGTTCGAAGTTGGTTGTGGACTTTGCTCTTAGAGTTTTGGCAATAAGTGGATTGATTTCTAGCCTCAATCGTGTGTTTCCTGTTTGGTTTTTGTTTCTATTTAAACAACAGGTACTATGTTCCATTTGTGATTGATTAATGCGATTCTAGTGATGATTATAATCACATTTGATTAGATTGGGTCACGAGTATGTTCAGAAAGCTTGAGAATTAAAACTCAATAGCATTGGAGGTTGTTACGGAATGTAAAAAACTATACATGCGAGAACTATCGTTTTTTAATATTTTTGTATAACTTGTTACTTTCCTATGTATTTAGTTAAATTTTCATCAATATTTTGATGCACCAATCCTTAATTGCACAATTTTGATTAAAATACAAATAAATCATATTTAATTGGTCGTGTTCCCTTAATTTGATTTCTTTTTCATCGATCACCAATTGCGTTTTTGGTTGACGTCTGATTATATCCATTCTGCCACTGTAATTTGATTCTCGATTCTTATTGAGTTAACACGAGTAGTTTCTAGGTCTTTTATATCTAGTTTCCTTGCCTAGATGGTCAATAAAGAATTATGTGGATCCACGATTATTATTTTTATTGATTCGGTTGAGTTTTGACGCAAGAGTGTTCGAAGTTGGTTGTGGACTGTGCTCTTAGTGTTTTGGAAACGAGTAGATTGATTTTAGGGCTCATTCGAGTGGTTTCGTGTTCGCTTTTTGTTTCTATTTGAACAATAGGTACTATGTTCCATCTGTGATTGATTAGTATGATTCCAATGATGATTATAATCACATTTGATTAGATTGGTTCATGAGTATGTTCAGAAATCTTGAGAACCAAAACTCCATAGCGTTGGAGGTTGTTTCGGAATGTAAAAAACTATCCATGCGAGAACTATCGTTTTTTAATATTTTTGTATAACTTGTTCCTTTCCTATGTATTTAGTTAAATTTTGATGCACCAATCTATAGTTGCACAATTTTGATTAAAATACAAGTAAATCATATTTAATTGGTCATGTTCCATTAATTTGACTTCTTTTTCATCGATCACCTATTGTGTTTTTGTTTGACGTCTGATTACATCAAATCCGCCAGTGTAATTTGATTGTCGATTCTTATTGAGTTAACACGAGTAGTTTCTAGGCCTTTTATATCTAGTTTCCTTGCCTAGATGGTCAATAAAGAAGTTTGTGGATCCACGATTATCATTTTGAATGATTCGGTTGAGTTTTGAGGCAAGAGTGTTTGAAGTTGGTTGTGGACTTTGCTCTTTGAGTTTTGGCAATGAGTGGAATGATTTCTAGCCTCAATCGTGTGTTTCGTGTTCGGTTTTTTTTCTATTTAAACAACTGCTAATATGTTCCATTAGTGTGATTCCAATGATGATTATAATCAAATTTGATTAGATTGGTTCACGAGTATGTTTAGAAAGCTTGAGAATCAAAACTCCATAGCATTGGAGGTTGTTACGGAATGTAAAAAACTATCCATGCTAGAACTAATGTTTTTTAATATTTTTGTAAAGCTTGTTCCTTTCCTATGTATTTAGTTAATTTTTCGTCAATACTTTGATTCACCAATCTATAATTGCACAATTCTGATTAAAATACAAGTAAATCATATTTATTTGGTCGTGTTACCTTGATTTGAGTTTTTTTTGTCGATCACCTATGGCGTTTTTGTTTGATGTCTGATTACATCCTGTACACCACTATAATTTGATTCTTGATTCTTATTGAGTTCACGTGAGTAATTTCTAGGTCTTGTATATCTAGTTCCTTGCATAGATGGTCAATAAAGAATTATGTGGATCCACGGTAATCATTTTTAATGATTAGGTTGAGTTTTGCGGAAAGAGTGTTCGAAGTTGTTGTGGACTTTGCTCTTAGAGTTTTGGCAATAAGTGGATTGATTTCTAGCCTCACTCGTGTGTTTCCTGTTTGGTTTTTGTTTCTATTTAAACAACAGGTACTATGTTCCATTTGTGATTGATTAATGCGATTCTAGTGATGATTATAATCACATTTGATTAGATTGGGTCACGAGTATGTTTAGAAAGCTTGAGAATTAAAACTCAATAGCATTGGAGGTTGTTACGGAATGTAAAAAACTATACATGCGAGAACTATCGTTTTTTAATATTTTTGTATAACTTGTTACTTTCCTATGTATTTAGTTAAATTTTCATCAATATTTTGATGCACCAATCCTTAATTGCACAATTTTGATTAAAATACAAATAAATCATATTTAATTGGTCGTGTTCCCTTAATTTGATTTCTTTTTCATCGATCACCACTTGCGTTTTTGGTTGACGTCTGATTATATCCATTCTACCACTGTAATTTGATTCTCGATTCTTATTGAGTTAACACGAGTAGTTTCTAGGTCTTTTATATCTAGTTTCCTTGCATAGATGGTCAATAAAGAATTATGTGGATCCACGGTAATCATTTTGAATGATTCGGTTGAGTTTTGAGGAAAGAGTGTTCGAAGTTGGTTGTGGACTTTGCTCTTAGAGTTTTGGCAATAAGTGGATTGATTTCTAGCCTCAATCGTGTGTTTCCTGTTTGGTTTTTGTTTCTATTTAAACAACAGGTACTATGTTCCATTTGTGATTGATTAATGCGATTCTAGTGATGATTATAATCACATTTGATTAGATTGGGTCACGAGTATATTCAGAAAGCTTGCGAATTAAAACTCAATAGCATTGGAGGTTGTTACGGAATGTAAAAAACTATACATGCGAGAACTATCGTTTTTTAATATTTTTGTATAACTTGTTACTTTCCTATGTATTTAGTTAAATTTTCATCAATATTTTGATGCACCAATCCTTAATTGCACAATTTTGAATAAAATACAAATAAATCATATTTAATTGGTCGTGTTCCCTTAATTTGATTTCTTTTTCATCGATCACCAATTGCGTTTTTGGTTGACGTCTGATTATATCCATTCTGCCACTGTAATTTGATTCTCGATTCTTATTGAGTTAACACAAGTAGTTTCTAGGTCTTTTATATCTAGTTTCCTTGCCTAGATGGTCAATAAAGAATTATGTGGATCCACGATTATTATTTTTATTGATTCGGTTGAGTTTTGACGCAAGAGTGTTCGAAGTTGGTTGTGGACTGTGCTCTTAGTGTTTTGGAAACGAGTAGATTGATTTTAGGGCTCATTCGAGTGGTTTCGTGTTCGCTTTTTGTTTCTATTTGAACAATAGGTACTATGTTCCATCTGTGATTGATTAGTATGATTCCAATGATGATTATAATCACATTTGATTAGATTGGTTCATGAGTATGTTCAGAAATCTTGAGAACCAAAACTCCATAGCGTTGGAGGTTGTTTCGGAATGTAAAAAACTATCCATGCGAGAACTATCGTTTTTTAATATTTTTGTATAACTTGTTCCTTTCCTATGTATTTAGTTAAATTTTGATGCACCAATCTATAGTTGCACAATTTTGATTAAAATACAAGTAAATCATATTTAATTGGTCATGTTCCATTAATTTGACTTCTTTTTCATCGATCACCTATTGTGTTTTTGTTTGACGTCTGATTACATAAAATCCGCCAGTGTAATTTGATTGTCGATTCTTATTGAGTTAACACGAGTAGTTTCTAGGCCTTTTATATCTAGTTTCCTTGCCTAGATGGTCAATAAAGAAGTTTGTGGATCCACGATTATCATTTTGAATGATTCGGTTGAGTTTTGAGGCAAGAGTGTTTGAAGTTGGTTGTGGACTTTGCTCTTTGAGTTTTGGCAATGAGTGGAATGATTTCTAGCCTCAATCGTGTGTTTCGTGTTCGGTTTTTGTTTCTATTTAAACTACAGGTACAATATTCCATTTGTGATTGATTAGTGCGATTCCAATGATGATTATAATCAAATTTGATTAGATTGGTTCACGAGTATGTTTAGAAAGCTTGAGAATCAAAACTCCATAGCATTGGAGGTTGTTACGGAATGTAAAAAACTATCCATGCTAGAACTAATGTTTTTTAATATTTTTGTAAAGCTTGTTCCTTTCCTATGTATTTAGTTAATTTTTCGTCAATACTTTGATTCACCAATCTATAATTGCACAATTCTGATTAAAATACAAGTAAATCATATTTATTTGGTGTGTTACCTTGATTTGAGTTTTTTTTGTCGATCACCTATGGCGTTTTTGTTTGATGTCTGATTACATCCTGTACACCACTATAATTTGATTCTTGATTCTTATTGAGTTCACGTGAGTAATTTCTAGGTCTTGTATATCTAGTTCCTTGCATAGATGGTCAATAAAGAATTATGTGGATCCACGGTAATCATTTTTAATGATTAGGTTGAGTTTTGCGGAAAGAGTGTTCGAAGTTGGTTGTGGACTTTGCTCTTAGAGTTTTGGCAATAAGTGGATTGATTTCTAGCCTCACTCGTGTGTTTCCTGTTTGGTTTTTGTTTCTATTTAAACAACAGGTACTATGTTCCATTTGTGATTGATTAATGCGATTCTAGTGATGATTATAATCACATTTGATTAGATTGGGTCACGAGTATGTTTAGAAAGCTTGAGAATTAAAACTCAATAGCATTGGAGGTTGTTACGGAATGTATAAAACTATACATGCGAGAACTATCGTTTTTTAATATTTTTGTATAACTTGTTACTTTCCTATGTATTTAGTTAAATTTTCATCAATATTTTGATGCACCAATCCTTAATTGCACAATTTTGATTAAAATACAAATAAATCATATTTAATTGGTCGTGTTCCCTTAATTTGATTTCTTTTTCATCGATCACCACTTGCGTTTTTGGTTGACGTCTGATTACATCCATTCTACCACTGTAATTTGATTCTCGATTCTTATTGAGTTAACACGAGTAGTTTCTAGGTCTTTTATATCTAGTTTCCTTGCATAGATGGTCAATAAAGAATTATGTGGATCCACGGTAATCATTTTGAATGATTCGGTTGAGTTTTGAGGAAAGAGTGTTCGAAGTTGGTTGTGGACTTTGCTCTTAGAGTTTTGGCAATAAGTGGATTGATTTCTAGCCTCAATCGTGTGTTTCCTGTTTGGTTTTTGTTTCTATTTAAACAACAGGTACTATGTTCCATTTGTGATTGATTAATGCGATTCTAGTGATGATTATAATCACATTTGATTAGATTGGGTCACGAGTATATTCAGAAAGCTTGAGAATTAAAACTCAATAGCATTGGAGGTTGTTACGGAATGTAAAAAACTATACATGCGAGAACTATCGTTTTTTAATATTTTTGTATAACTTGTTACTTTCCTATGTATTTAGTTAAATTTTCATCAATATTTTGATGCACCAATCCTTAATTGCACAATTTTGATTAAAATACAAATAAATCATATTTAATTGGTCGTGTTCCCTTAATTTGATTTCTTTTTCATCGATCACCAATTGCGTTTTTGGTTGACGTCTGATTATATCCATTCTGCCACTGTAATTTGATTCTCGATTCTTATTGAGTTAACACAAGTAGTTTCTAGGTCTTTTATATCTAGTTTCCTTGCCTAGATGGTCAATAAAGAATTATGTGGATCCACGATTATTATTTTTATTGATTCGGTTGAGTTTTGACGCAAGAGTGTTCGAAGTTGGTTGTGGACTGTGCTCTTAGTGTTTTGGAAACGAGTAGATTGATTTTAGGGCTCATTCGAGTGGTTTCGTGTTCGCTTTTTGTTTCTATTTGAACAATAGGTACTATGTTCCATCTGTGATTGATTAGTATGATTCCAATGATGATTATAATCACATTTGATTAGATTGGTTCATGAGTATGTTCAGAAATCTTGAGAACCAAAACTCCATAGCGTTGGAGGTTGTTTCGGAATGTAAAAAACTATCCATGCGAGAACTATCGTTTTTTAATATTTTTGTATAACTTGTTCCTTTCCTATGTATTTAGTTAAATTTTGATGCACCAATCTATAGTTGCACAATTTTGATTAAAATACAAGTAAATCATATTTAATTGGTCATGTTCCATTAATTTGACTTCTTTTTCATCGATCACCTATTGTGTTTTTGTTTGACGTCTGATTACATCAAATCCGCCAGTGTAATTTGATTGTCGATTCTTATTGAGTTAACACGAGTAGTTTCTAGGCCTTTTATATCTAGTTTCCTTGCCTAGATGGTCAATAAAGAAGTTTGTGGATCCACGATTATCATTTTGAATGATTCGGTTGAGTTTTGAGGCGAGTGTATTCAAAGTTCGTTGTGGACTTTGCTCTTAGAGTTTTGGCAATGAATGGATTGATTTCTAGCCTCAATCGTGTGTTTCGAGTTCGGTTTTTGTTTCTATTTAAACTACAGGTACAATATTCCATTTGTGATTGATTAGTGCGATTCCAATGATGATTATAATCAAATTTGATTAGATTGGTTCACGAGTATGTTCAGAAAGCTTGAGAATCAAAACTCCATAGCATTGGAGGTTGTTACGGAATGTAAAAAACTATCCATGGGAGAACAATTGTTTTTTAATATTTTTGTATAACTTGTTCCTTTCCTATGTACTTAGTTAAATTTTCATCAATATTTTGATGCCCCAATCTATAATTGCACAATTTTGATTAAAATACAAGTAAATCATTTTTAATTGGTCGTGTTCCCTTAATTTGACTTCTTTTTCATTGATCACCTTTTGCGTTTTCGTTTGACGTCTGATTACATCCAATATGCCACTATAATTTGATTCTCGATTCTTATTGAGTTCACATGAGTAGTTTCTAGGTCTTTTATATCTAGTTTCCTTGCATAGATGGTCAATAAAGAATTATGTGGATCCACGGTTATCATTTTGATGATTCGGTTGAGTTTTGAGGGAAGAGTGTTCGAAGTTGGTTGTGGACTTTTCTCTTAGATTTTTGGCAATGAGTGGATTGATTTCTAGCCTCAATCATGTGTTTCGTGTTCGGTTTTTGTTTCTATTTAAACAACAGGTACTATGTTCCATTTCTGATTGATTAATGCGATTCTAGTGATGATTATAATCACATTTGATTAGATTGGTTCACGAGTATGTTCAGAAAGCTTGAGAATCAAAACTCCATAGCATTGGAGGTTGTTACGAAATGTAAAAAACTATACATGCGAGAACTATCATTTTTTAATATTTTTGTATAACTTGTTCCTTTCCTATGTATTTAGTTAAATTTTCTTCAATATTTTGATGCACCAATCCTTAATTGCACAATTTTGATTAAAATACAAGTAAATCATATTTAATTGGTCGTGTTCCCTTAATTTGACTTCTTTTTCATCGATCACCTATTGCGTTTTTGTTTGACGTCTGATTATATCCAATCCGCCACTGTAATTTAATTCTCGATTCTTATTGAGTTAACGCGAGTAGTTACTAGGTCTTTTATTTCTGGTTTCCTTGCCTAGATGGTCAATAAAGAATTATATGGATCCACGGTTATCATTTTGAATGATTCAGTTGAGTTTAGAGCAAAGAGTGTTCGAAGTTGGTTGTGGACTTTGCTCTTAGAGTTTTGGCAATGAGTGGATTGATTTCTGGCCTCAATCGTGTGTTTTGTGTTAGGTTGTGTCCCTATTTAAACAACTGGTACTATGTTCCATTTGTGATTGATTAATGCGATTCCAATGATGATTATAATCACATTTGATTAGATTGGTTCATGAGTATGTTCAGAAAGCTTGAGAATCAAAACTCGATAGCATTGGAGTTTGTTACGGAATGTAAAAAACTATCCATGCGAGAACTATTGTTTTTAAGTATTTTTGTATAACTTGTTCCTTTCCTATGTATTTAGTTAAATTTTCTTCAATATTTTGATGTACCAATCTATAATTGCACAATTTTGATTAAAATACAAGTAAATCATATTTAATTGCCGTGTTCCCTTAATTTGACTTCTTTTTCATCGATTACCTATTGCGTTTTTGTTTGAGGTCTGATTACATCCATTCCGCCACTGTAATTTGATTCTCAATTCTTATTGAGTTAACACGAGAAGTTTCTAGATCTTTTATATTTAGTTTCCTTGCCTAGATGGTCAATAAAGAACTATGTGGATCCACGGTTATTATTTTTATTGATTCGGTTGAGTTTTGAGGCAAGAGTGTTCGAAGTTGGTTGTGGACTGTGCTCTTAGTGTTTTGGAAACGAGTAGATTGATTTTAGGGCTCATTAGAGTGGTTTCGTGTTCGCTTTTTGTTTCTATTTTAACAACAGGTACTATGTTCCATCTGTGATTGATTAGTACGATTCCAATGATGATTATAATCACATTTGATTAGATTGGTTCACGAGTATGTTCAGAAAGCTTGAGAATCAAAACTCAATAGCATTGGAGGTTGTTACGGAATGTAAAAACTATACATGCGAGAACTATCGTTTTTTAATATTTTTGTATAACTTGTTACTTTCCTATGTATTTAGTTAAATTTTCATCAATATTTTGATGCACCAATCCTTAATTGCACAATTTTGATTAAAATACAAATAAATCATATTTAATTGGTCGTGTTCCCTTAATTTGATTTCTTTTTCATCGATCACCAATTGCGTTTTTGGTTGACGTCTGATTATATCCATTCTGCCATTGTAATTTGATTCTCGATTCTTATTGAGTTGACACGAGTATTTTCTAGGTCTTTTATATCTAGTTTCCTTGCCTAGATGGTCAATAAAGAATTATGTGGATCCACGTTTATTATTTTTATTGATTCGGTTGAGTTTTGACGCAAGAGTGTTCGAAGTTGGTTGTGGACTGTGCTCTTAGTGTTTTGGAAACGAGTAGATTGATTTTAGGGCTCATTCGAGTGGTTTCGTGTTCGCTTTTTGTTTCTATTTGAACAATAGGTACTATGTTCCATCTGTGATTGATTAGTATGATTCCAATGATGATTATAATCACATTTGATTAGATTGGTTCATGAGTATGTTCAGAAATCTTGAGAACCAAAACTCCATAGCGTTGGAGGTTGTTTCGGAATGTAAAAAACTATCCATGCGAGAACTATCGTTTTTTAATATTTTTGTATAACTTGTTCCTTTCCTATGTATTTAGTTAAATTTTGATGCACCAATCTGTAGTTGCACAATTTTGATAAAAATACAAGTAAATCATATTTAATTGGTCATGTTCCATTAATTTGACTTCTTTTTCATCGATCACCTATTGTGTTTTTGTTTGACGTCTGATTACATCAAATCCGCCAGTGTAATTTGATTGTCGATTCTTATTGAGTTAACACGAGTAGTTTCTAGGCCTTTTATATCTAGTTTCCTTGCCTAGATGGTCAATAAAGAAGTTTGTGGATCCACGATTATCATTTTGAATGATTCGGTTGAGTTTTGAGGCAAGAGTGTTTGAAGTTGGTTGTGGACTTTGCTCTTTGAGTTTTGGCAATGAGTGGAATGATTTCTAGCCTCAATCGTGTGTTTCGTGTTCGGTTTTTTTTCTATTTAAACAACAGGTACAATGTTCCATTTGTGATTGATTAGTGCGATTCCAATGATGATTATAATCAAATTTGATTAGATTGGTTCACGAGTATGTTCAGAAAGCTTGAGAATCAAAACTCCATAGCATTGGAGGTTGTTACGGAATGTAAAAAACTATCCATGTGAGAACAATTGTTTTTTAATATTTTTGTATAACTTGTTCCTTTCCTATGTACTTAGTTAAATTTTCATCAATATTTTGATGCCCCAATCTATAATTGCACAATTTTGATTAAAATACAAGTAAATCATTTTTAATTGGTTGTGTTCCCTTAATTTGACTTCTTTTTCATGATCACCTATTGCGTTTTCGTTTGACGTCTGATTACATCCAATATGCCACTATAATTTGATTCTTGATTCTTATTGAGTTCACATGAGTAGTTTCTAGGTCTTTTATATCTAGTTTCCTTGCATAGATGGTCAATAAAGAATTATGTGGATCCACGGTTATCATTTTGATGATTCGGTTGATTTTGAGGGAAGTTTGTTCGAAGTTGGTTGTGGACTTTTCTCTTAGATTTTTGGCAATGAGTGGATTGATTTCTAGCCTCAATCATGTGTTTCGTGTTCGGTTTTTGTTTCTATTTAAACAACAGGTACTATGTTCCATTTGTGATTGATTAACGCGATTCTAGTGATGATTATAATCACATTTGATTAGATTGGTTCACGAGTATGTTCAGAAGCTTGAGAATCAAAACTCCATAGCATTGGAGGTTGTTACGAAATGTAAAAAACTATACATGCGAGAACTATCATTTTTTAATATTTTGTATAACTTGTTCCTTTCCTATGTATTTAGTTAAATTTTCATCAATATTTTGATGCACCAATCCTTAATTGCACAAGTTTGATTAAAATACAAGTAAATCATATTTAATTGGTCGTGTTCCCTTAATTTGATTTCTTTTTCATCGATCACCAATTGCGTTTTTGGTTGACGTCTGATTATATCCATTCTGCCATTGTAATTTGATTCTCGATTCTTATTGAGTTGACACGAGTATTTTCTAGGTCTTTTATATCTAGTTTCCTTGCCTAGATGGTCAATAAAGAATTATGTGGATCCACGTTTATTATTTTTATTGATTCGGTTGAGTTTTGACGCAAGAGTGTTCGAAGTTGGTTGTGGACTGTGCTCTTAGTGTTTTGGAAACGAGTAGATTGATTTTAGGGCTCATTCGAGTGGTTTCGTGTTCGCTTTTTGTTTCTATTTGAACAATAGGTACTATGTTCCATCTGTGATTGATTAGTATGATTCCAATGATGATTATAATCACATTTGATTAGATTGGTTCATGAGTATGTTCAGAAATCTTGAGAACCAAAACTCCATAGCGTTGGAGGTTGTTTCGGAATGTAAAAAACTATCCATGCGAGAACTATCGTTTTTTAATATTTTTGTATAACTTGTTCCTTTCCTATGTATTTAGTTAAATTTTGATGCACCAATCTATAGTTGCACAGTTTTGATTAAAATACAAGTAAATCATATTTAATTGGTCATGTTCCATTAATTTGACTTCTTTTTCATCGATCACCTATTGTGTTTTTGTTTGACGTCTGATTACATCAAATCCGCCAGTGTAATTTGATTGTCGATTCTTATTGAGTTAACACGAGTAGTTTCTAGGCCTTTTATATCTAGTTTCCTTGCCTAGATGGTCAATAAAGAAGTTTGTGGATCCACGATTATCATTTTGAATGATTCGGTTGAGTTTTGAGGCAAGAGTGTTTGAAGTTGGTTGTGGACTTTGCTCTTTGAGTTTTGGCAATGAGTGGAATGATTTCTAGCCTCAATCGTGTGTTTCGTGTTCGGTTTTTTTTCTATTTAAACAACAGGTACAATGTTCCATTTGTGATTGATTAGTGCGATTCCAATGATGATTATAATCAAATTTGATTAGATTGGTTCACGAGTATGTTCAGAAAGCTTGAGAATCAAAACTCCATAGCATTGGAGGTTGTTACGGAATGTAAAAAACTATCCATGTGAGAACAATTGTTTTTTAATATTTTTGTATAACTTGTTCCTTTCCTATGTACTTAGTTAAATTTTCATCAATATTTTGATGCCCCAATCTATAATTGCACAATTTTGATTAAAATACAAGTAAATCATTTTTAATTGGTTGTGTTCCCTTAATTTGACTTCTTTTTCATTGATCACCTATTGCGTTTTCGTTTGACGTCTGATTACATCCAATATGCCACTATAATTTGATTCTCGATTCTTATTGAGTTCACATGAGTAGTTTCTAGGTCTTTTATATCTAGTTTCCTTGCATAGATGGTCAATAAAGAATTATGTGGATCCACGGTTATCATTTTGATGATTCGGTTGAATTTTGAGGGAAGATTGTTCGAAGTTGGTTGTGGACTTTTCTATTAGATTTTTGGCAATGAGTGGATTGATTTCTAGCCTCAATCATGTGTTTCGTGTTCGGTTTTTGTTTCTATTTAAACAACAGGTACTATGTTCCATTTCTGATTGATTAACGCGATTCTAGTGATGATTATAATCACATTTGATTAGATTGGTTCACGAGTATGTTCAGAAAGCTTGAGAATCAAAACTCCATAGCATTGGAGGTTGTTACGAAATGTAAAAAACTATACATGCGAGAACTATCATTTTTTAATATTTTGGTATAACTTGTTCCTTTCCTATGTATTTAGTTAAATTTTCATCAATATTTTGATGCACCAATCCTTAATTGCACAAGTTTGATTAAAATACAAGTAAATCATATTTAATTGGTCGTGTTCCCTTAATTTGACTTATTTTTCATCAATCACCTATTGCGTTTTTGTTTGACGTCTGATTATATCCATTCCGCCACTGTAATTTGATTCTCTATTCTTATTGAGTTAACGCGAGTAGTTACTAGGTCTTTTATTTCTAGTTTCCTTGCCTAGATGGTCAATAAAGAATTATATGGATCCACGGTTATCATTTTGAATGATTCAGTTGAGTTTAGAGGCAAGAGTGTTCGAAGTTGGTTGTAGACTTTGCTCTTAGAGTTTTGGCATTGAGTGGATTGATTTCTGGCCTCAATCGTGTGTTTTGTGTTAGGTTGTGTCCCTATTTAAACAACTGGTACTATGTTCCATTTGTGATTGATTAATGCGATTCCAATGTTGATTATAATCACATTTGATTAGATTGGTTCATGGGTATGTTCAGAAAGCTTGAGAATCAAAACTCGATAGCATTGGAGTTTGTTACGGAATGTAAAAAACTATCCATGCGAGAACTATTGTTTTTAAGTATTTTTGTATAACTTGTTCCTTTCCTATGTATTTAGTTAAATTTTCTTCAATATTTTGATGCACCAATCTATAATAGCACAATTTTGATTAAAATACAAGTAAATCATATTTAATTGCCGTGTTCCCTTAATTTGACTTCTTTTTCATCGATTACCTATTGCGTTTTTGTTTGAGGTCTGATTACATCCATTCCGTCACTGTAATTTGATTCTCGATTCTTATTGAGTTAACACGAGTAGTTTCTAGATCTTTTATATCTAGTTTTCTTGCCTAGATGGTCAATAAAGAACTATGTGGATCCACGGTTATTATTTTTATTGATTCGGTTGAGTTTTGAGGCAAGAGTGTTCGAAGTTGGTTGTGGACTGTGCTCTTAGTGTTTTGGAAACGAGTAGATTGATTTTAGGGCTCATTAGAGTGGTTTCGTGTTCGCTTTTTGTTTCTATTTTAACAACAGGTACTATGTTCCATCTGTGATTGATTAGTACGATTCCAATGATGATTATAATCACATTTGATTAGATTGGTTCACGAGTATGTTCAGAAAGCTTGAGAATCAAAACTCAATAGCATTGGAGGTTGTTACGGAATGTAAAAAACTATACATGCGAGAACTATCATTTTTTAATATTTTTGTATAACTTGTTCCTTTCCTATGTATTTAGTTAAATTTTGATGCACCAATCTATAATTGCACAATTTTGATTAAATTACAAGTAAATCATATTTAATTGTTCATCTTCCATTAATTTGACTTCTTTTTCATCGATCACCTATTGTCTTTTTGTTTGATGTCTGATTACATCAAATCCGCCAGTGTAATTTGATTGTCAATTCTTATTGAGTTAACGCGAGTAGTTTCTAGGTCTTTTATATCTAGTTTCGTTGCCTAGATGGTCAATAAAGAAGTTTGTGGATCCACGATTATCATTTTTAATGATTCGGTTGAGTTTTGAGGCAAGTGTGTTCAAAGTTCGTTGTGGACTTTGTTCTTAGAGTTTTGGCAATGAGTGGATTGATTTCTAGCCTCAATCGTGTGTTTCGTGTTCGATTTTTGTTTCTATTTAAACAACAGGTAAATGTTCCATTTGTGATTGATTAGTGCAATTCCAATGATGATTATAATCAAATTTGATTAGATTGGTTCACGAGTATGTTCAGGACGGTTGAGAATCAAAACTCCATAGCATTGGAGGTTGTTACGGAATGTAAAAAACTATCCATGTGAGAACAATTGTTTTTTAATATTTTTGTATAACTTGTTCCTTTCCTATGTATTTAGTTAAATTTTCATCAATATTTTGATGCACCAATCCTTAATTGCACAAGTTTGATTAAAATACAAGTAAATCATATTTAATTGGTCGTGTTCCCTTAATTTGATTTCTTTTTCATCGATCACCAATTGCGTTTTTGGTTGACGTCTGATTATATCCATTCTGCCATTGTAATTTGATTCTCGATTCTTATTGAGTTGACACGAGTATTTTCTAGGTCTTTTATATCTAGTTTCCTTGCCTAGATGGTCAATAAAGAATTATGTGGATCCACGTTTATTATTTTTATTGATTCGGTTGAGTTTTGACGCAAGAGTGTTCGAAGTTGGTTGTGGACTGTGCTCTTAGTGTTTTGGAAACGAGTAGATTGATTTTAGGGCTCATTCGAGTGGTTTCGTGTTCGCTTTTTGTTTCTATTTGAACAATAGGTACTATGTTCCATCTGTGATTGATTAGTATGATTCCAATGATGATTATAATCACATTTGATTAGATTGGTTCATGAGTATGTTCAGAAATCTTGAGAACCAAAACTCCATAGCGTTGGAGGTTGTTTCGGAATGTAAAAAACTATCCATGCGAGAACTATCGTTTTTTAATATTTTTGTATAACTTGTTCCTTTCCTATGTATTTAGTTAAATTTTGATGCACCAATCTATAGTTGCACAGTTTTGATTAAAATACAAGTAAATCATATTTAATTGGTCATGTTCCATTAATTTGACTTCTTTTTCATCGATCACCTATTGTGTTTTTGTTTGACGTCTGATTACATCAAATCCGCCAGTGTAATTTGATTGTCGATTCTTATTGAGTTAACACGAGTAGTTTCTAGGCCTTTTATATCTAGTTTCCTTGCCTAGATGGTCAATAAAGAAGTTTGTGGATCCACGATTATCATTTTGAATGATTCGGTTGAGTTTTGAGGCAAGAGTGTTTGAAGTTGGTTGTGGACTTTGCTCTTTGAGTTTTGGCAATGAGTGGAATGATTTCTAGCCTCAATCGTGTGTTTCGTGTTCGGTTTTTTTTCTATTTAAACAACAGGTACAATGTTCCATTTGTGATTGATTAGTGCGATTCCAATGATGATTATAATCAAATTTGATTAGATTGGTTCACGAGTATGTTCAGAAAGCTTGAGAATCAAAACTCCATAGCATTGGAGGTTGTTACGGAATGTAAAAAACTATCCATGTGAGAACAATTGTTTTTTAATATTTTTGTATAACTTGTTCCTTTCCTATGTACTTAGTTAAATTTTCATCAATATTTTGATGCCCCAATCTATAATTGCACAATTTTGATTAAAATACAAGTAAATCATTTTTAATTGGTTGTGTTCCCTTAATTTGACTTCTTTTTCATTGATCACCTATTGCGTTTTCGTTTGACGTCTGATTACATCCAATATGCCACTATAATTTGATTCTCGATTCTTATTGAGTTCACATGAGTAGTTTCTAGGTCTTTTATATCTAGTTTCCTTGCATAGATGGTCAATAAAGAATTATGTGGATCCACGGTTATCATTTTGATGATTCGGTTGAATTTTGAGGGAAGATTGTTCGAAGTTGGTTGTGGACTTTTCTATTAGATTTTTGGCAATGAGTGGATTGATTTCTAGCCTCAATCATGTGTTTCGTGTTCGGTTTTTGTTTCTATTTAAACAACAGGTACTATGTTCCATTTCTGATTGATTAACGCGATTCTAGTGATGATTATAATCACATTTGATTAGATTGGTTCACGAGTATGTTCAGAAAGCTTGAGAATCAAAACTCCATAGCATTGGAGGTTGTTACGAAATGTAAAAAACTATACATGCGAGAACTATCATTTTTAATATTTTGGTATAACTTGTTCCTTTCCTATGTATTTAGTTAAATTTTCATCAATATTTTGATGCACCAATCCTTAATTGCACAAGTTTGATTAAAATACAAGTAAATCATATTTAATTGGTCGTGTTCCCTTAATTTGACTTATTTTTCATCAATCACCTATTGCGTTTTTGTTTGACGTCTGATTATATCCATTCCGCCACTGTAATTTGATTCTCTATTCTTATTGAGTTAACGCGAGTAGTTACTAGGTCTTTTATTTCTAGTTTCCTTGCCTAGATGGTCAATAAAGAATTATATGGATCCACGGTTATCATTTTGAATGATTCAGTTGAGTTTAGAGGCAAGAGTGTTCGAAGTTGGTTGTAGACTTTGCTCTTAGAGTTTTGGCATGAGTGGATTGATTTCTGGCCTCAATCGTGTGTTTTGTGTTAGGTTGTGTCCCTATTTAAACAACTGGTACTATGTTCCATTTGTGATTGATTAATGCGATTCCAATGTTGATTATAATCACATTTGATTAGATTGGTTCATGGGTATGTTCAGAAAGCTTGAGAATCAAAACTCGATAGCATTGGAGTTTGTTACGGAATGTAAAAAACTATCCATGCGAGAACTATTGTTTTTAAGTATTTTTGTATAACTTGTTCCTTTCCTATGTATTTAGTTAAATTTTCTTCAATATTTTGATGCACCAATCTATAATTGCACAATTTTGATTAAAATACAAGTAAATCATATTTAATTGCCGTGTTCCCTTAATTTGACTTCTTTTTCATCGATTACCTATTGCGTTTTTGTTTGAGGTCTGATTACATCCATTCCGTCACTGTAATTTGATTCTCGATTCTTATTGAGTTAACACGAGTAGTTTCTAGATCTTTTATATCTAGTTTCCTTGCCTAGATGGTCAATAAAGAACTATGTGGATCCACGGTTATTATTTTTATTGATTCGGTTGAGTTTTGAGGCAAGAGTGTTCGAAGTTGGTTGTGGACTGTGCTCTTAGTGTTTTGGAAACGAGTAGATTGATTTTAGGGCTCATTAGAGTGGTTTCGTGTTCGCTTTTTGTTTCTATTTTAACAACAGGTACTATGTTCCATCTGTGATTGATTAGTACGATTCCAATGATGATTATAATCACATTTGATTAGATTGGTTCACGAGTATGTTCAGAAAGCTTGAGAATCAAAACTCAATAGCATTGGAGGTTGTTACGGAATGTAAAAAACTATACATGCGAGAACTATCATTTTTTAATATTTTTGTATAACTTGTTCCTTTCCTATGTATTTAGTTAAATTTTGATGCACCAATCTATAATTGCACAATTTTGATTAAATTACAAGTAAATCATATTTAATTGTTCATCTTCCATTAATTTGACTTCTTTTTCATCGATCACCTATTGTCTTTTTGTTTGATGTCTGATTACATCAAATCCGCCAGTGTAATTTGATTGTCAATTCTTATTGAGTTAACGCGAGTAGTTTCTAGGTCTTTTATATCTAGTTTCGTTGCCTAGATGGTAAAATAAAGAAGTTTGTGGATCCACGATTATCATTTTTAATGATTCGGTTGAGTTTTGAGGCAAGTGTGTTCAAAGTTCGTTGTGGACTTTGTTCTTAGAGTTTTGGCAATGAATGGATTGATTTCTAGCCTCAATCGTGTGTTTCGTGTTCGATTTTTGTTTCTATTTAAACAACAGGTAAATGTTCCATTTGTGATTGATTAGTGCAATTCCAATGATGATTATAATCAAATTTGATTAGATTGGTTCACGAGTATGTTCAGGACGGTTGAGAATCAAAACTCCATAGCATTGGAGGTTGTTACGGAATGTAAAAAACTATCCATGTGAGAACAATTGTTTTTTAATATTTTTGTATAACTTGTTCCTTTCCTATGTATTTAGTTAAATTTTCATCAATATTTTGATGCACCAATCCTTAATTGCACAAGTTTGATTAAAATACAAGTAAATCATATTTAATTGGTCGTGTTCCCTTAATTTGATTTCTTTTTCATCGATCACCAATTGCGTTTTTGGTTGACGTCTGATTATATCCATTCTGCCATTGTAATTTGATTCTCGATTCTTATTGAGTTGACACGAGTATTTTCTAGGTCTTTTATATCTAGTTTCCTTGCCTAGATGGTCAATAAAGAATTATGTGGATCCACGTTTATTATTTTTATTGATTCGGTTGAGTTTTGACGCAAGAGTGTTCGAAGTTGGTTGTGGACTGTGCTCTTAGTGTTTTGGAAACGAGTAGATTGATTTTAGGGCTCATTCGAGTGGTTTCGTGTTCGCTTTTTGTTTCTATTTGAACAATAGGTACTATGTTCCATCTGTGATTGATTAGTATGATTCCAATGATGATTATAATCACATTTGATTAGATTGGTTCATGAGTATGTTCAGAAATCTTGAGAACCAAAACTCCATAGCGTTGGAGGTTTTTTCGGAATGTAAAAAACTATCCATGCGAGAACTATCGTTTTTTAATATTTTTGTATAACTTGTTCCTTTCCTATGTATTTAGTTAAATTTTGATGCACCAATCTATAGTTGCACAGTTTTGATTAAAATACAAGTAAATCATATTTAATTGGTCATGTTCCATTAATTTGACTTCTTTTTCATCGATCACCTATTGTGTTTTTGTTTGACGTCTGATTACATCAAATCCGCCAGTGTAATTTGATTGTCGATTCTTATTGAGTTAACACGAGTAGTTTCTAGGCCTTTTATATCTAGTTTCCTTGCCTAGATGGTCAATAAAGAAGTTTGTGGATCCACGATTATCATTTTGAATGATTCGGTTGAGTTTTGAGGCAAGAGTGTTTGAAGTTGGTTGTGGACTTTGCTCTTTGAGTTTTGGCAATGAGTGGAATGATTTCTAGCCTCAATCGTGTGTTTCGTGTTCGGTTTTTTTTTCTATTTAAACAACAGGTACAATGTTCCATTTGTGATTGATTAGTGCGATTCCAATGATGATTATAATCAAATTTGATTAGATTGGTTCACGAGTATGTTCAGAAAGCTTGAGAATCAAAACTCCATAGCATTGGAGGTTGTTACGGAATGTAAAAAACTATCCATGTGAGAACAATTGTTTTTTAATATTTTTGTATAACTTGTTCCTTTCCTATGTACTTAGTTAAATTTTCATCAATATTTTGATGCACCAATCTATAATTGCACAATTTTGATTAAAATACAAGTAAATCATTTTTAATTGGTTGTGTTCCCTTAATTTGACTTCTTTTTCATTGATCACCTATTGCGTTTTCGTTTGACGTCTGATTACATCCAATATGCCACTATAATTTGATTCTCGATTCTTATTGAGTTCACATGAGTAGTTTCTAGGTCTTTTATATCTAGTTTCCTTGCATAGATGGTCAATAAAGAATTATGTGGATCCACGGTTATCATTTTGATGATTCGGTTGAATTTTGAGGGAAGATTGTTCGAAGTTGGTTGTGGACTTTTCTATTAGATTTTTGGCAATGAGTGGATTGATTTCTAGCCTCAATCATGTGTTTCGTGTTCGGTTTTTGTTTCTATTTAAACAACAGGTACTATGTTCCATTTCTGATTGATTAACGCGATTCTAGTGATGATTATAATCACATTTGATTAGATTGGTTCACGAGTATGTTCAGAAAGCTTGAGAATCAAAACTCCATAGCATTGGAGGTTGTTACGAAATGTAAAAAACTATACATGCGAGAACTATCATTTTTTAATATTTTGGTATAACTTGTTCCTTTCCTATGTATTTAGTTAAATTTTCATCAATATTTTGATGCACCAATCCTTAATTGCACAAGTTTGATTAAAATACAAGTAAATCATATTTAATTGGTCGTGTTCCCTTAATTTGACTTATTTTTCATCAATCACCTATTGCGTTTTTGTTTGACGTCTGATTATATCCATTCCGCCACTGTAATTTGATTCTCTATTCTTATTGAGTTAACGCGAGTAGTTACTAGGTCTTTTATTTCTAGTTTCCTTGCCTAGATGGTCAATAAAGAATTATATGGATCCACGGTTATCATTTTGAATGATTCAGTTGAGTTTAGAGGCAAGAGTGTTCGAAGTTGGTTGTAGACTTTGCTCTTAGAGTTTTGGCAATGAGTGGATTGATTTCTGGCCTCAATCGTGTGTTTTGTGTTAGGTTGTGTCCCTATTTAAACAACTGGTACTATGTTCTATTTGTGATTGATTAATGCGATTCCAATGTTGATTATAATCACATTTGATTAGATTGGTTCATGGGTATGTTCAGAAAGCTTGAGAATCAAAACTCGATAGCATTGGAGTTTGTTACGGAATGTAAAAAACTATCCATGCGAGAACTATTGTTTTTAAGTATTTTTGTATAACTTGTTCCTTTCCTATGTATTTAGTTAAATTTTCTTCAATATTTTGAAGCACCAATCTATAATTGCACAATTTTGATTAAAATACAAGTAAATCATATTTAATTGCCGTGTTCCCTTAATTTGACTTCTTTTTCATCGATTACCTATTGCGTTTTTGTTTGAGGTCTGATTACATCCATTCCGTCACTGTAATTTGATTCTCGATTCTTATTGAGTTAACACGAGTAGTTTCTAGATCTTTTATATCTAGTTTCCTTGCCTAGATGGTCAATAAAGAACTATGTGGATCCACGGTTATTATTTTTATTGATTCGGTTGAGTTTTGAGGCAAGAGTGTTCGAAGTTGGTTGTGGACTGTGCTCTTAGTGTTTTGGAAACGAGTAGATTGATTTTAGGGCTCATTAGAGTGGTTTCGTGTTCGCTTTTTGTTTCTATTTTAACAACAGGTACTATGTTCCATCTGTGATTGATTAGTACGATTCCAATGATGATTATAATCACATTTGAATAGATTGGTTCACGAGTATGTTCAGAAAGCTTGAGAATCAAAACTCAATAGCATTGGAGGTTGTTACGGAATGTAAAAAACTATACATGCGAGAACTATCATTTTTTAATATTTTTGTATAACTTGTTCCTTTCCTATGTATTTAGTTAAATTTTGATGCACCAATCTATAATTGCACAATTTTGATTAAATTACAAGTAAATCATATTTAATTGTTCATCTTCCATTAATTTGACTTCTTTTTCATCGATCACCTATTGTCTTTTTGTTTGATGTCTGATTACATCAAATCCGCCAGTGTAATTTGATTGTCAATTCTTATTGAGTTAACGCGAGTAGTTTCTAGGTCTTTTATATCTAGTTTCCTTGCCTAGATGGTCAATAAAGAAGTTTGTGGATCCACGATTATCATTTTTAATGATTCGGTTGAGTTTTGAGGCAAGTGTGTTCAAAGTTCGTTGTGGACTTTGTTCTTAGAGTTTTGGCAATGAGTGGATTGATTTCTAGCCTCAATCGTGTGTTTCGTGTTCGGTTTTTGTTTCTATTTAAACAACAGGTAAATGTTCCATTTGTGATTGATTAGTGCAATTCCAATGATGATTATAATCAAATTTGATTAGATTGGTTCACGAGTATGTTCAGGACGGTTGAGAATCAAAACTCCATAGCATTGGAGGTTGTTACGGAATGTAAAAAACTATCCATGTGAGAACAATTGTTTTTTAATATTTTTGTATAACTTGTTCCTTTCCTATGTATTTAGTTAAATTTTCATCAATATTTTGATGCACCAATCTATAATTGCACAATTTTGATTAAAATACAAGTAAATCATATTTAATTGGTCGTATTCCCTTAATTTGACTTCTTTTTCATTGATCACCTATTGCGTTTTCGTTTGACGTCTGATTACATCCAATACGCCACTATAATTTGATTCTCGATTCTTATTGAGTTCACATGAGTAGTTTCTAGGTCTTTTATATCTAGTTTCCTTGCATAGATGGTCAATAAAGAATTATGTGGATCCACGGTTATCATTTTGATGATTCGGTTGAGTTTTGAGGGAAGAGTGTTCGAAGTTGGTTGTGGACTTTGCTCTTAGAGTTTTGACAATGAGTGGATTGATTTCTAGCCTCAATCATGTGTTTCGTGTTTTGTTTTTGTTTCTATTTAAACAACAGAACTATGTTCCATTTCTGATTGATTAATGCGATTCTAGTGATGATTATAATCACATTTGATTAGATTGATTCACGAGTATGTTCAGAAAGCTTGAGAATCAAAACTCCATAGCATTGGAGGTTGTTACGAAATGTAAAAAACTATACATGTGAGAACTATCATTTTTTAATATTTTTGTATAACTTGTTCCTTTCCTATGTATTTAGTTAAATTTTCATCAATATTTTGATGCACCAATCCTTAATTGCACAAGTTTGATTAAAGTACAAGTAAATCAAATTTAATTGGTCGTGTTCCTTTAATTTGACTTCTTTTTCATCAATCACCTATTGCGTTTTTGTTTGACGTCTGATTATATCCATTCCGCCACTGTAATTTAATTTTCGATTCTTATTGAGTTAATGCGAGTAGTTTCTAGGCCTTTTATATCTAGTTTCCTTGCCTAGATGGTCAATAAAGAATTATGTGGATCCACGGTTATCATTTTGAATGATTCAGTTGAGTTTAGAGGCAAGAGTGTTTGAAGTTGGTTGTGGACTTTGCTCTTAGAGTTTTGGCAATGAGTGGATTGATTTCTAGCCTCAATCTTGTTTTTTGTGTTCGGTTTTTTTTTCTATTTAAACAACTGGTACTATGTTCCATTTATGATTGATTAATGCGATTCCAATGATGATTATAATCACATTTGATTAGATTGGTTCATGAGTATGTTCAGAAAGCTTGAGAATCAAAACTCCATAGCATTGGAGTTTGTTATGGAATGTAAAAAACTATCCATGCGAGAACTATTGTTTTTTAGTATTTTTGTATAACTTGTTCCTTTCCTATGTATTTAGTTAAATTTTCATTAATATTTTGATGCACCAATCTATAATTGCACAATTTTGATTAAAATACAAGTAAATCATATTTAATTGTCGTGTTCCCTTAATTTGACTTCTTTTTGATTCACCTATTGTGTTTTTGTTTGACGTCTGATTACATCCATTCCGCCACTGTAATTTGATTCTCGATTCTTATTGAGTTAACATGAGTAGTTACAGGTCTTTTATATCTAGTTTCCTTGCCTAGATGGTCAATAAAGAATTATGTGGATCCACGGTTATTATTTTTATTGATTCGGTTGAGTTTTGAGGCAAGAGTGTTCGAAGTTGGTTGTGGACTGTGCTCTTAGTGTTTTGGAAATGAGTAGATTGATTTTAGGGCTCATTCGAGTGGTTTCGTGTTTGCTTTTTGTTTCTATTTGAACAATAGGAACTATGTTCCATCTGTGATTGATTAGTGTGATTCCAATGATGATTATAATCACATTTGATTAGATTAGTTTATGAGTATGTTCAGAAAGCTTGAGAATCAAAACTCCATAGCGTTGGAGGTTGTTTTGAAATGTAAAAAACTATCCATGCGAGAACTATCGTTTTTTAATATTTTTGTATAACTTGTTCCTTTCCTATGTATTTAGTTAATTTTGATGCACCAATCTGTACTTGCACAATTTTGACTAAAATACAAGTAAATCATATTTAATTGGTCATGTTCCATTAATTTGACTTCTTTTTCATCGATCACCTATTGTGTTTTTGTTTGACGTCTGATTACATCAAATCCGCCAGTGTAATTTGATTGTCGATTCTTATTGAGTTAACGCAAGTATTTTCTTGGTCTTTTATATCTAGTTTCCTTGCCTAGATGGTCAATAACGAAGTTTGTGGATCCACAATTATCATTTTGAATGATTCGGTTGAGTTTTAAGGCAAGTGTGTTCAAAGTTCGTTGTGGACTTTGCTCTTAGAGTTTTGGCAATGAGTGGATTGATTTCTAGCCTCAATCGTGTGTTTCGTGTTCGGTTTTTGTTTCTATTTAAACAACAGGTACAATGTTCCATTTGTGATTGATTAGTGCGATTCCAATGATGATTATAATCAAATTTGATTAGATTGGTTCACGAGTATGTTCAGAAAGCTTGAGAATCAAAACTCCATAGCATTGGAGGTTGTTACGAAATGTAAAAAACTATCCATGTGAGAACAATTGTTTTTTAATATTTTTGTATAACTTGTTCCTTTCCTATGTACTTAGTTAAATTTTCATCAATATTTTGATGCCCCAATCCATAATTGCACAATTTTGATTAAAATACAAGTAAATCATATTTAATTGGTCGTGTTCTCTTGATTTGTCTTTTTTTCATCGATCACCTATTGCGTTTTTGTTTGACATCGGATTACATCCATTCCGCCACTTTAATTTGATTGTCGATTCTTATTGAATTAACACGAGTAGTTTCTAGGGCCTTTACATCTAGTTTCCTTGCCTAGATGGTCAATAAAGAATTACGTGGATCCACGGTTATTATTTTTATTGATTCGGTTGAGTTTTTAGGCAAGAGTGTTCGAAGTGGGTTGTGGACTGTGCTCTTAGTGTTTTGGAAACGAGTAGATTGATTCAGGGCTCATTCATGTGGTTTCGTGTTTGCTTTTTGTTTCTATTTGAACAACAGGTACTATGTTCCATCTGTGATTGATTAGTGCGATTTCAATGATGATTATAATCACATTCGAATAGATTGGTTCATGAGTATGTTCAGAATGCTTGAGAATCTTCTACATAGCATTGGAGGTTGTTACGGAATGTAAAAAACTATCCATGCGAGAACTATCGATTTTTAATATTTTTGTATAAGATGTTCCTTTCCTATGTATTTAGTTAAATTTTGATGCACCAATCTATAATTGCACAATTTTGATTAAAATACAAGTAAATCATATTAAATTGGTCATGTTCCTATAATTTGACTTCTTTTTCATCGATCACCTATTGTGTTTTTGTTTAACGTCTGATTACATCAAATCCACCATTTTAATTTGATTGTCGATTCTTATTGAGTTAACGCGAGTAGTTTCTAGGTCTTTTATATCTAGTTTCCTTGCCTAGATGGTCAATAAAGAATTATGTGGATCCACGATTATCATTTTGAATGATTCGGTTGAGTTTTGAGGCAAGAGTGTTTGAAGTTGGTTGTGGACTTTGCTCTTTGAGTTTTGGCAATGAGTGGAATGATTTCTAGCCTCAATCGTGTGTTTCGTGTTCGGTTTTTTTTCTATTTAAACAACTGCTACTATGTTCCATTAGTGAATGATTAGTGTGATTCCAATGATGATTAGAATCAAATTTGATTAGATTGGTTCACGAGTATGTTTAGAAAACTTGAGAATCAAAACTCCATAGCATTGGAGGTTGTTACGAAATGTAAAAAACTATCCATGCTAGAACTAATGTTTTTTAATATTTTGTAAAGCTTGTTCCTTTCCTATGTATTTAGTTAATTTTTCATCAATTCTTTGAATCACCAATCTATAATTGCACAATTTTGAATAAAATACAAGTAAATCATAGTTAATTGGTCGTGTTACCTTAATTTGAGTTCTTTTTCGTCGATCACCTATAGCGTTTTTGTTTGATGTCTGATTACATCCTGTACGTCACTATAATTTGATTCTCAATTCTTATTGAGTTCACGCGAGTAGTTTCTAGGTCTTGTATATCTAGTTTCCTTGCATAGATTGTCAATAAAGAATTATGTGGATCCACGGTTATCATTTTGAATGATTCGGTTGAGTTTTAAGGAAAGAGTGTTCGTAGTTGGTTGTGGAGTTTGCTCTTAAAGTTTTGGCAATGAGTGGATTTATTTCTAGCCTCAATCATGTGTTTCGTGTTTGGTTTTTGTTTCTATTTAAACAACAGGTACTATGTTCCATTTGTGATTGATTAATGCGATTCTAGTGATGATTATAATCACATTTGATTAGATTGGGTCACGAGTATGTTCAGAAAGCTTGAGAATCAAAACTCCATAGCATTTGAGGTTGTTACGGAATGTAAAAAACTATACATGCGAGAACTATCGTTTTTTAATATTTTTGTATAACTTGTTACTTTCCTATGTATTTAGTTAAATTTTCATTAATATTTTGATGCACCATTCCTTAATTGCACAATTTTGATTAAAATACAAGTAAATCATATTTAATAGGTCGTGTTCCCTTAATTTGATTTCTTTTTCATCGATCACCTATTGCGTTTTTGTTTGACGTTTGATTACATCCAGTACGCCACTATAATTTCATTCTCGATTCTTATTGAGTTCACGCGAGTAGTTTCTAGGTCTTTTATATCTAGTTTCCTTGCATAGATGGTCAATAAAGAATTATGTGGATCAACGGTTATCATTTTGAATGATTCGGTTGAGTTTTGAGGAAAGAGTGTTCGAAGTTGGTTGTGGACTTTGCTCTTAGAGTTTTGGCAATGAGTGGAATGATTTCTAGCCTCAATCATGTGTTTCGTGTTTGGTTTTTGTTTCTATTTAAACAACTGGCACTATGTTCCATTTGTGATTGATTAATGCGATTCCAATGATGATTATAATCACATTTGATTAGATTGGTTCATGAGTTTGTTCAGAAAGCTTGAGAATCAAAACTCCATAGCATTGGAGTTTGTTACGAAATGTAAAAAACTATCCATGCGAGAACTATTGTTTTTTAGTATTTTTGTATAACTTGTTCCTTTCCTATGTATTTAGTTAAATTTTCATCAATATTTTGATGCACCAATCTATAATTGCACAATTTTGATTAAAAAAGAAGTAAATCATATTTAATTGCCGTGATCCCTTAATTTGACTTCTTTTTCATCGATCACCTATTGCGTTTTTGTTTTACGTCTAATTAAATCCATTCCGCCACTGTAATTTGATTCTCGATTCTTATTGAGTTAATGCGAGTAGTTTCTAGGTCTTTTATATCTAGTTTCCTTGCCTAGATGGTCAATAAAGATATATGTGGATCCACGATTATCATTTTGAATGATTCGGTTGAGTTTTGAAGCAAGAGTGTTTGAAGTTGGTTGTGGACTTTGCTCTTAGAGTTTTGGCAATTAGTGGATTGATTTCTAGCTTCAATCGTGTGTTTCATGTATGGTTTTTTTTTTTCTATATAAACAACAGGTACTATGTTCCATTAGTGATTGATTAGTGTGATTCCAATGATTATTATAATCATATTTGATTATATTGGTTCACGAGTATGTTTAGAAAGCTTGAGAATCGAAACTCCATAGCCTTGGAGGTTGTTACGGAATGTAAATAACTATCCATGCTAGAACTAATGTTTTTTAATATTTTTGTAAAGCTTGTTCCTTTCCTATGTATTTAGTTAATTTTTCGTCTATACTTTGATTCACAAATCTATAATTGCACAATTTTGATTAAAATACACGTAAATCATATTTAACTCGTCGTGTTACCTTGAATTGAGTTCTTTTTCGTCGATCACCTATAGCGTTTTTGTTTGATGTCTGATTACATCCATTCCGCCACTGTTATTTGATTCTCAATTCATATTAAGTTAACTTGAGTACTTTCTAGGTCTTTTATATCAAGTTTCCTTGCCTAGATGGTCAATACAGAATTATGTGGATCCACGGTTATCATTTGGATTGATTCGATTGAGTTTTGAGGCCAGAGTGTTCGAAGTTGGTTGTGGACTTTGCTCTTAGAGTTTTGGCAATGAGTGGATTGATTTCTAGCCTCAATCGTGTGTTTTGTGTTTGGTTTTTGTTTCTATTTAAACAACAGGTACTATGTTCCATTTGTGATTGATTAGTGCGATTCCAATGATGATTATAATCACATTTGATTAGATTGGTTCACGAGTATGTTTAGAAAGCTTGAGAATCAAAACTTCATAGCATTGGAGATTGTTACTGAATGTAAAAAACTATCCATGCTAGAACTATTGTTTTTTAATATTTTTGTATAACTTGTTCCTTTCCAATGTATTTAGATAAATTTTCATCAATAGTTTGATGCACCAATCTATAATAGCACAATTGTGATTAAAAAAGAAGTAAATCATATTTAATTGCCGTGTTCCCTTAATTTGACTTCTTTTTCATCGATCACCTATTGCGTTTTTGTTTTACGTCTGATTAAATCCATTCCGCCACTGTAATTTGATTCTCGATTCTTATTGAGTTAATGCGAGTAGTTTCTAGGTATTTTATATCTAGTTACCTTTCCTAGATGGTCAATAAAGAATTATGTGGATCCACGGTTATCATTTTGAATGATTCAGTTGAGTTTAGAGGCAAGAGTGTTCGAAGTTGGTTGTGGACTTTGCTCTTAGAGTTTTGGCAATGACTGGATTGATTTCTAGCCTCAATCGTGTGTTTCGTGTTCGGTTTTTGTTTCTATTTAAACAAATGGTCCTATGTTCCATTTGTGATTGATTAATCTGATTCCAATGATGATTATAATCACATTTGATTAGATTGGTTCATGAGTATGTTCAGAAAGCTTGGGAATCAAAACTCCATAGCATTGGAGTTTGTTACGGAATGTAAAAAACTATCCATGCAAGAACTATTGTTTTTTAGTATTTTTGTATAACTTGTTCATTTCCTATATATTTAGTTAAATTTTTATCAATATTTTGATGCACCAATCTATAATTGCACAATTTTGATTAAAAAAGAAGTAAATCATATTTAATTGCCATAATCCCTTACTTTGACTTCTTTTTCATTGATCACCTATTGCGTTTTTGTTTGACGTCTGATTACATCCATTCCGCCACTGTAATTTGATTCTCGATTCTTATTGAGTTAACGTGAGTAGTTTCTAGGTCTTTTATATCTAGTTTCCTTGCCTAGATGGTCAATAAAGAATTATGTGGATCCACGATTATCATTTTGAATGATTCGGTTGAGTTTTGAGGTAAGAGTGTTCGAAGTTGGTTGTGGACTTTGCTCTTAGAGTTTTGGCAATGAGTGGATTGATTTCTAGCTTCAATCGTGTGTTTCGTGTTTGGTTTTTTTTCTGTTTAAACAACAGGTACTATGTTCCATTAGTGATTGATTAGTGTGATTCCAATGATGATTATAATCATATTTGATTAGATTGGTTCACGAGTATGTTTAGAAAGCTTGAGAATCGAAACTCCATAGTCTTGGAGGTTGTTACGGAATGTAAATAACTATCCATGCTAGAACTAATGTTTTTTAATATTTTTGTAAAGCTTGTTCCTTACCTATGTATTTAGTTAATTTTTCGTCAATACTTTGATTCACCAATCTATAATTGCACAATTTTGATTAAAATACAAGTAAATCATATTTAATTGGTTGTGTTACCTTGATTTGAGTTCTTTATTGTCGATCACCTATAGCATTTTTGTTTGATGTCTGATTACATCCATTCCGCCACTGTAATTTGATTCTCATTTCATATTAAGTTAACACGAGTACTTTCTAGGTCTTTTATATCAAGTTTACTTGCCTAGATGGTCAATACAGAATTATGTGGATCCACGGTTATCATTTGGATTGATTCGATTGAGTTTTGAGGCAAGAGTGTTTGAAATTGGTTGTGGACTTTGCTCTTAGAGTTTTGGCAATGAGTGGATTGATTTCTAACCTCAATCGTGTGTTTTGTGTTTGGTTTTTGTTTCTATTTAAACAACAGGAACTATGTTCCATTTGTGATTGATTAGTGCAATTCCAATGATGATTATAATCACATTTGATTAGATTGGTTCACGAGTATATTCAGAAAGCTTGAGAAACAAAACTCCATAGCATTGGAGATTGTTACGGAATGTAAAAAACTATCCTTGCTAGAACTATTGTTTTTTAATATTATTGTATAACTTGTTCCTTTCCAATGTATTTAGATAAATTTTCATCAATATTTTGATGCACCAATCTATAATTGCACAATTTTGATTAAAATACAAGTAAATCATATTTAATTGGTCATGTTCCCTTAATTTGACTTTTTTTTCATCGATCACCTATTACGTTTTCGTTTGATGTCTGATTACATCCAGTACGCCACTATAATTTGATTCTTGATTCTTATTGAGTTCACGCGAGTAGTTTTTAGGTCTTTTATTTCTAGTTTCCTTGCATAGATGGTCAATAAAGAATTATACGGATCCACGGTTATCATTTTGAATGATTCGGTTGAGTTTTGATTAAAGAGTGTTCAAAGTTGGTTGTGAACTTTGCTCTTAGAGTTTTGGCAATGTGTGGATTGATTTCTAGCCACAATCATGTGTTTCGTGTTCGGTTTTTGTTTCTTTTTAAACAACAGATACTATGTTCCATTTGCGATTCCAGTGATGATTATAATCACATTTGATTAGATTGGTTAACGAGTATGTTCCGAAAGCTTGAGAATCAAAACTCCATAGCATTTGAGGTTGTTACGGAATGTAAAAAACTATACATGCGAGAACTATCGTTTTTTAATATTTTTGTATAACTTGTTCCTTTCCTATGTATTTAGTTAAATTTTCATCAATATTTTGTTGCACCAATCCTTAATTGCACAATTTTGATTAAAATACAAGTAAATCATATTTAGTTGGTCGTGTTCCCTTAATTTGACTTCTTTTTCATCGATCACCTATTGCGTTTTTGTTTGACGTCTGATTATATCCATTATGCCACTGTAATTTTATTCTTGATTCTTATTGAGTGAACGCAAGTAGTTTCTAGGTCTTTTATATCTAGTTTCCTTTCCTAGATGGTCAATAAAGAATTATGTGGATCCACGGTTATCATTTTGAATGATTCAGTTGAGTTTAGAGGCACGAGTGTTCGAAGTTGGTAGTGGACTTTGCTCTTAGAGTTTTGGCAATAAGTGGATTGAATTCTAGCCTCAATCGTGTGATTCCTGTTTGGTTTTTGTTTCTATTTAAACAACAGGTACTATGTTCCATTTGTGATTGATTAGTGTGATTCCAATGATGATTATAATCACATTTGATTATATTGTTTAACGAGTATGTTTAGAAAGCTTGAGAATCAAAACTCCATAGCATTGGAGGTTGTTACGGAATGTAAAAAACTATACATGCTAGAACTATTGTTTTTTAATATTTTTGTATAACTTGTTCCTTTCCTATGTATTTAGTTAAATTTTCATCAATATTTTGATGCACCAATCCTTAATTGCACAATTTTGATTAAAATACAAGTAAATCATATTTAATTGGTTGTGTTCCCTTAATTTGACTTCTTTTTCATCGATCACCTATTGCGTTTTTGTTTGACGTCTGATTATATCCATTCTGCCACTGTAATTTGATTCTTGATTCTTATTGAGTTAACGCGAGTAGTTTGTAAGTATTTTATATCTAGTTTCTTTTCCTAGATGGTCAATAAAGAATTATGTGGATCCACGGTTATCATTTGAATGATTCATTTGAGTTTAGAGGCAAGAGTGTTCGAAGTTGGTTGTGGACTTTTCTCTTAGAGTTTTGGCAATGAGTGGATTGATTTCTAACCTCAATCGTGTGTTTTCTGTTAGGTTTTTGTTTCTATTCAAACAACAGGTACTATGTTCCATTTGTGATTGATTAGTGCGATTCCAATGATGATTATAATCACATTTGATTAGATTGGTTCACGAGTATGTTCAGAAAGCTTGAGAATCAAAACTCCATAGCTTTGGAGATTGTTACGGAATGTAAAAAACTATCCATGCTAGAACTATTGTTTTTTAATATTTTTGTATAACTTGTTCCTTTCCAATGTATTTAGATAAATTTTCATCAATATTTTGATGCACCAATCTATTATTGCATAAGCTGTTTATGTACCTGCAGATGATTTAACCGACCCTGCTTGAAATTATATTATAATGGAAACAACATACCAGTTGTTTAAATAGAAACAAAAACCGAACACGAAACACATGATTGAGCGAGAACTATTGTTTTTTTAATATTTTTGTATAACTTGTTCCTTTCCTATGTATTTAGTTAAATTTTCATCAATATTTTGATGCACCAATCCTTAATTGCACAATTTTGATTAAAATACAAGTAAATCATATTTAATTGGTCGTGTTCCCTTAATTTGACTTCTTTTTCATCGATCACCTATTGCGGTTTTGTTGACGTCTGATTACATCCATTCCGCCACTGTAATTTGATTCTTGATTCTTATTGTGTTAACACGAGTAGTTTCTAGGTCTTTTATATCTAGTTTCCTTGCCTAGATGGTCAATAAAGAATTATGTGGATCCACGATTATCATTTTGAATGATTCGGTTGAGTTTTGAGGCAAGAGTGTTCGAAGTTGGTTGTGGACTTTGCTCTTAAAGTTTTGGCAGTGAGTGGATTGATTTCTAACCTCAATCGTGTGTTTTGTGTTTGGTTTTTGTTTCTATTTAAACAACAGGTACTATGTTCCATTTGTGATTGATTAGTGCGATTCCAATGATGATTATAATCACATTTGATTAGATTGGTTCACGAGTATGTTCAGAAAGCTTGAGAATCAAAACTCCATAGCATTGGAGATTGTTACGGAATGTAAAAAACTATCCATGCTAGAACTATTGTTTTTTAATATTTTTGTATAACTTGTTCCTTTCCAATGTATTTAGATAAATTTTCATCAATATTTTGATTCACCAATCTATAATTGGACAAGCTGTTTATGTACCTGTAGATGATTTGACCGACCCTGCTTGAAATTATATAATAATGGAAACAGCATACCAGTTGTTTAAATAGAAACAAAAACCAAACACGAAACACATGATTGAGCGAGAACTATTGTTTTTTAATGTTTTTGTATAACTTGTTCCTTTCCTATGTATTTAGTTAAATTTTCATCAATATTTTGATGCACCAATCCTTAATTGCACAATTTTGATTAAAATACAAGTAAATCATATTTAATTGGTCGTGTTCCCTTAATTTGACTTCTTTTTCATCGATCACCTATTGCGTTTTTGTTTGACGTAAAAACTATCCATGCGAGAACTATTGTTGTTTAGTATTTTTGTATAACTTGTTCCTTTCCTATGTATTTAGTTAAATTTTCATCAATATTTTGATGCACCAATCTATAATTGCACAATTTTGATTAAAAAAGAAGTAAATCATATTTAATTGCCGTGTTCCCTTAATTTGACTTCTTTTTCATCGATCACCTATTGCGTTTTTGTTTGACGTCTGATTACATCCATTCCGCCACTGTAATTTGATTCTTGATTCTTATTGAGTTATCGCGAGTATTTTCTAGGTCTTTTATATCTAGTTTCCTTGCCTAGAAATAAAGAATTATGTGGATCCACGGTTATCATTTTGAATGTTTCGGTTGAGTTTAGAGGCAAGAGTGTTTGAAGTTGGTTGTCGACTTTGCTCATAGTGTTTTGGCAATGAGTGGATTGATTTCTAGACTCATTCGTGTGTTTCGTGTTCGATTTGTTTCTAGTTAAACAACAGCTACTATGTTCCATTTGTGATTTATTAGTGTGATTCCAATGATTATTATAATCACATTTGATTAGATTGGTTCACGAGTATGTTCTGAAAGCTTGAGAATCAAAACTCCATAGAGTTGGAGGTTGTTACGCAAAGCAAAAAACTATCCATATGAGAACTATTGTTTTTTAATGTTTTTGTATAACTTGTTCCTTTCCTATGTATTTTATTATATTTTTATCAATATTTTGATGCACCAATCTGTAATTGCACAATTTTGATTAAGATACAAGTAAATCATATTTTATTGGTTGTGTTCACTTGATTTGACTTCCTTTTCATCGATCACCTATTGTGTTTTGTAACACCCCGAATTTTTGAATGAAGGTGAAGTTCTCACGCAACGGGTTGAGTTCTCGCGCGAGTCATAAAGTTCTCGCGTGGAGGGCAGTTCTCTTGCATGACTAGAGGTTCTCACGTGAGAACTTCTGCTAGGAGAGAGAGACACTATAAATAGGCCCAGACACCTAATCTTCTCCACTTCACGCGAAAAGTCCGGCTGTTGTGCTTGAGAAGAGAGAAGTCGGTGCTAGGTGGTGTCTAAACTTCTGCTCGAAACACCCTCGGTTTAAGTGTTGTTCGTTTGCAAAGATATCATAAGGTGAGTTCTAGACCCCTCTTTTATGTGTTTTCCATTTTTTAGGGCTAATATGCATACCTAAATGAATGTTTTGATATAGTATGATGGTATAATCTGTTATAGCATGTTTTGGGCATTAAAGTGGTTAAAGAAGTGATAACTTATGGATAAAGTTTTGTGTAGCAAAAAAGTTATCGCTCAGGGAGCGAGTTTTCTCCCGAATAGTAGGTTTTCGCAGCAAACGGTTACTTTTCAAAAGGTCGCACGACTGATGATGTTCTCCCGCGATGAATAAGTTTTCGCGCGAAGAGTGGAGTTCTCGCGCGAATGTCAATGTTCTCGCGCGAAACCTTGGACTTTTATGTGTTATGTTACCCCCGTAAAACATGCGTTAATGATGGTTTAATGATAAACTTAATGCTAAAGAATTAAAGTCCGTATATATATATATATTATATATCATTAAAGTTAAAGGGTAAAGAACGATGGTAAAGTCACATGTGAAACATCAAAGAACTTGAATAATAATTCAAGAACAGTTACCCGATAAAGCACAGCTGTGAAAACGTTAAAGCGCGCCAAAAAGTCTTGCAAGCATTGCTAAAGGAGAATTGTATTCATTGCATTCTCACATAAGAGCTACACATTGGTGTGCTCAAACCGCTAAAGGAGTTATGTTTGGTGCATTCTCATATAGGAGCTACACATTGGTATGCTCAACCACTAAAGGAGTTATGCTTGGTGCATTCTCACATAGGAGCTACACATTGGTGTGCTCAACTGCTAAAGGATTATGCTTGGTGCATTCTCACATAGGAGCTACCCATTGGTGTGCTCAAACCGCTAAAGGAGTTATGCTTGGTGCATTCTCACATGGGATCTATACATTGGTGTGCTCAAACCGCTAAAGGAGTTATGCTTAAGGCATTATCACATAGGAGCTACACATTAGTGTGCACAACCGTTATGCTTGGTGCATTCTCACATAGGAGCTACACATTGGTGTGCTCAACTGCTAAAGGAGTTATGCTTGGTGTATTCTCACATAGGAGCTATACATCGATGTACTCAATTGCTAAAGGAGGATGGTATTCGTTACATTCTCACATAGGGGCTATACTTTGGGTATTCCTGCCTGCTAAAGGAGAATGGAATTTGTTGCATTCTCACCTTATAATGGAGCTAAGCTTTGTGCTAAGGTCAAAGATAAAGTACACGAATAAAGCTAAAGTACAGATAAAGTAAAGATAAAGTATGGGTAACGTGACGATAAAGTAAATGATAAAGTAAAAGCTAAAGTATAGTTATCGAACGAGTTCGATTAAGATGATGAATAAAGTTAAAGTTTATGTGATGCTAAAGTATGATTAAGTGTATGCTCATGATAAAGTTTCGTTAAAGTAAACCTAGAGCTCACTCAGCGTCACTGACTTTTGTATGCATATTAGATTGACAGGTATGCTATACATTTTGGGGTGAGCTTAGCATGGATGGGAGAGCTACCTAGCCGAGGCTGGCATCCTGGCATAGATTTTGGATTGATAACTATAGTTATCTCTTTGATGTAAATGTTTAAACAAATAGAATTTTGTATGTTCCGCTAAGAATATTAATGAAATTTGATGTTCGAGAACTCGTGTTTCTAATGTTCAAATCCAACTGTGAGGTTTCCTGGAACAAGGCCTTACAAGATGGTATTAGAGCCATAGTTTAAGAGATTTAGACACTCTAATGTCTACACTCAAACTGAAAAATGGAATCAATTAAGGGATGCCTGTGCCAGTAGCTCCATGCCAGGAGGGTTATGACTAATAAAAGTTCCTTGAGGTTATAGTGCTCATAGTGAGATTGAGAGCTGATGTGAATCAGGATAGGAAACGTTTTGGACATGAAGATTAAAGTAAGTAGTTAATTACAACTGGCCACTATCATTAGAAACTTACATTACTTGACATGATCTGAACTATTACCTGAAATGATAATGTTAGCCTTTTGTATCTTATAGCAAGCTATGTGGAAGAAAAGCTACTCAAGGAGGTGCTTGTGGTGGTAGGGGTAGACCACCAGTCACCAGAAACCGAAGGCAGATGACTGAGGAGGTGGATGTGGACTCTGTTCACACTGCTAGTAAGGAAAACTCTTATCATTCTGAAGAGAGGATTACCTTGGAGCTATCGCCGAAGAGGTCCACAAGAACCTTCAGGACATCATGCCTTCGATCATGACTAAGGTCATGAAGGAGGTAACCAAGGAGTGGACGTTGGAGGCAAAGAACAAAGCTAGCAAGAAAGACAGTGAAGGTATCGGGGAAGACTCGTGGAAGGAGGGAAGGATGAGAGGGATGAAGCTAATGGGGATTTAGCCAAAGGATGTTCGTTCCGCATCTTCAAGGGATGCAACCTTCCATCCCTGGATGGTAAGGGTGGTGCTATTGCCACTCTCCAGTGGGTGTCTGAAATAGAGGCGGTGATTGAGATTAGTGAGTGCAAAGCTGACCAAGCTATGAAGTTCACAGCTCACTCATTTGTGGAGGAAGCTATTCATTGGTTGAACACCATCAAGCAGACTAAAGACCCTCGTGACTTCAAGAACTTGAAATGGAATGACCTAAAGGAGATGGTAATGAGGAAGTTCTGCCCTCAGAATGAGATTGACAGGGTGGAAAGGGAATTCTTGGGATTTAAAGCTAGGAGTATAACCCACAGTACACATCTCGCTTTAACGAGATGGCAAGGTTGGTGCCTCACTTGGTAAGTATTGAGGAGAGAAGGATGAAGTGTTATGTGTAGGGTTTGCCTTTGAAGGTCAGGACATATGTAAAGGCAAGCGGGCCGAAGACCTTCGAATCTTTGGTGGAGCTGAGTGGGATAGTGTATGATGATGTGGTGGCTGATGAGCCTGTTGATGTGAAGCCAGAGGGAAATGAGAAGTCTGCTGCTCAGGCCAAAAAGATGAAGGTGGAGTCGTCTGGTGATTGCCGGAAATGCGGGAGAAAGCATACTGGTGAATGCAGGCTCGGTTCAAGCCTGTGTTTCAGATGTGGGAAGACGAGGCATTTCTCCAAGGATTACCCTAACCTGGTAAAGTGCTACAACTGTGGCAAGTTAGGGCACTACAGCTGAGAGTGCAAAGAGGCAGAAGTGGTTGACTCGGCTAGAGGAAAGGAGACCGAGAAAGAAAAGAAAGCCGGTGACAAGCTAAGGGCCAAGGCTAGGGCTTTCATGATGACAAGAGAGGAGGCTAGAGTGGAACCTGATGTTATGTCAGGTATGTTTCTGGTTAACAACATACTTGCTTCTGTTCTTTTTTATTCTGGTGCAAGTAAGAGTTTCATAGCTGCTACCTTTCGTGAAGTGATGAATGTTAAGTCCAAGGAAATAAATCATGTGTTTGAAGTAGAAACTGCAATTGGAAAGACTACTAAGATAACTGAGGCCTTAGAGGATTGTAGCATAGAATTGGAAGGTCATAGATTCTTCGCTACGTTGTTTGTTATGACCCTAGGAGGATTTGACGTTGTGTTGGGTATGGAGTAGTTGGCCGCTTACGAGGCTAATATAGTTTGCCAGAGGAAGATGGTTCAAATGAAAGCACCTGATGGTAGCATAGTCACGATTTACGATGATAAAGTCTGCGAAGTTCCAAGGATAATATCCATGATAAAGGCAGAGAAGTTTATGAGATGAGGGTGTGGTGCGTTCTTGGCATACGTTAAAGATGCTAAAGCTGAAACTGTAAAGTTGACAGATGTGCTCGTGGTGTTTGCTTTCCCTAATGTGTTCACTGAGGACTTGATGGAAGTACCACCCGATCAGGAGATAGAGTTTTAGATAGGCCTCATGCCAGGATTTATTAGCTGAGCATATCTTCTTGGGGTGCTCTGGTGCTATTTGTAGATGGTAGCATGTGAATGGTATAGACAACAGGGAGCTGAATAAGCTCACGGTGAAGAATAGATACCCCGTTACCTCGGATAGACGATATGTTCGACCAGTTGCAAGGTGCAAGTTGGTTCTCGAGGATCGATCTTTGGTCGGGTTATCACCAACTAAAGGTTAAGGAGTAGGATATCCCAAAGACTACGTTTCGGACGCGATATGGGCATTATGAATTCCTCGTGACGTTGTTTGGTCTAACCAATGCTCCTACAGCATTCATGGACTTGATGAATAGGGTTTGTTGACCGATGCTCAACAAATAAGTGATAGTGTTCATAGACGATATCCTGATCTACTCAAAGAATGAGGAAGACCACGCCTGTCACATCCGTGAGGTGTTGAAAACTCTAAGAAGGGAGAAGTTGTAAGTGAAATTCTCCAAATGCGCATTTTGGTTATACAAGGTGCAGTTTCTGGGTCATGTCATTAACCCAGAAGGAATCATGGTTGATCATGCTAGTGGAGGCAGTGATGAAGTGGAATTCGCCTAAAACGCCATCTGAAATCCGAAGCTTCCTCAGATTGGCGGGTTATTACAGGAGGTTCGTTCTGGATTTTTCCAAGATTGCCTCATCGCTGACCAAGTTGACGAGGAAGGAGGTGAAGTTTGAATGGGGCGACAGTCAAGAGAATGCGTTCATGGAATTAAAGAGAAGATTGACACAAGCTCCAGTGTTAATGCTACCAGAAGGGAATGAAGACTTGGTTGTCTATTTCGATGCTTCTTATCAAGGGTTAGGGTGCGTACTAATGCAACGAGGCAAAGTCATAGCGTATGCATCTCGACAGTTAAAGATTCACGAAGTGAACTACCCTACCCACGATCTGGAGCTGGCTGCTATGGTATTCGCGTTAATATGGAGACACTACTTATATGGTGTCAAATGTATGATTTTTACGGACCACAAAAGCTTAAAGTATTTCTTCGAGCAAAGGGATCTTAATATGAGACAGAGATGATGGTTGTAGCTCATAAAAGACTACAATTGTGAGATTCATTATCACTCGGGTCAAGTTACATGGTAGCTGATGCCTTAAGCCGTAAGGAAAACCAGGAACCAAATCGGGTGAGATCTTACCAGTTGATTGTGACTCCTGATGTGATAAAGCAAATCTGTGAAGATCAAAAATAAGCTCTAAAACCCGAACATGTTAATGAGGAGAGGATGAAAGGGCAGGTTGTAAATCTAGAAGAAAACATCAATGGTGTCAAAACCAGATTCGGGCGTATGTGGATCCCTAGTCGTGGAGGTCTACGAGAGAAAGTGTTAGACGAAGCCCATAAGACCCGCTACTCTATTCATCCGGAAACTAACAAAACGTACCAAGACCTAAAGAAGAATTATTGGTTGCCGGGAATGAAAGCCGACGTAGCAAGGTATGTAGAAAGGTGCTTGACCTATCTCCAGGTTAAGGTTGAGCATCAGAAGCCATACTGGAATATCCAACCCTTGGAAATTCCCGAATGGAAGTGGGAGCATATTACCATGGATTTCATAATGAAGCTACCTCGTACAGCTAAAGGTTATGATGCCATATGGGTCATAGTAGATAGACTGACAAAAAGTGCTCACTTTCTACCCATCCAAGAGACGTATAACTTGGAACGGCTAGCCGAATTGTTCATCAACGAGATAGTTACCCGTCATGGTGTGCCGGTGTCGATTGTCTCTGACAGAGATACGCGGTTTACATCCAAATTTTGGAAGAAGTTCAATGATGCAATGGGAACCAGACTGCGCATCAGTACAGCATACCACCCACAGACGGATGGCCAATCCGAAAGGACTATCCAAACCTTAGAGAACATGATTTGGGCATGTATCATAGACTTTGGTGGGAGCTGGGATAGTCACCTACCGTTGGTGGAGTTCTCATACAATAACAACTACCATGCCAGTATTGGTATGTCCCCGTATGAGATGCTCTATGGCTAGAAGTGTAGAACCCCTGTTTGTTGGGGGGAAATCTGACAGAAGGAGTTGGGGAGTATCGAGGTTATCAAGATGACTAATAAGAAGTTAGGCAGAATTAAAGACTACATGAAAGCAGCTAAAGATAGGCAGAAATCCTATGCCGACAAACATCGAAGACCGATTGAGTTTAACGTCGGTGATAGAGTGATGCTAAAGGTATCACCTTGGAGACGAATCATTTGATTCATAAAGAGAGAAAATTTAAGCCCTTGATTTATTGGGCCTTTCAAGATAGTAGCCCGCGTCAGGGAAGTCGCATATAGGCTGGAACTACCAGATGAGTTTAGTGGAATTCATCTTACCTTCCACATATCACATCTGCGTAAGTGTCTAGCAGACGAAGACACTCATGTTTTACTGGAAGATGTAGAGATTGATGACAGACTAAACTACGAGGAACAGCCCGTAGCAATAATAGGCAGGAAGGAGAAACGATTGAGGAATAAAGTAGTTCCACTTGTCCATACAGTGGAAGCATATAAAGGGGTCAGAGTACACTTAGGAATCCAAAGATGAGATGAGACAGCATTACCCTTAGTTGTTTGATGAATAACGGGTTTCGGGGACGAAACCCAAATAAGGGGTGGACTTGTAACGCCCCGAATTTTTGAATGAAGGTGAAGTTCTCGCGTAAAGGGTTGAGTTCTCGCGTGAATCATAAAGCTCTCGCGTGGAGGGCAGTTCTCGCGCGACTGGAGGTTCTCACGCGAGAATAGCTGCGGGAGAGAGAGACACTATAATTAGGCCCAAACACCTAATCTTCTCCACTTCATGCGAAAAGTCCGGCTGTTGTGCTTGAGAAGAGAGGAGTCGGTACTAGGTGGTGTCTAAGCTTCTACTCGAAACACTCTCGGTTTCAGTGCTGTTCGTGTGCAAAGATATCATCAGGTGAGTCGTAGACCCCTCTTTTACATGTTTTCCATGTTTTGGGGCTACTATGCATACCTAAATGAATGTTTTGATATAGTATGATGATATAATCTGTTATAGCACGTTTTAGGCGTTAAAGTGGTTAAAGAATCGATAACTTATGGATAAAGTTTTGTGTAGCAGAAAAGTTATCGCGCGGGGAGCGAGTTCTCACGTGAATAGTAGGTTTTCATGGCAAACGGTTACTTTTCAGAAGTACTCGTGTGACTGATGATGTTCTCCCGCGAAGGATGAGTTTTCGCGCAAAGAGTGGAGTTCTCGTGCGAATGATGATGTTCTCGTGCAAAACCTTGGACTATTACGTGTAATGTTAACCTCCCGTAAAACGTGCGTTAATGACGGTTTAATGATGAGCTTAATGCTAAAGAATTAAAGTACGTATATATATATATTATATATATCATTACAGTTAAAGGCTGAAGAAAGATGGTAAAGTCACATATGAAATGTTAAAGAACTTGAATAATAATTCAAGAACAGTTACCCGATAAAGCACAGCTGTGAAAGTGTTAAAGCGTGCTAAAAGAGTCTTGCAAGCATTGCTAAAGGAGAATTGTATTCGTTTGTCACATAGGAGCTAACATTGGTGTGCTTAAACCGCTAAAGGAGTTATGCTTGGTGCATTCTCACATAGGAGCTACACATTGGTGTGCTCAACTACTAAAGGAGTTATGCTTGGTGCATTCTCACATAGGAGCTACACATTGGTGTGCTCAACCGCTAAAAAAGTTATGCACGGTGCATTCTCACATAGGAGCTACACATTGGTGTGCTCAAACCGCTAAAGGAGTTATGCTTGGTGCATTCTCAAATTGGAGCTACACATTGGTGTGCTCAACCACTAAAGGAGTTATGCTTGGTACATTTTCACATAGGAGCTACACATTGGTGTGCTCAAACAACTAAAGGAGTTATGCTTGGTGAATTCTCACATAGGAGCTACACATTAGTGTGCTCAACCGCTAAAGGAGTTATGCTTGGTGCATTCTCACATAGGAGCTATACATTGGTATGCTCAACTTCTAAAGGTGTTATGCCTGTCATTCTCACATAGGAGGTACACATTTGTGTGCTCAATCGCTAAAGGAGATATGCTTGGTGCATTCTCACATAGGAGCTACACATCGGTATGCTCAACTGCTAAAGGAGGATGGTATTCGTTACATTCTTATATAGGGGCTATACTTTGGATATGCCCGCCTGCTAAAGGAGAATGGCATTTGTTGCTAAGCTTTGTGCTAAGTTCAAAGATAAAGTAAACGAATATAGCTAAAGTACAGATAAAGTAAAGAAAAAGTATGGGTAACGTGATGATAAAGTAAATGATAAATTAAAAGCTAAAGTATAGTTATCGAACGAGTTCTATAAAGATGATGAATAAAGTTAATGTTTATGCGATGTTAAAGTATGATTAAGTGTATGCTCATGATAAAGTTTCATTAAAGTAAACCTAGAGCTCACTCAGCGTCGCTGACTTTTGTATGCATATTAGATTGACAGGTATGTTATACATTTTAGGGTGAGCTTGGCATGGATGGGAGAACTACCTGGCACATGGTCGAGACTAGCATCCTGGCATAGATTTTGGATTGATAACTATAGTTATCTCTTTGATGTAAATTTTTAAACAAATAGAAATTTTGTATGTTCCGCTGTGAATATTAATGAAATTTGATGTTCGAGAACTCGTGTTTCTGATGTTCAAATCCAACTGTGAGGTTTCTTGGAACTGGGCCTTCATGTTTTTGTTTGAAATCTGATTACATTCATTCCACCACTGTAATTTGATTCTCGATTCTTATCGAGTGAACGCAAGTAGTTTCTAGGTCCTTTATATATAGTTCCTTGCCTAGATGGTCACTAAAGAATTATCTGGATCAACGGTTATCATTTTGATTGATTTGGTTGACTTTTGAGGAAAAGTGTTTGAAGTTGGTTGTGGACTGTGCTCTTAGAGTTTTGGGAATTAGTGGATTGATTTCTAGCCTCATTCATGTGTTTCGTGTTCGGTTTTTGTTTCTATTTAAACAGCAGGCACTATGTTCTATTTGTGATTGATTAGTGTGATTCCAATGATTATTATAATCACATTTGATTATATTGGTTTGCGAGTATGTTCAAAAAGCTTGAGAATCAAAACTCCATAGCATTAGAGGTTGTTACAGAAAGCAAAAACCTATCCATCCGAAAACTATTGTTTTTAAAGTTTTTGTATAACTTGTTCATTTAGTATGTATTTAGTTATGTTTTTGTCAATACTTTGATTCACCAATCTATAATTGCAGAATTTTGATAAAAATACTAGTAAATCATATTTATTTGGTCATGTTACCTTGATTTGACTTCTTTTTCATCAATCGCCTATTGCCTATTTGTTTGACGTCTGATTACATCCATTCCGCCACTGTAGATTCATTCTTGATTCTTATTGAATTAACCCGAGTAGTTTCTAGGTCCTTTACATCTAGTTTCCTTGCCTTGATGGTCAACAAAGAATTATGTGGATCCACGGTTATCATTTTGATTGATTCAGTTGAGTTTTGAGGCAAGAGTGTTCGAAGTTGGTTATGGACTGTGCTCTTAGTGTTTTGGCAATGAGTAGATTGATTTCAAGGCTATTCAAGTGGTTTCATGTTTGGTTTTTGTTTTTATTTAAAAAATAGTTACTATGTTCCATTTGTGATTGATTAGTGTGATTCCAATGATTATTATGATCACATTTGATTAGATTAGCTCACGAGTATATTAACAATGCTTGAGAATTAAAACTCCATAGCATTGGTTCACGAGTATATTCAGAAACTTGTTCCTTTCCTATGTATTTAGTTAAGTTTTCATCAACACCTTGATGCACCAATCTATAATTGCACAATTTTGATTAAAATACAATGAAATCATGTTTAACTGGTCGTGTTCCCTTGATTTGACTTCTTTTTCATCAATCACCTATTGCGTTTTTGTTTGACGTCTGATTACATCCATTCCGCTATTATAATTTGATTCTCGATTCTTATTGAGTTAACACGAGTAGTTTCTAGGTCCTTTACATCTAGTTTTCTTGCCTAGATAGTCAATAAAAAATTATGTGGATCCACGGTTATCATTTTGATTGACTCGGTTGAGTTTTGAGGCAAGAGTGTTCGATGTTGGTTGGGGACTGTGCTCTTAGTGTATTTGCAATGAGTAGATTGATTTCAAGTCTCATTCATGATTTTTTGTGTTTGGTTTTTGTTTCAATTTAAACAACATGTACTATGTTCAATTTGTGATTGATTAGTGTGATTCCAATGATTATTATAATCACATTTGATTAGATTGGTTCACGTGTATGTTCGAAAAGCTTGAGAATCAAAACTCCATAGCATTAGAGGTTGTTACGGAAAGCAAAAACCTATCCATCCGAGAACTGTTGTTTTTAATGTTTTTGTATAACTTGTTCATTTAGTATGTATTTAGTTATGTTGTTGGACCAAAGAACCAATGAGCCTGATCAGAAAAACCTTTAAGTCCCACGGACATTACAACAACTGAAGTAGTCTGCAACAGCTGAAGACATCAGCTGATAACAAGGTCTGAAGACAAAGTCTGAAGTGAAAGAGCTGAAGACAAAGACTGAAGACCAAGTGTCAGATGATTGTCACAACAGCTGAAGAAGATCTCTTCAGTAGTTGTGATGGTTTCCTTTCAGTAGTTGTAGTTTCTTTTCTGTACTTATAGTTTCAGTAGTTTTATGTTTCTTCGTGTACTTAGAATAATCTGAGATGTTCTCAGTTGTTGTGAACATTCTCAGTAGTTTGCTTACTTTCAGTAGTTTGTAATAATTCTGTTAGATGTCACTATCAAGTGACATCAGCAGACGTCACATTCCTATATATAAGGAATGCTGACCTAATTGTAATCGGTGCAGCTTAGGAAAACCTAGCAGCCGCCACACCGAAGCATGTGTGCATGAATGTTATTATCTCTTTGCAGAAAACCCTATATCTATATAACCGTGTACTGTTCCATTGAATATTTATTGTGTTCTTGCTATATTTGCTTAATTCTTGCTCTAATTCCGCTGTGATTCAACTCTAATTGATCAAACTTAGATCACTGATCCTAACAAATGGTATCAGAGCAGGTTAATCATTGATCGGTTTAACAATTGATCATTGAAACTGCTATTTTGATATCTATAGTTTGATCGAATTAGCATATGTGCAAGAACTGGTTATAAAGATTGATTTTCTGCTGCTTCTGGTTATTTAATTTGAGTTTCTTCTTGGTTCTTATTGAGTTTGTTGTGTTTTTGTGCAAAATCTTTTGAAACTTGATTGATTTGGTTTGAATCTGAGAATGACTACTCCATCTAATGATCCTCACAATACTGGCTCCTCAACCAAGCCTCCGATGCTGGTTAGGAGTGAGTATAACATATGGCAACGAAGAATGCTCCATCACCTGTCTGTTAACAGTTCAGGTTGTTGGACATCTGTGGTTCATGGTCCACACAAGCCTATGGTGAACAATCCGGAGACCAATCAAATGGTTCCGAAGAAGAAGGAGCAATACTCAGATGAAGATCGTAAACTGTTTGAGATTGATGCTAAAGCCCATGGAATTCTGGCCATGGCACTGCCGAATGAAATCTATTCTGGGCTTATGCATCATGAAACTGCTCATGACCTCTGGAATGCTTTGAAGGAACAATTCGGAGGAACTGATGAGGTCTTAGCAAACAACAGAGAAATCCTCGCCCAACAATATGAGACATTCTCTCATAGGAAGGGTGAGACACTGACTCAACAGTTTGAGCGTTTCTCCTGCTTGATCTCTGAACTGAAAATGGTCAAGCAAGAGTATACTAACAGCCAGATGAACAACAGATTCCTCAGATCACTGCCTGAGAGATGGGACACATACACCATTGTCCTACGCTCCAGTGCAAATCTGGATAGCCTATCTCTCACCCAACTCCATGGGAAACTGCTTACATTTGAAAGAGAGATAGAGCAGAAAAGGAAACTGGCATCATCAGGAAAGCTCTCTGATGACTTTGTACCAGGTAACACTGCCTTGGTCGGTCATGAGTCAGAATATGCTGGATCAGAAAGTCATTATGATGAGCATATAGATTTCTCTTCAAACAGTTCTGATCATGCATTTGTTGGTGTTGACAGTCATTCTGGGTGTAATAGTGATAATTTATGTTTTATCATGGATGATTTGCAAGGTATTGCTGATGATGATTTAGAAGAGATGGATATTTTGAGCCAAATGGCCCTGATCAATATCAGATCTCAAAAGTTCTACAAGAGAACTGGTAGGAAATTTCCAGGACTCTCTGGCAAAACCAAAGTTGGTTTTGACAAGAGTAAGTTGAGGTGTCACAAATGCCACAGGCTTGGGCACTTTGCAAGAGAGTGTAGATCAACTGGATCTAACTCCTCTGCACCCTTTGTGACCTTTCCAAGCAATAGTTCACAAAACAAAGGGCAACATCCTGCTAGTTCTGGTCATCACTCACAACCTCAATCTCCTGCATACTTTGTCCCTCAGGGTTCAATGCCATATCCTTATCCCTGCTATTATATGCCACAGCCAAATCCAGTTCATGTCCCTATAGCACAACAACCTCAAGCCCTACCTGAGCCTCAACCATCTCCATCACAATCTCAACCTCATCACAGCTTCTTCACACCAGGAGTTGTTGACTGGAGCAGCTTACCAGATGATCTTTCTGGTTTCAATGAGCAACTATCTGCTGGTGCTGGTCAACATGGTGGTGAACATCCTTTTGGGAATCTTGCTCTCATGGCCCTGGAGTCTACTGAGGGTTCCTGCTCAGATGCTTCATCTTCACAGGTAACCCAGATATCTTCTGAGGCTAAAGCCAAGTTATGTTCTGAATCATGCATAGCTGCCTTTGTCTCTATTAGAGAGGCAAATGTAGCTTTAATCAATCAAAATCTTGAGCTTGAGAAAACTATTTCCAAAAGAAAAGATGAGTATGTGTCTGCACTTAATGACAAAGATGATGAGATTTACAAGCTTAAATGCCAACTTAATGATGAAAAGGCTAAGGTAGAGGTCATACTCGAGAACCACAGAAGTCTCAAAGAGACACTTGCAGCTACCCAAGTTGAGTGTGACCGATGGGTAACATCCTGCAAGGGATTTGAAATGCTTCTCAGCAAGCAAACAGCTTCAAATGTGAAGTTTGGAATAGGTTACAATCATACTGCACCACCTACTGATTTTACTTCAAAATCAATAGTAAAATCTGAAGGTGAAAGTAATTTCCAAACCACATCATCATGTGATTCATCCTCAAATGATAATACAAAATTAGAGGATGAAGTCAGTGTTAAGATCTCAGCAAATCAATTGCCTGATGGTTTAAATGCTGATAAACACATGAAGCTGAGAAATTCAGATGTTGTTCCTCAAAGTACTCCAAGTACTGAAGGGCAAGTCACAACATCTGAAAAGCATTTCAAATCTGATGAAATAAAAGGATTAACAACTGCTGAGGAATCTATCATACGGTCTTTCAGGACGGATAGAGAACAGCTGAAGAACAAGTCTTCAGTTGTTACCGATCCTTCAGTACTTAACACAAGTACTGAAAGGAGGAAAGTACTGAAGATCACACCTTCAGTAGTTTCCACTTCAGCAGTTGATCAATCCAAGATGAAGAATAAGCCATGTGAAATATGTGGTAAATTCAATCATCTATCTGATGAATGCTGGTACAAAAAGGGTTCCAAACTCAACAGAGATAAGCTCATTAAAGAAGAAATAAATAAAATGAAAAATGAGTTTGAAACCAAGTTTGTACCACAGTCATCTCAAACTGATAAACCCAAGGCCTCACCAAAATCCAAAAAGAAGGATGGGGTTTATCAGAAAACAGCTGATAGTGTTCCTCATGATAAACATCAGACGAAGTCTGTGAATTTCAAGAAGGAGGAAATGGTGGGTCACAGGAACTCATCAAAAACAAGTACTGATGTGTCAAATGAGCTGAAGGCTTTAGCAACAAATCAGACACAACTTGTTATGATGGTTCAGCATTTGTTGGGGAGAGTTAACCAACTAGATGCACCTGTGATCAAACCACTGAAAAGGAAATCCAAGCCCAAATCTAAGAATTCCATTTCAGCACCATCTCCACCTTCATCAGCTGTTAATCATGAGAAACAAGTTATGGTTAAATCTGTTGATGAAAACATACCCAAAACCAAAAAGGTTTGGGTCTCTAAAGCTAACTAGTTTCTTATGATAAATGCAGGGTTCTTCAGCATGCCAAAGAAGCATCTGGTATGTAGACAGTGGAGGATCTATGCATATGACTGGGAGCAGTTCTCTTCTTAATGACTACTCTCAAGGAAAGAAGGGATTTGTCTCATTTGGAAATGATGCTAAGGGTTACATCATCGGGAAAGGATTTGTGTCAAATGGAGAAATCAGATTTGATGATGTTAACCATGTGGAGAATCTCAAGTATAATCTACTGAGTGTCAGTCAGATGTGTGATAAAGGGCATGTTGCACTTTTCACAAGCCAGAACTGCCGGATTCTGTCTTCCAAAGTTCTGAGGCTGATTGACAAGGTATTGGATGAACATACTCTCCTGAAGGCCAACAGGATAGGAAGAGTATATGCCTTGGATTTGTCAAAGAAGATTGATTTAAAAGGTCATCCTTGCCTGTTCTCCAAGGCCTCTCCTCAGGAATCTAAACTGTGGCATAGAAGGCTGGGTCATGTTAATCTCAAAAACATGAATCAGCTGATCCACAAAGTTTAGTAAGAGGTCTACCAATAAAGGAGTTCCTCTGTGATGAAACCTGCACTGCTTGTTTAAAAGGAAAACAACACAAAGTCTCATTTCCTCCTATAGAAGAACCAAAGTCCACTGCCTGCTTGCAATTACTGCACATGGATCTCTTTGGTCCTGTGAGAGTAATGAGCATGGCAAAGAAGAAATACTGTCTGGTAATTGTGGATGATTACTCCAGATTTGTATGGACCTTCTTCTTGCATTCAAAGGATGAGGCTGCTCAGACAATTATTAACTTTGTGTTGTATGTTGAGAAGCAGTATTCCCTATCAGTCAAGTGTATAAGAAGTGATAATGGAACTGAATTTAGAAACCATACACTTGATGATTTCTACCTTTCAAAAGGAATCAAGAGGCAGTATAGCATCCCAAGGACTCCAGAACAAAATGGAGTAGTGGAGAGAAAGAACAGGACCCTAATTGAAGCTGCAAGGTCCATGTTGGCTGACTCTGGTTTGCCACTGACCTTTTGGGCTGAAGCTGTCAACACAGCATGCTATGTGCAAAATAGAGCTTTAGTGAATCAGAGGTTGATGAAGACTCCTTATGAAGTTCTACATCATTTGGCTCCTCTAATTTCATTCTTCAGAGCATTTGGGTGTCCTTGTTACATTCTCAACACAAAGGATCAACTCCAAAAGTTTGATTCTAAGGTGGATGCAGGGTATTTTGTTGGGTACTCATCCACTTGCAAGGCTTACAGAGTGTTCAACTGTAAGACAAAGATGGTTGAAGAAACCTTGCATGTGAAGTTCAATGAATCTCCTAAGGACAAAATCCCACAAAACCCTGTGGAGTTGTTTGATCTGGACATACTGCAATATGTTCCTTATCAGCCTCCAGCTGTTGCAGATCATGTGAATTCATCACCTTCTGCAGCTAGTCATCCATCTGGTGGTACTGATGTTCATGATGATCCCAGTACTCACCTATTCAAGTTTAGTGATCAACTGCCTGAGTCTACTCAACTTGATGTTCCTGTAGCTTCAGTAGCACCATCCACAACAAATGCTGATGAGATTTCTGAATCCTCTACTTCATTTGATATGCCATCTAACACTTGGTTTCAAGAATCTGGATCAACATCTGTTGCTGCTGAGCGTGCTACAAACACTTGCACAGATCTCATAGTGCATCAAGAGCTGAAGAATCACCCAACGTCTCAAATCATTGGTGATATCAATGCTGGTGTCTCAACTAGAAGTCAATTGTCCAACTTCTGCTTCTATGCTCTTTTCATCAGTCAGCAAGAGCCAAAGAACTATCATATTGCATTAAGAGACAATGGATGGGTTGATGCCATGCAGCTTGAGCTTCTTCAGTTCAAAAAGCAGCAAGTGTGGGAACTGGTTCCTCTACCCCCAGGTAAGTGTGCAATAGGCACTAAATGGGTGTTTAGGAATAAAACAGATGAAAATGGGCAAATTGTCAAGAACAAGGCCAGACTGGTTGTCCAGGGGTTTTCACAAGAAGAAGGTATTGATTATGATGAAACCTTTGCCCCTGTAGCCAGACTGGAGGCAATTAGATTGTTCTTAGCCTATGCTGCATTCCACAATCTTAAAGTTTTTCAAATGGATGTCAAAAGTGCGTTTTTATATGGTAAAATAAAAGAAGAGGTTTATGTGTGTCAACCACCAGGTTTTGAGGATAATAAACATCCTGATTGGGTGTATAAACTTGATAAGGCTCTTTATGGGTTGAAACAAGCTCCTAGAGCCTGGTATGAAACACTGTCAAATTTTCTTCTTCAGAATAATTTCACTAGAGGCTCCATAGATAAAACTTTGTTCATTAAGAAAGTGGGTCAACATAAGCTCCTTGTTCAAATTTATGTTGATGATATTATTTTTGCTTCCTCTGATCCACAGTTGTGTGATGCATTTACAAAGTTGATGCAACAAAAATTCGAAATGAGTGCCATGGGAGAATTACAGTTCTTTCTAGGTCTGCAAATCAAACAAAAGGCTGATGGAACTTTCATTCATCAGTCAAAATACACAAAAAGTCTTTTGGCAAAGTTTGATTTACAACACTGTAAGCCCTGTTCTACTCCCATGTGCAGCACCACACAACTGGATGCAGATCAGAAAGGTAAAGCTGTTGATGAAACACTTTACAGATGTATGATTGGGTCCTTGATGTACTTAACAGCTTCTAGACCAGATATTATGTTTGCAACTTGTGTTTGTGCTAGATTTCAGGCTGCTCCTAAAGAGTCCATTTGATTGCAGTCAAGAGGATCTTTAGATATCTGCAAGGTACTCAATCTCTAGGTCTTTGGTATTCCACTGGGCACTCTTGCAAATTAGTTGCTTTTTCTGATAGTGACTATGCAGGGTGTAAATTAACTAGAAAATCAACTTCTGGTGGATGTCAATTCCTAGGCAACTGTTTGGTTTCTTGGCAGAGTAAGAAACAAACATCTGTTGCTACATCCACTGCTGAAGCCGAGTACATTGCTGCTGCAAGTTGTACATCTCAGGTACTCTGGCTTCAGAATCAATTACTGGATTATGGCATTACAGAGACTAAGACTCCATTACTAATGGATAGTGCTTCAGCTCTTTGTATCGTCAAGAATCCAGTCCAGCACTCTAGGACCAAACATATTGAGATCAGACACCATTTTATTAGGGATTGTTTTGAAAAAGGTCTGATTGATCCAAAGTTTGTTCCTAGTGCTGATGAGCTTGCAGATATATTTACTAAGCCTTTGGACAGTTCAACTTTCCAAAACCTAGTGTTAAGGCTTGGTATGCTGCAGCTAGAATAAGTGACAACTACTGATGATCTCAGTGAACAAGTACTGATGAGCATTCGTATACTACTGTCACAAATAAGTACTGCAGTTCTTTTATCCTCAGTAGTTTTCACAACTACTGAAGACTAAATTACTTAAAAGTACTGAAGTACTCATCTGTTGAACAGAACTAATGTGGTTACAACTACTGATGTAGTTACAACTGCTGATGTCAGAATAACAGATAAGTACTGATGACCTATGAAACATCTGAAACTCAGACAAAGTCTGATGAAGTGTTGAGGTCAGAATGAAACAGCTGATGAGCTAAGAATTGACGACAACAGCTGATGAGAAAATTTTCTCTTCAGTTGTTTCTACAACAGCTGCTTCACTTACAACTGAAGCCAAAACCATGTCTTCAGTAGTTTCACAACTACTGATGACTAACACCAAGTCTTCAGTTGTTACAACACCTGAAGCCAAAACCATGTCTTCAGTAGTTTCACAACTACTGATGACTAATACCAAGTCTTCAGTTGTTACTTCTGAAAGTTAAAACCAGGTCTTCAGTTGTTTTCAAACAACTGATGACAGCACCAACACTTTCAGTCGTTTTATATCAGCCTTTGTCTTACCCTATAAATACCTAACCTACTTTCAGACGTTTCATTAGCCGTTTTCCGTCCTTTCTCTCTCACCAATGGCGACCATGAAACTCAAACCCAGACACAACTGTGTTGCCTACCTCTCAAAATCGGCCTTCTGGAACAAATTTGATAACGCCATCGATCTTATGGTAGATTCCCAGTACCGAACCGCGTTTCTTCTGAATCCTACCATATACCCCGATTCCCTAAGCCAGTTCTGGACCAACGTCTCCGTGCAAACTAGTGAGAATGATAGCCAAATCACTCTCCAGTCGTTGGTCAACCAGAAACAGGTGGTCATCACTACGGACATCATTCGACAAACCCTAGATCTACATGATGCCACCTGTGTCACAGAATACCCGAAAGGCACAACCGATATGTCTTTCATCAACAACGGGTATGAAGGAGACTTAAGTGCTACCACCATTATGAAGAAGCACTTCCATGATGCTGAACGTCTTATCTTCCACATGGTGAATGTCTGCCTTGCACCAAAAACCTCTTCATGGGATCAAATGTCTTCCCGATGGCAACAGGTATTATACTCTATCTTTGAACGCCAAACTTTAAATTTTTCTGAGATAGTGTTTATGGAACTAAAGGATCTGGCCTTGAAACCTGTGGCAAACAGATGGATATTATATCCCAGGTTTCTCATGGCCATAATTTTAACACAGCTAAAATCAGACGGCCTTGTTGGCCTTGGAGTCCCTGCTCCGGCTGTATTGCCTGAAGTATACTCCAGGCACAACTCTGACCCTACAATGAAAGGGGCTGCCCGGCTGCTCAAACCCAAGCAGCGGGAACCCACAGCCTCCACTTCCAGATCCAAAGTCCCCACCAAACCCAAAACCAAAAAGCCCAAAAAGGCTACTCAGGGAGATGAGTCCCCTGAGGATGCCCCTGTAACACCAATACAGGAAACACTTACTGGTTCTAACCCCCCAGTAGTGTCCAAGACTCCACCAACCGTAGCCGCTCAGGCATCCTCTCAACAGGATCCTGATGCAACCAAAATTGGGGATACCACAATGCTGGAACCTATCTCAATTGAGAAGGTTACCATTGAAGAGCACCAGTCACCCCGGGTGCAATCTGCTTCAACCCTATCTCCAAATGCAACCGCCCCTCAAAGCCCAACATTTATTGTTGCACAAGTGTTGAGTCAGCTGCATTCCTCTCCTCCTCCCCAGACACCAATTACAATGGGGAGAACATCTGAGGAAGAGGACCAAAATGCTGCTGATAGCCCACAGCACAGGGGTTATAATGTTCAATCTCCCCGTGTAGAGGAGGAGGTTAGAACATCTGGTGAGGCTGCCACTTCTACTGATTCAGCAAATGAACAGGATGAAGTTGGTAACATCTCTAAGACCTCACCAGAGGCAACTGCCGATGAAGGACTCAGTCCTGAGGCAGGAAGTCCCCAGAACCAAGAACAAGGGGCACATGCTACAACTGATCTACACTCAGGGCATGTACATCCTGATTCAATCAGGAGGTCAGGTGATTCAGCAAAAACTGATGATGACCTGGGCTTTTTCTATGATGTCTTAGCCCATAACACAATCCTTGAGGCTGAGGTGAGTAGACTCAAAGAACTGCTTGCCAAAATGTCTCAGGATCAAAGTCCATCTGCCCCAATAAACCCACAGATGGCACCTTCATCTGAAGGTTTCCCAAACACTCCGCCACTTCACTCAACTGAGCCACCAGCCACTGTTGTTGGCACCACCTCTCAGGGACAGAACCCCTCTGAGCAGATGGTTGCTACATTTCAAACTTCCTTACCTCTCATCACTCCCATCATCAATGAGATTGTACATAAAGCCATTGATGAGAGGATCTCCTCGACTCTAAAAACACTTGTTGATGATGCTGTGCACAAGAAGCTTTCTGCCATTCAAACCCCTGAACCCAATGCACCCAAAAAGGGGGAGTCTAAGGTAGTGAAAGAAGGAAAGAGAAAGAGAGTGGAAGAGGATAAACAACAAGAAAAAGAACAGGAAAAACAGCTGATCACATACAAGAGAAAGAAAAGTGCTGGAACTCAAAAGCCTGATGAAGAGAAATCATTGGAAGATCTGATTAAAGAAGCTGATGAAGCTCACAGCAGATCAATGGACAAAATAATAGATCAACTCTTCAGACAGGGCTTTGATACAGCCACATTAGACACTGAGATCAGAAGGCTGGAGATTAATGAGATACAAGAAAGATGGGCCAGTTATAGTGTAATGGAAAGGGAGAGGTTGGAGATAATGATCCGGTTTGTTGCAAAATACTTGGGAAGATCATTAATTGAGATTAAATCATGGACCAGAGACAGTATTCTGGCAATAACCACCAGAATCTGTGCTTCTGAAGAATTCAACAAGGGGTTGATTATAGAAGCCTTAGACGAAGCAGGTGCTGGGAAGAGAACTGATATGGCCAAGCTTTCCAAAGCCAAACTCACCATAAAAATGCTAGATCAGCCTTCCCAAACTCCCTCTCAAAAACAACCAACCCCACAACTCTCCAAATCAACTCAACCCTCAAAACCAACTCCCTTACCCCAAAAACCACCTCAAACCACATCCAGTGATGCACCCAGAAGGAGGAGAAGGGTGTTGAGGATGGAAGAAGAAGAAGAAGAAGATGATGAAGAAGATAGTCTGCCAATCTCTGCTGTTCTAAAATTACCTGAGCCCAGAAGTCAACAAATGATAACACCAGACTTTCAGAGGCAAATGGTGAAAGTTAAGATTGAAGAAGAAGAACAACAGAAACAGCACGATGAGCAACTTTTGAAGATGATTGACAAAGAGTTTCCTCAGTCATCATCTATACAAGCCATGAAGAAACATGCTCAAAGGCTGTATGCTCTCAGGTATACCTTTCAATATCAAAAGGAGAGAGTAAGGATTTGGCCAGACCCCAGGGTTAGTTCTAGAATTCATAAGAAATCCATACCAAGTAGATACAATGGCCAAGTGAGAAAGACCATAGATGCTGCTATTATGTTGGCCATTGTAGTCTCACCCTGGGAAATACTTGAAGACTTCAAGAGAGCCTACAAGTCAAAGATGACCCCTCAAACTCTAATGGAGAACAAAATGGTCAAGAAGGGGTTGTTATACAAGAGGCTTGAAGAGATCAAGAAAAATGAACTCCAGTTGTTATTAGAAGGGACTCACCCAGATGAGTTTGCTTACAGAGAGATAACAACTGTTGAGTTGAAAAATGGAAAGACGATAAAGTACTTATCAGAGTACTATGGCCCAGAGTTCTTCTTCGAAGGAGAAGCAGAAGAACTCACTAAGGAGGAACAAGTTGTTCTCCTTGAGGCCTACGTCAGAGAGTCTTATAGACTCATCAATGGGAAGTAGGTTTCATGGTTGGGATAACGGCTCTGTGTCCAGTTCCCCAAGACAGAGTTCCCTTCCATCCTTTGACATTCACATCTACTGAAACCTGTTCCCTGGCCTGTGCTTATCCGATATCTCTAAAGCTGATCAAGAGAGTATTTCTGCCAAGAATAAGTGGGACCTCAATAAGCTTAAAGGTTTTGGCTGCATTGGTTCAGGGGGAGTTTGTTGGACCAAAAGAACCAATGAGCCTGATCAGAAAAACCTTTAAGTCCCACGGACATTACAACAACTGAAGTAGTCTGCAACAGCTGAAGACATCAGCTGATAACAAGGTCTGAAGACAAAGTCTGAAGTGAAAGAGCTGAAGACAAAGACTGAAGACCAAGTGTCAGATGATTGTCACAACAGCTGAAGAAGATCTCTTCAGTAGTTGTGATGGTTTCCTTTCAGTAGTTGTAGTTTCTTTTCTGTACTTATAGTTTCAGTAGTTTTATGTTTCTTCGTGTACTTAGAATAATCTGAGATGTTCTCAGTTGTTGTGAACATTCTCAGTAGTTTGCTTACTTTCAGTAGTTTGTAATAATTCTGTTAGATGTCACTATCAAGTGACATCAGCAGACGTCACATTCCTATATATAAGGAATGCTGACCTAATTGTAATCGGGGCAGCTTAGGAAAACCTAGCAGCCGCCACACCGAAGCATGTGTGCATGAATGTTATTATCTCTTTGCAGAAAACCCTATATCTATATAACCGTGTACTGTTCCATTGAATATTTATTGTGTTCTTGCTATATTTGCTTAATTCTTGCTCTAATTCCGCTGTGATTCAACTCTAATTGATCAAACTTAGATCACTGATCCTAACATATGTTTTCATTAGTATATGGATACACCAATCAATAATTGCACAATTTTGATTAAAATACAAGTAAATCATATTTAATTGGTCGTGTTCCCATGATTTGACTTCTTTTTTATCAATCACCTATGGCGTGTTTGTTTGATGTCCAATTACTTTCATTCCGCCACTATAATTTGATTCTCGATTCTTACTGAATTTACATGAGTAGTTTCTAGGTCCTTTAAATCTAGTTTCCTTGCCTAGATGGTCAATAAAGAATTATGTGGATCCACGGTTATCATTTTGATTGATTCGGTTGAGTTTTTAGGCAAGAGTGTTCGAAGTCAGTTGTGGACTATGCTCTTAGTGTTTTGGCAATGAGTAGATTGATTTCCAGGCTCATTCATATGGTTTCGTGTTTGGTTTTTGTTTCTATTTAAACAATAGGTACTATGTTCCATTTGTAATTGATTAGTGTGATTCCAATGATTATTATAATCACATTTGATTAGATTGGTTCATGAGTATGTTTTGAAAGATTGAGAATCAAAACTCCATAGCATTAGAGGTTGTTATGGAAAGCAAAAAACTATCCATGCGATAACTATTGTTTTTAATGTTTTTGTATAACTTGTTCCTTTCCTATGTATTTAGTTAAATTTTCAACAATATTTTGATGCACCAATCTATAATTGCACAATTTTGATTAAAATATAAGTAAATCATATTTAATTGGTCGTGTTCCCTTGATTTGACTTCTTTTTCATAGATCACATATTGCGTTTTTGTTTTGACGTCTGATTACATCCATTTCGCCAGTGTAATTTGATTCTCTATTCTTATCGAGTTAAGACGAGTAGTTTCTAGGTCCTTTATATCTAGTTCCTTGCCTACATGGTCAATAAAGTATTATCTGGATCCACGGTTATCATTTTGATTGATTCGGTTGAGTTTTAAGGAAAGAGTGTTTGAAGTTGGTTGCGAACTGTGCTCTAAGAGTTTTGGCAATGAGTGGATTGATTTCTAGCCTCATTCTTGTGTTTTGTGTTTGGTTTTTGTTTCTATTTAAACAGCAGGCACCATGTTCTATTTGTGATTGATTAATCTGATTCCAATGATTATTATAATCACATTTGATTAGATTGGTTCACGAGTATGTTCAGAAAGCTTGAGAATCAAAACTCCATAGCATTGGAGGTTGTTACGGAAAGCAAAAAACTATCCTTGCGAGAACTATTGTTTTTTAATGTTTATGTATTTGTTCCTTTCCTATTTATTTAGTTAAGTTTTCATCAATACTTTTATTCACCAATCTATAGTTTCACAATTATGATTAAAATACAAGTAAATCATATTTAATTGGTCATGTTTCCTTGATTTAACTTCTTTTTCATCGATCCCCTATTGCATTTTTGTTTGATGTCTGACTACATCCATTCCATTTTTGTAATTTGATTCTAGATTCTTATTAAGTTAACGCGAGTAGTTTCTAGGTCCTTTACATCCAGTTCCTTTCCTAGATGGTCGATAAAGAATTATGTGGATCCATGATTATCATTTTGATTGATTCTGTTGAGTTTTGAGGCAAGTGTGTTTGAAGTTGGTTGTGGACTGTGCTCTTAGTGTTTTGGCAATGAGTATATTGATTTTAAGGCTCATTCATGTGGTTTTGTTTTCGGTTTTTGTTACTATTTAAACAACAGGTACTATGTTCCATTTGTGATTGATTAGTGTGATTCCAATGATGATTATTATCACATTTGATAAGATTGGTTCACGAGTATGTTCAGAAAGCTTGAGAATCAAAACTCCATAGCATTGGAGGTTGTTATGGAATGTAAAAAACTATCCATGCGAGAACTATTGTTTATTAATATTTTTGTATAACTTGTTCCTTTCCTATGTATTTAGTTAAGTTTTCATTAGTATATGGATACACCAATCAATAATTGCACAATTTTGATTAAAATACAAGTAAATCATATTTAATTGGTCGTGTTCCCTTGATTTGACATCTTTTTCATCGATCGCCTATTGCGTTTTTGTTTGACGTCCGATTACATCTATTCTGCCACTGTAATTTGATTCTTGATTCTTATTGTGTTAACACGAGTAGTTTCTAGGTCTTTTATATCTAGTTTCGTTGCCTAGATGGTCAATAAAGAATTTTGTGGATCCACGATTATCATTTTGAATGATTCGGTTGAGTTTTGAGGCAAGAGTGTTCGAAGTTGGTTGTGGACTTTGCTCTTAGAGTTTTGGCAATGAGTGGATTGATTTCTAGCTTCAATCGTGTGTTTCGTGTTTGGTTTTTTTTTCCTTTTTAAACAACAGGTACTATGTTCCATTTGTGATTGATTAGTGCGATTCCAATGATGATTATAATCATATTTGATTAGATTGGTTCACGAGTATGTTTAGAAAGCTTGAGAATCAAAACTCCATAGCATTGGAGGTTGTTTTTGAATGTTAAAAGCTATCCATGCAGGAATTATTGTTTTTTTAATGTTTTTGTTCAACTTGTTCTTTTCCTATGTATTTAGTTAAGTTTTCATCAATATTTTGATGCACCAATCTATAATTGCACAATTTTGATTAAAATACAAGTAAATCATATTTAATTGGTCATGTTCTTTTGATTTGACTTCTTTTTTTTTATGTCTGATTACATCCATTCCGCCATTGTAATTTGATTCTTGATTCTTATCGAGTAAACACGAGTAGTTTCTAGGCTCTTTATATCCAGTTTCCTTGCCTAGATGGTCAATAAAGAATTATCTAGATCCGCGGTTATCATTTTGATTGATTAAGTTGAGTTTTGAGGCAAGTGTGTTCGAAGTTGGTTGTGGAGTGTGCTTTTAGAGTTTTGGCAATGAGTGGATTGATTTCTAGCCTCATTCGTGTGTTTCGTGTTCGGTTTTTGTTTCTATTTATGTCCTATTTGTGATTGATTAATGTGACTCCATGTAACAACCGACTCCTAGGTTCTATTTTGACTACATCTAATCATTCATTACTGCTTTTATCTTTATTCCATTCTAATTGTTCACCTGCTTGATTTCCTTAGAAGATTCTATTATGACTTGCCTTAGTCTAGAAATTATTAAGCGATCTTAGAAAATACAAAATGACTAAACTACCCTGACCACTATACATCAGAATACTAGTCCAAGTACAAAATGATATTCTGCATTTGAAATGTTTACCCGTATTAGTTAATGTGGATGTGTGGTCTTCATCCGCATTTCTTTTGTTGTGTTTTGCATTAATTATGTTACCCGCATTAGTAAATACGGATGAACAAATACTTGTCGCATCTGGTTCTGCATACCTGCATTAGTAAATGCAGATGAACAAATGCTCGACCGCATTTGTTTTTGCTCATCCGCATTGACTAATGCGGATAGCCTAGAGTTTCTCCTATTGTCTTCACTCGCATTACATCTTGGACTTGTGATTTCTTCCAACCAGAGCAACCATCAACCACCTCTTGCATTGACATGTCTGATCCATTCAGGGTCCGACATCAAGAATTTTAAATAAAACAAATCATATGTGTGTACACACACATTTACGGCATATATATATATATATATATATATATATATATATATATATATATATATATATATATATACACACACACATTATACACCTTTGGAACTTCATAAAACTAGAATTACCAACAACTACACTACACAATAAATTTCAAAAACAAATAATATATGTAAAAGAATTCTCTTCTCCCCCATGCATTCGGCAGCCCCCCATCTACCAATCCTCGCTCGCCCTTGAACTATTCAAACCTACACCCACATTCCACCCCTCTCTTCTCCCCATACATGTAAACTTACCTCTTCTCTCCATCTCTCTCTCTCTAGCTCTTGAAACCAGTCATCTCTCCCAAGAAACCTAGCACTTTCTTCTTCATTCCAACAAGATTTCAAAGATAACTTCATCACAACATTCGACCAAGACCCAAACAAAGTTAGAAGGAGAGCTAAAGTGAGTTTTCACGCAAGGTTCTTGCAAGAACAAGGTGATTCCAGCTCAAGTTCGTGAACCAATAGCTCTCACACTCTCCAAATCATTCCAAAAGCACAAAAACATCTAGAGTGTAAGCATCAATAGACCCGAATAAGGCTGTTTCTTGAGTTTTCCTCTTTTTTTCTACAAAATCTTACTTCTTTTGTTCAAAAATAGAAGCTTTTGAGATTACCTACTTCATTTTGGGAACTCTCAACATCTCACATAAGGTTCCTTTTAAGATTGTATGTGGACCAAGGGTTGGTGCACCCAATTTCACCCCAAGAACACTCTTTTCAAGTGTTTTCGCACCAAAAACCCACCTGTTTTGAAAACCCTTCAACCCATGTTAAAGTTTGCTCAAAAATAGTTTATTAACATCATAATAATCTGGTTTAAATGTTACTTGATGATGTTTAAGCTCAAACTATGACGATTACACATGTGTAAATGGTGTATAACACCCTTTAAAAGCAACAAAGATCCTATGTATGTAAAATACGTGAACTAATGCTTTGTTCTAGTATTTTGGTGGTATTAAACATATGAAATTCATAACATTTATCAAATATGTTGAAAAGGGTATTAAAATGGACTAAATGGGTAAAATTATAGACCCAAAAGGTGACAAAAGTCTCAAATATGACCAAATCTTAAAAAGGTTTAAAGTTTTAAAAGATCCAAGACCTAAAATAAGTATTTTAGTGATAAAAACCTGATTTGGAGAGTTATTGGGTTAATATATGATTTTTATGGATTTATTTACCAAAAATAAGCCTAAACCAGGAGATTTTTTAAATAAAATTAAAAAAAATAGTGTAACAAGCCTAAAACCAGTAAGTTCATGTTATTTTAGTAAGTTAGAGGTACTAAGAATAAATTTTGTGGAAAAGATAAAAAAAGAAATGAAAGAAAGCAAACTGTAGGGTAAAAATTGTAAATTTTGAAACTTGAGGGACCAAGGTGTAAATTATGCAATCTCACCAAAATTCGACCAGCCTATAACTAAAAATAATTGGTAAACTTATTACCACTTTAACAAATTGATAGGAATCATAAAAACTTGTCATTCACATGATAAAACCCTAACTTCCCTAAAATGGAAACTTTTTGGATGCAAACTCTTAAGAAATGAAGCTACATGTACTTGTGACCATAAAACACACCTAGTTGCACCTACAATAGTCTAAGAACATATAGCTTATTACTTTTATCATGATGATAGGGTGCTAGGACTTGAATCTTTTCATGCTCGAAGAACCGTTGATTAACCCTAAGGTGAATTTTAGTGTCTCGTTTTTACTACTTTTTTGGGATAAAGCATGCTATGTTTGAACTGAAATTATTCATGTGATATCATGTGATACTTATATGTTGTGGTTAATGTTGGAACATGCACTTACTTGTATCACAATCGTTAATTCTTGTATGAACCAATTGTTCTATATGGGTAGATCTACTTGGGGAATCCCCCATGCACAGTGCCTTCTATCATGACCCAATGACTTTGTAGGAAGGGTACCATACTGAGATCCTATGGGGTCATTTGTGTCATGTGACAGGCATTCTAAGATACTATGGTGAACCATCCAGCAGGTATGGTGCACTGTTTGAGGCTTAGTTTTCCCTATGGGTTAACCAGCATTAACACAAGTTCAGAAGAGGCTAGCCGGGACTGAGTGCAGGGTTGATTGTGACCCCACCATAGTGATACTTATGTTTTTAAAATTAACTTATGGATTCTAAAGAGTCCTTTTATTTTTAAACTTTAAGCACTTGAACTCACCAACTTTATAATTGACATAAAATCTTTTTGAGCATGCTTCAGGTAACCGTTGATGGAAGGTTGGATTTCGTTGGAAACCTCTTATGGATGGCCTAGCACCGTGACTACCAATGGCATTACTTGACATTTAAAACATTATTAGACAATTGGATTGATCTTGTTAAAATTTACGGATATTTCATAATGGGTGTTACTTTATGTTTGGGCAAGATTTTCATAGCCTGGATTTGCTATTTAAATGTAATGCCATGTGATTTCTCTCCTTGTGTGATCTTGAGATGGTTAGTTTCCGCTGCCATGTATTTTGCCAGTCTGTGACGTCCCACCCCCTTTGGGCCTGGGGTGTGACAGATTGGTATCAGAGCCAAAAGTTGTAGAGAATTCAGGAATATCTTAGTAGACCCTAGGCTACAACCCTGATACCTTAGGACTATCCTTGTTTTGGAATGTGTTGGAGTAAGCGGGTTGGGTAAATTGATGATTACAGTTAATCAACGTAATCATGAATTTACCAGATGCGTAAATTCCGGCAAGAAACCCCCCTCCTAAGTGGGGTAAATGATTTGGAAAATGTTTTTGTGTAGTCTAAAGGTTACTGACTTTTATGACTTTGTAACCTTGTGCTGATACTGATAATGGATACTACTGCCAACACTGCTATTACTATTATTATTACATGCTATCATTATTATTGTCATGAGCTATGAGAAACCAAATTACTCATGATGATCTTACAGGATTTCAAGAACTATGACTGGCAATGGAAAAGAACCTATATACCCAGCTGATGAGACTGCCCCAGTTGGAAGGCTTAGGAGGACAACGCCTCCGTCACAGTATGAGGAGTACCAACGAAGATGCAGACATCCCGGATGGATTTCATTGACATCTGATGACACTGAACCCTCTAAGGACTCTTCACCATCATCCCAGGATAGAAGCAGAACACGCTCCCACTCGCCACACGTCACTGCACCTACCCTCTCACCTATCCCCCCTGTTAGGAATAGGGGCGCGTGTGTTATTACATGACCGCGTAAGAGTACTAGGCTAGGAGCATCTGCTTCCTTTAGGATGCTCCCCCCTCCACCTCCTCCAGGGATGGCTCCCGTACCAGCACCTCTGATGATTAACCCGCCCAAACGCCAACCGCACGATGAGTATTGGATGCCACCCAGGCATAGTATGTATGACGGCCTGAGTGTCCTTGCTGGAGACCCCTACTTCTAGTCTAGCCGTTGGGCTAGTGACTTTGGTCCTTCGGACCCCATACTGGGGGACATACTTAGGACTATTCAGCGTCACGAGGTCACCCTTCAGCACGCTACGCGGACCTCCCAGTTCGCCCAGTTCCAGGCAATGATAGTGTCTCATGGTGTTCAACGCTTGGAGCAGGAGCAGAAGATGAAGAGTTCTGGGTGGTTTGGATGGCTGAAGAAGAAGTGGTAGTGATGACGGGGGGGGGGGTGATATCTGATTGTTTGGCAGGAGACTACTGACCTATTTCAAACACTATTATTAATTTATGGGGGTGATGGCACCTTATAATTTGTGATACTATGACACTACTACTTTGCTTGGTTGTTGCTACTCTTGATAGTTTATTAATTCTCTTTTATGGAACTAACTTTGCAGGGAGTTTAAATTAGTGTATGCAAGCGCATATTACAAAGAATCAATTGGTTGCCTCATAAAATAATTAACTCCATGTTACTTGAATGAAACATCTATACATGTCTTGTAGTGCGTTATAGTAATTTTCTTGTAGTTGGTGAACGTGACTAATAGGAGTAAAAATCAATGTAACGAGATACTTTAAACCAATTTATGAGATACTAAAGAAGTTTATCTATGATGACACCAGAATGCCACCAAGACAAGGAGCGAATCGTGGAAGAGGTGATGAGGCTAGACGTGGCAGGGGACGATGTGACTTCGGTAATTTTCCGTTACCAAACCCCGTTAGTTCCATTAGGTCTTGTATACACATGTCATGAGCACACACTAGTTGTCATTGAAAGTTGGTGACTTAATAATAATAATTAACAATATCAGATAATAATTTAACTAATAAAGTAATTATTTATTTGTGCTTATGTGGTTTATAGATTTTAAATATTATTTGTGAATTTTATCTTGTAATGTGTCAACGTGTTATTTATAATTCATGTGTTTTGTTATTAATGAAAAATATACATGACTATTATTGTTGGTTAATAATACTTGGTGTTTAATAGTTAAAACCTTTTAAAAAGTGTTAAAAGATTAGTTTTGTAAAATATAAACAATGGGGGTTAAGTGTAATTACCTTAAACTAAAACTTAACAAAATTAAACCCAACCCTAATCCCTCCCCACCCTTTCGGCCGCAACCATCACCATATACACACACATTGTGATTTCAACCCAAGAACCATAATCAAGCTTCGATTTTGATTAGTCCCAAGCATTACAACACGTTAGCAACTTCAATTCTTGGCCATTACGCAATTAAAGGTTAGATTTTTATGAGTTTTTCATGATTTCTTGGGTTGGCCGAACCCTAGTTCGATTCTTGCATAGAATGTCGAATTTTCGGTTTTTTGATGATTGTATGATGTTAGTTAGATTGTATTGATGCTAGTTTACGTGGATTATACAAGAAATTCATGGTTTAGATGGGTTGTTCATACCTTACTAATAATAGTAACTTTTGTGCATGAACTTGATGAATTGATGATGGATTGATGATGTTATGATGTTAATGATGTTGTATGAATGTTGGATTATGATAATTATGCAAGAAATCCATGAATTAATCATGTAGTTCATACCTTGCTATAAGTAGAAACTTTTGGATATGAGATTTGTGAGTTATGATGATTTGATAATGTTGGTCGTGTCTAGATGATAGCATGGACTCGATTAGGCATGATGTTGATGAATTCATGAATGAACTGGGTGCTAGATTGATTTTGGGATATTACTTTAACAAAATGGAAACTTTATTTACGTAGAACATTGGATATGGTGAATTGGGCATGTTCAGGATGTTAGGATCATGTTAGAGTGCTTGTTGATGGTGTCTAATGTGGTGGAATGTGCTAAGTGAGTTGTGTGGATGCTTGATTTGTCATTTAAGAAATTTGGACTCTTATTGATTATACATGATGATGGATTATGTTAGGAGATTATGGAATTATGTTTAGGATTGTGATAGATCATTATTGGGTATGTTGGTTGACATGAATCTTGTTGAGTAATGTGATGATGATCGTCATACACGCATGCGGATCTGATGCCCCTACTTAGTAGGATTGGCAGGGTTTAGTGTGTGAAGTCATGAGTGACTTCACATGGCATGTAGTGCATAATTAGACGTTATGTATGATTTACTAGTTGTGATGTAATTATAATTGTGTTGAGCATGCTGATTACTTAAGATTCGCATGGGTTGTATGATAAACAAAGGTGGTATAATGATCTTAGTAGAACCAGAGGTTGATGATGTGACATACGTGAACAACTTGTATGATAACCATGCTTGATAGGTTGTTATACTTGATTAAATGGGAATTTAATTAACATGTCACCATCGGGTCAAACGGGTCAACTGGGTCAAATGTGTCTTGTTTTCCAGAACCTTGATTCAATGTGTTTATTAAGAACTTAGGGTTGTTAAAGATTTTGTGTACATATACTTATGTACTTGCGTGTTCTAGGTGACCTCTAAAGGTTGTCTTTCCGCTCACTGTTAGCTTTTACTATTGCTTGTTTGCGCTTCAGGTGAGTTCATGCCCCACTTTCTTATACACTCTCTTTTAGGGATAAACGCTTTATTATAGTAAGTTGTGTATAGTGTAACATAGTGGGTTATACCATGGAAGTCCTCACACTTTTGGATCGTTAATATTGGAAATTAGCGGGAAATCTTGGGTAGTACTACTGGGTCTGACAAGCCCCACCTGTGCGACTCGAGGTCAAACGGGTGCAATATTGTCCTAAACTACTAACAGCGTCACGACCTGGTATGTCGTGATGGGAGGCAAACAACGAACACAGTCAGCTTCGATCGCGAAATCACTGTGGTTACTACTTGTGAATATAGACTAGCTATCTATTTCAATGCACTTCTTATGTTTTACAACTATACTAATTTATGATTAACGCAAACTCTTGAACTCACAAACCGTCGTGTTGACACTTTTAGTATGCTTTTCTCAGGTCGTTTCTAGCAGCTGCCTATAGGAGCACGCACGTGTCAAGCATGTTTTATTCAAACATTGTTTACTTTTAATTTAGCATTTATTTACGTTGGTTTGGGCGCGTGTTTTGCGCAGTTTACCTTTAGTACCTTGTGTTTGGGTTATTTACAAAACGCTTCCGCAAATATTTTAAAGTTTTAAACTCTGATTTGTTTAAATGTTGCATGTAGAGTCGTTCTGAGTAACTAATGACTGAGATCCTAGTTTGTTCACTCGCCTCGCGGTAAAACCCCGCACGTGGATTTTGAGGGTGTGACAGATTGGTATCAGAGCCATTGGTTATAGGGAACTAGGTTGCATACACACTAGACTTTAACAGTACAGTTTGTTAGTCACTCATTACTTATGCCTTACTGTATACTCGTTGGCATACATAACACGTACCTCGCAGCATGGCATTGTCATCAAGAGCTCTAGGCAAGAGACATGTACGATCTGAGTCACCTCCTCCTTCTCCTATACCTGATAGGGGATTAGACTGGCCTCGACATCCTTACCCCTATGAAGAGATGGATTGGGATCAACCATTCGCATTACCCGAGCACGATCCTCCGCTGAAATGGAACTTCTATCCTACCTATATACACCGCATAGTTTATAGGGACCGTGTACCAGCTGTAGCTCCTACCCGACCTAGAACTAGGTCATCGACAGCCTCTACATCACCTACTCTTCCTTCCCTAGACATTCCTCTTGAGCAGGCAATTGTAGCTTTAGTGGCTACGTTAGACACCGAGCGATAGCGCATTAGAGGGCTCACTGATGAGAATTCCACTTTACGATATGAGAAGCATTAGTTAAGTTTCCAGGTAGAGACGCTTCAGGAGCGACTCTCGATGGCCATTGGTGGGCATCATACCCTGGCAGACAACGTTGTAGCACTTACTGAGTGCATGAATGTGCAAGAGCACCACAACATAGTGATCGATGATAGATTTGCTGATCTGGAGGCACAGTTAGCGGCGCTTCAGATTGTCGAAGCCCCTGCACCTGAGGAAGATCCTATTGAAGAAGACCCAGAGGAGGAACCTGAAGAAGAACCGGAAGAATCCACAGAGGAAGAAGAACCAGCAGAGATGGAAGAGGCCAGCAATGGATCTGACGTGCTGGATTGATTCTACATTTATATGACTTGGACTATATAGTGTTTCTTTTCTTTTGAAACCTATATGAGAAGGGTTGTTTCCCACCCAACTGAAAAACTAAAATTCTGACATTGATAGAATATTTTGTGACTCATTTACAAGTTATTTTCTTTGGTTATTATTTTGGTTATAAATGTTGTGGTTGTGACAAATTCATTATATCTTATTATTTACTGTACTTCAATGAGATAAATATGTTGGATGTTACTCATTATTGTATTTGTGAATGTAAAGTGAAATATGGACGGACGCGGTAGAGGACGTGGGCGTGGCCGTGGACGTGGTACCGGTGGACGTGGTACCGGTGCTATAAACATGACCCCCGCTGAGTTGGCCGCTCTGATTAATGAACATGTACAGGCGGCAGTGGCTGCTGCCCAAACTGGACAGCCGGCAGGTAAATGATACATGTGGTCTAACTAGTATCTTAGTTGCTCGTTTAGGCTACTCAACTAATGTTTTGGTTTGTTGGAACAGGACCTCCACCCTGTACTTACAAATCCTTCATGGATTGCAAGTCTCATACCTGCAGCGGAACTGAAGGAGCTGTGGGGCTGGTACGATGGTTTGAGAAGACCGAATCCGTCTTATCGAAATGTAACTGTCAGCCAGCCGATCAAGTGAAGTACGCAACTGGAACCCTTGAAGGCGCAGCCCTCTTCTGGTGGAATGCCCAGGTACAAATGCTGGGTCAGCCGATGGCTAATGACCTACCTTGGGTCGAGTTCAAGGAGATGATGACAGAGGAATATTGCCCCGGTTGAACATGTTCGTTAAGTAATGCCGCCAATGCTGGGTCAGCCACTGCCGCCTGAACATGTTCGTTAATTAATGTCGCCAATTCCGCAGGCGTCATGTTTATGGCTCCGGCTCCACGGCCTCCGGCGCCACGTCCACGACCACGCCCACGTCCTCTTCCACGTGCGTCCATATTTCACTTTAAAATTCACAATTACAATAATGAGTAACATCCAACACATTAATCTCATCAAGGTATAGTAAACAATAAGAAATAATGCATTCACCACAACCACAACATTTATAACAGAAATAATAATCAAAGATAAATAAATTGCAATTGAGTCACAAAATATTCCATCAATGTCAAATTTAAGTTTGTCAGTTGGGTGGGAAACAACCCTTCCCACATAGGTTTCAAAGAAAAGAAACACTACATAGCCTAAGTCATTTAAAAGTAGGATCAGTCCAGTACGTCAGATCCGTCACTGTCCTCATCCATCTCTACTGGTTCTTCTTCGGGGGCTTCCTCGGGTTCTTCTTCTGGGTCTTCCTCATCAGGGTCCACCAAAGGTGCAGGGGCTTCAACAACCTGAAGTGCTGCTAGCTGTGCCTCTAGATCAGCAAACCTATCATCGATCACTATGTTATGGTGATCTTGTGCGTCCATGCGCCCACTAAGTGCTACAACGTTGCCTGCCAAAGTATGATGTCCACCGATGGCCATCGAGAGTCGCTCCTGAAGCGGCTCTACCTGGAAACGCAGCTGACACATCTCAGATCGTGATGCAGAGTTCTCATCAGTGAGTCCTCTAATCCACTGTCGCTCTGTGTCCAGTGTGGCTACTAGGGCTGCAAATGTCTGCTCCAGAGGGATGTTCAAGGTAGGAAGTGTAGGCAAAGTAGAGGCGGTCGATGACCTAGTCCTAGGTCGTGTAGGTGCTACTGGTGGTACGCGCTCTCTATATGCCATACGGTTTATGTAGGTGGGGTAGAAATCCCAATTCCGTGGAGGATCGAGCTCAGGAGGTATGAAAGGCTGATCCCAGTCTAACTCGCCAGGAGGATAAGGATGTCGGGGCCAGTTAAATCCCCTATCAGGTACGGGAGAAGTAGGAGGTGACTCAGATCGTGCAGGTCTCTTGCCTAAATTCCTGGATGACGATGCCATGCTGCGAAGTACGTGTTGCGTATGCCAATGAGTATACAGTAAGGAGAGTAAGCGATAAGTAACTAACAACTGTGCGGTTATAGTCTAGTGTGTGTATGCAACCTAGTTCCCTATAACCAATGGCTCTGATACCAATCTGTCACACCCTCAAAATTCGCGTGCGGGGTTTTACCGCGAGGCGCATGACCTACCAGGATCTCAGTCATTAGTTACCAAGAACGACTCTACATGATTAATAAACAAAACCAGAGTTAACGTTCAAAATACTGCGGAAGCGTTTTTAAAACCAGAAAACCCAAAACAAGTAGTATGTAAAGAGAATGCGCAAAACATACGCGCCCCAAACACAATTGTTTAATATGAAAATAATCCCAAATTTGTAAACAAGGCAATGTAGACAACTCAACAATGCTGACGTGCGTGCTCCTAGGCAACTGGCAACCTTAACCTGAGAATAGCATACTAAACAAGTCAACACATGGTTGGTGAGTTCAAGAGTTTGCGTTAATAGGTAAACCGATAAACAGTTTTCAAATCATAAGTAGTGTATTGCAATAGATAGCTAGTCTATTAACATAAAAATATTAATCATAGTGATTTCGCGATCGAAGCTGACTGTGTTGCGTTTGTTGCCTCCCGTCACGACTTACCAGGTCGTGACGAATATATGTTAGGACAAAATTGCACCCATATGACCTCGACTCACACAGGTGGGGCTCGTCAGACCCAGTAGTACTACCCAAAATTTCCCCGCTAGTCAATATTAACAATCCGAAAGTGTGAGGACTTTCCATGGTAAACAACACTATATCAATATTATACACACTCATATATAAAAGCGTTTGTGATCAACAGTATGCTATCTCCTCCAAAAGAGATTATGTAAAATGAGTGGGGCAAGAACTCACCTGATGCGCGCAAGAATTAACTTAGAGCTTAACTTGAAAGAAAGAGGGGAAAGACAACCTTCAAAGGTCACCTAGAACACATGAGTACATAAGTACGTGTACACAGAATCAATATGAAACCGTAAGTGCTTTACAATCCAAAGAACTCAAGGTTTAAGAAAGACAAGACACCTTTGACCCAGTTAACCCGTTTGACCCGTTGGTGACATTATAGGTGAAATTTCATTCAAACAAGCATAACAGTACAACACACATGATCAACATACAACTTGATTACATATAGCACTTCATTACCACATGTACTACCTAGATCATCATACAACTAGATATCATACAAGTCATGCGAATCTCAACTATTATCTTGCTCATAACATCCAAAATGTTCATTCTTAATCAATCATCAATCCACAAAAGTCCTAGCTTACCTATATAACTCATACCATGATTTTTCCACAAACAGGCCAAAACAGGTAACAAACCAAACCAACATTCATACAACCTAAATAACACATTTAGTCACCTTAGAAATCATCCATGAACACACTAGCATGGTCCTAATATCCCAAACATGCTCAAATCATCCAATTCAAGGATTTGCATAATTAAAGTTTCCCTTTTGGGAAAGTTCATCCCAAATTCATTAAACTCACACTACATTCATGAATTCATCAATTATATACCAATTCAAGTCCATGAAAACATCTAAACATGATCAACAACACCTAATCATCATGATTCATCAACATTCAACACCAAAAGTTACTATTTTTAGCAATGTATGAACTATAAGACATTTTCTCGATTTTAAATTGTTCATATCATCAACCTAACATCTAATCATCATCACAAACACATCCATAACATTCATACATCATCAAATCATCAATTCATGCAAAATAAAGTTACTATTCTTAGTAACCTATGAACCATAAATCAAAATCGAAGCTTTCTTGCAAAATTGACGTTAACCAATATGCATACAACCTAACTAGGATCATTACAACATCAAACAACCAACATTCAACATCCAATTTGATCCAAAATCGCCTCAACCTCTCGGCCAAAGATGATCATATGAACAAACAACCAAAATCCAAACTTTCTTGCATAATCAATGTTAACTAGCATATATACAATCCAACTAACATATTAACATCACCAAACAAACAAGAATCAACCTCCACATCATCAATTTCGAATTAGGGTTTCGGCTAACACCAATAATGCATGAAAACACCAAAACTAACCTTTAATTCGAGAAAGAAAACAAGAATCGATGTTCCAATGTGTTGTGGAGCTTGAAATCGATCCAAAACCGATGCTTTGTGGGTGTTCTTGGCCGAAATCGCAAAGGGAGAGGGAGAGGGAGTGAGGTCGCGACCGATTGGGGTTAGGGGATTAGGGTTTATTTTTATTTTGTTTTAATTAATAATCCATAATTACCCTTTTAACCCTTGTAATTTGTATCTTATAAAAATTAGACTCTTTGAATTTTTAGATAGTTTTTAACTACTAAACACAATTATTATTAGTCACAAATAACAATCATGCATAATTTCCATTTATCACAAAACACACGAAATAAATATACACGTTGTCACGTTACGCGATAAAATTCACAATAAACATTTAAATCACATAATCCCAACTAATAATCAACATAGAAATTATTGTTTAACATTATTAATTATTATTAAGTCACCAACGTTCAACGACAACTAGTGTGTGCTCCCAACACGTGTATGCAAGACTTAACGGAACTAACGGAGTTTGGTAACGGAAAATTACCGGATGTCACATTATCCCCATGTTGAAAGTATTTTCGTCCCGAAAATTGCGTTACATGGTGAGTGTTCCATCACTGGTCTACTGCATTGGCACAAGGAAATTGAAATCGTGTGAGTTTTGGATGAGTTGTCACATCATCCCCATGTTGAAAGAAATTTCGTCCCGAAATTTAATCAGTACCTTCGCCGGCTGGCATAGTCCTTTCGAATAGCCGAGGGTACTTAAGCTTCATTTGGTCTTCACGTTCCCACGTGAATTCTGGTCCACGTCTCAAGTTCCAACGAACTTTGAAGATGGCTATCTTGCTTTGCTTAAGCGTTTTCACCTCACGATCCATCACTTCGACAGGTTCCTCAATGAAGCGTAACTGTTCGTCTACTTGAACTTCTTCCAACGGTACAACCATAGTTTCATCCGTTAAACATTTCTTTAGATTTGAAACATGGAATACATCATGGATTCCACTCAATGAATCAGGTAAGGCTAGTCGATAAGCTACTGGACCAATTCTTTCCACTATCTCAAATGGTCCAACGTATCTCGGATTTAGCTTTCCTCGCTTACCAAACCGAACTACGCCTTTCCAGGGAGAGACTTTTAATAAAACTTTGTCACCTATCTAAAATTCCAAAGGTTTTCGTCATTTGTCAGCATAGCTTTTCTGTCTGTCTCGCGCTGCGGCCATGCGGTTTCTTATCTGAACAATCTTTCAGTTGTCTCGTGTACTAACTCAGGACCCGTTAATTGACTATCACCAATTTCAGCCCAACAAACTGGTGATCTACACTTTCTCCCATACAAAGCTTCAAAAGGTGCTGCCTTTATGCCAGTGTGATAACTGTTGTTGTAAGAAAATTCCACCAATGGTAGGTGAACTTCCCAGTTATTCCCGAAGTCAATCACACAAGCACGTAACATGTCCTCCAAAGTCTGTATAGTACGCTCGCTTTGACCATCGGTCTGTGGATGTTAAGCAGTACTCATATCCAATCGCGTACCCAAAGATTTCTGCAGTGATTGCCAGAAGTGTGATGTGAAACGGGAATCGCGATCAGAAATGATCGAGATGGTACTCCATGCCTCGAAACGATCTCCTTCAGATAAAGTCGGGTTAACTTCTCCATCTTATCAGTTTCCTTTATTGCTAGGAAATGAGCAGATTTTGTTAATCGATCTACGATAACCCATATTGTATCACAACCCGTAGAAGTGCGAGGTAACTTATTAATAAAATCCATTGATATCTTATCCCACTTCCACATAGGGATCTTGGGTTGTTGTAGTAGTCCAGATGGTTTTTGATACTCCACTTTCACCTTTGAGCAGGTCAAACACTTGCTCACATAAGTAGCTACATCTGCTTTCATGTTAGGCCACCAATAGTGCGCCTTCAAATCGTGGTACATCTTGTCAGATCCAGGATGTATAGAATACTTGGACTTGTGAGCCTCACTCATCACCAAGTCTCTCAGGTCTCCGTGTAGAGGTACCCATAGTCTATCCATGAAGTGACGAATTCCATCCGCTTTTACTTCCAATTGTTTTTCCATTCCCCTTAACGATTCAGACCCAATGTTTTCTACTTTCAGAGCTTTTGTCTGAGCCTCTCGAATTTGTTCAGGTAATTGCGTACTAATCGTTAGTTGCAGAGCTCGCACTCGTCGAGGTTTAGCAGTCTCTTTTCTACTCAACGCGTCAGCAACTACATTTGCTTTTCCCGGATGATACTTGATAGCACAATCATAGTCATTCAATAACTCTACCCAGCGCCTTTGCCTCATGTTCAATTTCTTTTGCTTAAAGATGTGCTGAAGACTCTTGTGATCGGTCTAGATGGTGCATTTGGTACCGTACAAGTAATGTCTCCAGATCTTTAAGGAAAAAACTACCGCACCCAGTTCCAAGTCATGGGTGGTATAGTTCTTCTCATGAATTCTTCAACTGTCTAGAGGCATAAGCTATCACCTTATCTCGCTGCATCAAGACGCATCCAAGTCCTTGAATAGACGCATCGCAGTAGACTACGAAGTCATCACTACCATCCGGTAACGCTAATATTGGTGCGCTACACAGTTTCTGTTTCAGCAACTGGAAAGCAGATTCCTGATTCTCACCCCATTTGTATGTTGTTCCCTTATGAGTCAAGGCTGTGAGAGGTTGTGCAATCTTAGAGAATCCTTCAATGAATCGTCGATAATATCCCGCTAATCCAAGGAATTGTCGTATCTCACTTGGTGTCTTAGGAACAGACCAATTCTTTATCGCTTCAATCTTAGCAGGATCAACATGTATTCCCTTCTCGTTGACAATATGACCCAAGAATTGTACCTCACGTATCCAGAAATCACACTTAGAAAACTTTGTGTACAGTTGTTCCTTTCTAAGTAATTCTAAGATTAAACGTAAGTGCTCTCCATGTTCTTCCTCGGTCCTTGAGTATATCAGTATGTCATCAATAAAGACGATAACAAACTGATCAAGATAGGGTTTGCACACGCGATTCATGAGGTCCATGAATACTGCTGGTGCATTCGTCAACCCAAATGGCATGACCCAAAATTCATAGTGACCATATCGTGTATGGAAGGCAGTTTTCGAGATGTCCTCTTCTCGAACTCTCAGCTGATGATACCCAGACCTCAGATCAATCTTAGAGTAATAGCTTGATCCTTGCAGTTGATCAAACAAATCATCGATACGAGGTAAGGGATATCTATTCTTGATAGTAACCTTGTTCAGTTCCCTATAGTCAATGCACATTCAAAATGTACCATCCTTCTTCTTCACAAATAGAACTGGCGCTCCCCAGGGCGACGAACTCGGTCGGATAAACCCTTTATCCAACAGTTCTTGGAGTTGAGCAGATAATTCCTGCAGTTCGTTTGGAGCTAATCGGTACGGTTCTCTCGCAATTGGAGCGGCTCCTGGAGTCAACTCAATCTGGAATTCAACTTGACGGTGAGGCGGTAATCCAGGCAGGTCTTCCGGAAACACCTCGGGAAACTCACGAACTACGGGGATATCCTCTATCTTCTTTTCCTCGACCTGTTTATCTGTGACGAGTGTCAATATGGCTAGTCGACCCTTTCGTAACAACTTCTGTGCCTTCATGAACGAAATGTTGCCTATCACCGCACCACTCCTATCACCTCTGACCGTAAGGACTTCTTCACCAATGGGAATCCGTATGATCTTCTCGTGGCATATGACTTCCGCTTGTTTATCGGAAAGCCAATCCATGCCTACTACCACATCAAAGCTTCCTAACGTAACAGGCATGAGATCTATGGTGAATGTATGACCAGCAAGCTCTATCTTGCAGTCTCTAAGAATATGCGTTACGTGAATCTGTGTGTCGTTAGCTAACTCCACGGTGTATTTAGATTCTAAGGCTAAGGGCATATCACTTAAAAGACTACAGAACCTAGTGGACACGAAACTTCTATCGGCTCCGGTATCGAATAATACGGTAGCAAAACAACCATTAACCGAAAATTTACCAGTTACTGTTGTAGGATCGTTTAGAGCCTCACCTGAGCCAATGACGAAGGCTCTTCCTTTGGCCCATTATTGTTTCCACCATTGTTGTTGCCATTACCATTGTTGTTGTTATTGTTGTTGCCATTGTTATTGTTGCTGTTGTTCCCATTGTTGTTGTTGCCATTACCATTCCTCTTAAGCTGGGGACAGTTGCGTCTGTAATGGCCTTCTTTTCCGCACTCAAAACAACCTTTCGGAGTTTCTTGTGATTGTTGAGGCTTCTTCATCAGTTCACCCCGGCAGTCTTTGGCTGCGTGACCAATCTTCCCACAACGTTGGCACTTAAAGTTATCACATCGACCCACATGGTGATAGTTACACCGGTTGCACTTCGGCAGTCTTCCACCATACCCACCGGGTCCTTGATTTGAGGGAGTCGCCTGGTTGAAGCTTCGATTGTTATCGAACTTCCGTTGCTGTTGCTGACTTTGCTGCTGTTATTGAGGTTGAGACTGGCTGCCGGATGATGATCCCTTGTTGCTTGAACCATCCCACTTGCGTTTCTGGTCGGGCACGCTTGCCACCGCACCCCACTTAGGTAATCGACCTTGCTCGACTGCTTGATCAGTCAGCCTGTGGGCTGTTCGGATAGCTTGTTGTATGGTAGTAGGGTTAGAGGCAGTTACCATACTTTGAATTTCGGGCACCAATCCCCGTATATAATGCTCCACCCTCTTGTGCATTTCATTCACCATCCCTGGGCATAAAGTGGCTAACTCATGAGTACGAGTCGTGTAGGCTTCAATTTCTGAGCCTTGCATTTTGAGTTGCCAGAACTCAATCTCCAGTTTCTGCACTTCATTTCGGGGGCAGTATTCTTCGGTCATAATCCCCTTAAACTCATCCTAAGGTAGTTCATTGGCCATGGCTTGACCCAGCATTTTCACCTGGGCATTCCACCAGGAAAGTACTGCGCCTTCCAATGTCCCAGTGGCATACTTCACCTGATCAGCAGGCGGGCAGTTGCATTTCACGAAGACAGACTCTGTCTTCTCAAACCACCTTACAAGCCCTACAGTTCCTTTCGTCCCGCTGTAGGCATGAGGTTTACAGTCCATGAAAGACTTGTAGGTACATGGTGGTGGTCCTGTTTTGACAATCCCAAACATTAGTCAGATATCCTAGGCAATTAACTAGAATAACTAGTTTAACCTCTTGTTATCATTTACCTGCTGGTTGTCCCGGTTGGGCAGCAGCCACTGCCGCCTGAACATGTTCGTTAATAATGCCGCCAATTCCGCAGGCGTCATGTTTATGGCTCCGGCTCCACGGCCTCCGGCGCCACGTCCACGACCACGCCCACGTCCTCTTCCACGTGCGTCCATATTTCACTTTAAAATTCACAATTACAATAATGAGTAACATCCAACACATTAATCTCATCAAGGTATAGTAAACAATAAGAAATAATGCATTCACCACAACCACAACATTTATAACAGAAATAATAATCAAAGATAAATAAATTGCAATTGAGTCACAAAATATTCCATCAATGTCAAAATTTAAGTTTGTCAGTTGGGTGGGAAACAACCCTTCCCACATAGGTTTCAAAGAAAAGAAACACTACATAGTCTAAGTCATTTAAAAGTAGGATCAGTCCAGTACGTCAGATCCGTCACTGTCCTCATCCATCTCTACTGGTTCTTCTTCGGGGGCTTCCTCGGGTTCTTCTTCTGGGTCTTCCTCATCAGGGTCCACCAAAGGTGCAGGGGCTTCAACAACCTGAAGTGCTGCTAGTTGTGCCTCTAGATCAGCAAACCTATCATCGATCACTATGTTATGGTGATCTTGTGCGTCCATGCGCCCACTAAGTGCTACACATTGCCTGCCAGAGTATGATGTCCACCAATGGCCATCGAGAGTCGCTCCTGAAGCGTCTCTACCTGGAAACGCAGCTGACGCATCTCAGATCGTAATGCAGAGTTCTCATCAGTGAGTCCTCTAATCCGCTGTCGCTCTGTGTCCAGTGTGGCTACTAGGGCTGCAAATGCCTGCTCCAGAGGGATGCTCAGGTAGGAAGTGTAGGCAAAGTAGAGGCGGTCGATGACCTAGTCCTAGGTCGTGTAGGTGCTACTGGTGGTACGCGTTCTCTGTATGCCATACGGTTTATGTAGGTGGGGTAGAAATCCCAGTTCCGCGAAGGATCGAGCTCAGGAGGTATGAAAGGCTGATCCCAGTCTATCTCGCCAGGAGGATAAGGATGTCGGGGCCAGTTAAATCCCCTATCAGGTACGGGAGAAGTAGGAGGTGACTCAGATCATGCAGGTCTCTTGCCTAAATTCCTGGACGACGATGCCATGCTGCGAAGTACGTGTTGTTTATGCCAATGAGTATACAGTAAGGAGAGTAAGCGATAGTAACTAACAACTGTGCGGTTATAGTCTAGTGTGTGTATGCAACCTAGTTCCCTATAACCAATGGCTCTGATACCAATCTGTCACACCCTCAAAATCCGCGTGCGGGGTTTTACCGTGAGGCGCGTGACATACCAGGATCTCAGTCATTAGTTACCAAGAACGACTCTATATGATTAATAAACAAAACCAGAGTTAACGTTTAAAATACTGCGGAAGCGTTTTTAAAACCAGAAAACCCAAAACAAGTAGTATGTAAAGAGAATGCGCAAAACATACGCGCCCCAAACACAATTGTTTAATATGAAAATAATCCCAAATTTGTAAACAAGGCAATGTAGACAACTCAACAATGCTGACGTGCGTGCTCCTAGGCAACTGGCAACCTTAACCTGAGAATAGCATACTAAACAAGTCAACACATGGTTGGTGAGTTCAAGAGTTTGCGTTAATAGGTAAACCGATAAACAGTTTTCAAATCATAAGTAGTGTATTGCAATAGATAGCTAGTCTATTAACATAAAAATATTAATCATAGTGATTTCGCGATCGAAGCTGACTGTGTTGCGTTTGTTGCCTCCCGTCACGACTTACCAGGTCGTGACGAATATATGTTAGGACAAAATTGCACCCGTATGACCTCGAGTCACACAGGTGGGGCTCGTCAGACCCAGTAGTACTACCCAAATTTCCCCGCTAGTCAATATTAACAATCCGAAAGTGTGAGGACTTTCCATGGTAAACAGCACTATATCAATATTATACACACTCATATATAAAAGCGTTTGTGATCAACAGTATGCTATCTCCCCCAAAAGAGATTATGTAAAATGAGTGGGGCAAGAACTCACCTGATGCGCGCAAGAATTAACTTAGAGCTTAACTTGAAAGAAAGAGGGAAAGACAACCTTCAAAGGTCACCTAGAACACATGAGTACATAAGTACGTGTACACAAATCAATATGAAACCCTAAGTGCTTTACAACCCAAAGAACTCAAGGTTTAAGAAAGACAAGACACATTTGACCCAGTTGACCCGTTTGACCCGTTGGTGACATTATAGGTGAAATTTCATTCAAACAAGCATAACAGTACACACACATGATCAACATACAACTTGATTACATATAGCACTTCATTACCACATGTACTACCTAGATCATCATACAACTAGATATCATACAAGTCATGCGAATCTAACTATTATCTTGCTCATAACATCCAAATGTTCATTCTTAATCAATCATCAATCCACAAAAGTCCTAGCTTACCTATATAACTCATACCATGATTTTTCCACAAACAGGCCAAAACAGGTAACAAACCAAACCAACATTCATACAACCTAAAAACACATTTAGTCACCTTAGAAATCATCCATGAACACACTAGCATGGTCCTAATATCCCAAACATGCTCAAATCATCCAATTCAAGGATTTGCACAATTAAAGTTTCCCTTTTGGGAAAGTTCATCCCAAATTCATTAAACTCGCACTACATTCATGAATTCATCAATTATATACCAATTCAAGTCCATGACAACATCTAAACATGATCAACAACACCTAATCATCATGATTCATCAACATTCAACACCAAAAGTTACTATTTTTAGCAATGTATGAACTATAAGACATCTTCTCGATTTTAAATTGTTCATATCATCAACCTAACATCTAATCATCATCACAAACACATACATAACATTCATACATCATCAAATCATCAATTAATGCAAAATAAAGTTACTATTCTTAGTAACCTATGAACCATAAATCAAAATCGAAGCTTTCTTGCAAAATCGACGTTAACCAATATGCATACAACCTAACTAGCATCATTACAACATCAAACAACCAACATTCAACATCCAATTTGATCCAAAATCGCCTCAACCTCTCGCCAAAGATGATCATATGAACAAACAACCAAAATCCAAACTTTCTTGCATAATCAACGTTAACTAGCATATATACAATCCAACTAACATATTAACATCACCAAACAAACAAGAATCGACCTCCACATCATCAATTTCGAATTAGGGTTTCGGCTAACACCAATAATGCATGAAAACACCAAAACTAACCTTTAATTCGTGAAAGAAAACAAGAATCGATGTTCCAATGTGTTGTGGAGCTTGAAATCGATCCAAAACCGATGCTTTGTGGGTGTTCTTGGCCGAAATCGCAAAGGAGAGGGAGAGGGAGTGAGGTCGCGGCCGATTGGGTTAGGGATTAGGGTTTTTTTTTTGATTTTGTTTTAATTAATAATCCATAATTACCCTTTTAACCCTTGTATTTGTATTTTATAAAAATTAGACTCTTTGAATAGTTTTTAGATAGTTTTTAACTACTAAACACAATTATTATTAGTCACAAATAACAATCATGCATAATTTCCATTTATCACAAAACACACGAAATAAATATGCACGTTTCACGTTACGCGATAAAATTCACAATAAACATTTAAATCACATAATCCCAACTAATAATCAACATAGAAATTATTGTTTAACATTATTAATTATTATTAAGTCACCAACGTTCAACGACAACTAGTGTGTGCTCCCGACACGTGTATGCAAGACTTAACGGAACTAACGGAGTTTGGTAACGGAAAATTACCGGATGTCACATTATCCCCATGTTGAAAGAATTTTCGTCCCGAAAATTGCGTTACATGGTGAGTGTTCCATCACTGGTCTACTGCATTGGCATAAGGAAATGAAATCGTGTGAGTTTTGGATGAGTTGTCACATCATCCCCATGTTGAAAGAAATTTCGTCCCGAAATTTAATCAGTACCTTCGCCGGCTGGCATCGTCCTTTCGAATAGCTGAGGGTACTTAAGCTTCATTTGGTCTTCACGTTCCCACGTGAATTCTGGTCCACGTCTCGAGTTCCAACGAACTTTGACGATGGGTATCTTGCTTTGCTTAAGCGTTTTCACCTCACGATCCATCACTTCGACAGGTTCCTCAATGAAGCGTAACTGTTCGTCTACTTGAACTTCTAACGGTACAACCATAGTTTCATCCGTTAAACATTTCTTTAGATTTGAAACATGGAATACATCATGGATTCCACTCAATGAATCAGGTAAGGCTAGTCGATAAGCACTGGACCAATTCTTTCCACTATCTCAAATGGTCCAACGTATCTCGGATTTAGCTTTCCTCGCTTACCAAACCGAACTACGCCTTTCCATGGTGAGACTTTTAATAAAACTTTGTCACCTATCTGAAATTCCAAAGGTTTTCGTCGTTTGTCAGCATAGCTTTTCTGTCTGTCTCGCGCTGCGGCCATGCGGTTTCTTATCTGAACAATCTTCTCAGTTGTCTCGTGTACTAACTCAGGACCCGTTAATTGACTATCACCAATTTCAGCCCACAAACTGGTGATCTACACTTTCTCCCATACAAAGCTTCAAAAGGTGCTGCCTTTATGCTAGTGTGATAACTGTTGTTGTAAGAAAATTCCACCAATGGTAGGTGAACTTCCCAGTTATTCCCGAAGTCAATCACACAAGCACGTAACATGTCCTCCAAAGTCTGTATAGTACGCTCGCTTTGACCATCAGTCTGTGGATGATAAGCAGTACTCATATCCAATCGCGTACCCAAAGATTTCTGCAGTGATTGCCAGAAGTGTGATGTGAAACGAGAATCGCGATCAGAAATGATTGAGATTGGTACTCCATGCCTCGAAACGATCTCCTTCAGATAAAGTCGGGTTAACTTCTCCATCTTATCTGTTTCCTTTATGCTAGGAAATGAGCAGATTTTGTTAATCGATCACGATAACCCATATTGTATCACAACCCGTAGAAGTGCGAGGTAACTTAGTAATAAAATCCATTGATATCTGATCCCACTTCCACATAGGGATCTCGGGTTGTTGTAGTAGTCCAGATGGTTTCTGATACTCCACTTTCACCTTTGAGCAGGTCAACACTTGCTCACATAAGTAGCTACATCTGCTTTCATGTTAGGCCACCAATAGTGCGCCTTCAAATCGTGGTACATCTTGTCAGATCCAGGATGTATAGAATACTTGGACTTGTGAGCCTCACCATCACCAAGTCTCTCAGGTCTCCGTGTAGAGGTACCCATAGTCTATCCATGAAGTAACGAATTCCATCCGCTTTTACTTCCAATTGTTTTTCCATTCCCCTTAACGATTCAGACCCAATGTTTTCTGCTTTCAGAGCTTCTGTCTGAGCCTCTCGGATTTGTTCAGGTAATTGTGTACTAATCGTTAGTTGCAGAGCTCGCACTCGTCGAGGTTTAGCAGTCTCTTTTCTACTCAACGCGTCAGCAACTACATTTGCTTTCCCGGATGATACTTGATAGCACAATCATAGTCATTCAATAACTCTACCCAGCGCCTTTGCCTCATGTTCAATTCCTTTTGCTCAAAGATGTGCTGAAGACTCTTGTGATCGGTGTAGATGGTGCATTTGGTACCGTACAAGTAATGTCTCCAGATCTTTAAGGCAAAAACTACCGCACCCAGTTCCAAGTCATGGGTGGTATAGTTCTTCTCATGAATCTTCAACTGTTAGAGGCGTAAGCTATCACTTTATCCCGCTGCATCAAGACGCATCCAAGTCCTTGAATAGACGCATCGCAGTAGACTACGAAGTCATCACTACCATCCGGTAACGCTAATATTGGTGCGCTACACATTTTGTTTCAGCAACTGGAAAGCAGATTCCTGATTCTCACCCCATTTGTATGTTGTTCCCTTATGAGTCAAGGCTGTGAGAGGTTGTGCAATCTTAGAGAATCCTTCAATGAATCGTCGATAATATCCCGCTAATCCAAGGAATTGTCGTATCTCACTTGGTGTCTTAGGAACAGACCAATTCTTTATCGCTTCAATCTTAGCAGGATCAACATGTATTCCCTTCTCGTTGACAATATGACCCAAGAATTGTACCTCACGTATCCAGAAATCACACTTAGAAAACTTTGCGTACAGTTGTTCCTTTCTAAGTAATTCTAAGATTAAACGTAAGTGCTCTCCATGTTCTTCCTCGGTCCTTGAGTATATCAGTATGTCATCAATAAAGACGATAACAAACTGATCAAGATAGGGTTTGCACACGCGATTCATGAGGTCCATGAATACTGCTGGTGCATTCGTCAACCCAAATGGCATGACCAAAAATTCATAGTGATCATATCGTGTACGGAAGGCAGTTTTCGAGATGTCCTCTTCGCGAACTCTAAGCTGATGATACCCAGACCTCAGATCAATCTTAGAGTAATAGCTTGATCCTAGCAGTTGATCAAACAAATCATCGATACGAGGTAAGGGATATCTATTCTTGATAGTAACCTTGTTCAGTTCCCTATAGTCAATGCACATTCGGAATGTACCATCCTTCTTCTTCACAAATAGAACTGGCGCTCCCCAGGGCGACGAACTCGGTCGGATAAACCCTTTATCCAACAGTTCTTGGAGTTGAGCAGATAATTCCTGCAGTTCGTTTGGAGCTAACCGGTACGGTGCTCTTACAATTGGAGCGGCTCCTGGAGTCAACTCAATCTGGAATTCAACTTGACAGTGAGGCGGTAATCCAGGCAGGTCTTCCGGAAACACCTCGGGAAACTCACAAACTACGGGGATATCCTCTATCTTCTTTTCCTCGATCTGTTTATCTGTGACGAGTGTCAATATGGCTAGTCGACCCTTTCGTAACAACTTCTGTGCCTTCATGAACGAAATGATGCCTATCACCGCACCACTCCTATCACCTCTGACCGTAAGGACTTCTTCACCAATGGGAATCCGTATGATCTTCTCGTGGCATATGACTTCCGCTTGTTTATCGGAAAGCCAATCCATGCCTACTACCACATCAAAGCTTCCTAACGTAACAGGCATGAGTTCTATGGTCAATGTATGACCAGCAAGCTCTATCTTGCAGTCTCTAAGAATATGCGTTACGTGAATCTGTGTGCCGTTAGCTAACTCCACGGTGTATTTAGATTCTAAGGCTGAGGGCATATCACTTAAAAGACTACAGAACCTAGTGGACACGAAACTTCTATCGGCTCCGGTATCGAATAATACGGGATCAAAACAACCATTAACCGAAAATTTACCAGTTACTGTTGTAGGATCGTTTAGAGCCTCACCTGAGCCAATGATGAAGGCTCTTCCTTTGGCCCCATTATTGTTTCCACCATTGTTGTTGCCATTACCATTGTTGTTGTTATTGTTGTTGCCATTATTATTGTTGCTGTTGTTCCCATTGTTGTTGTTGCCATTACCATTCCTCTTAAGCTGGGGACAGTTGCGTCTGTAATGGCCTTCTTTTCCGCACTCAAAACAACCTTTCGGAGTTTCTTGTGATTGTTGAGGCTTCTTCATCAGTTCACCCCGCAGTCTTTGGCTACGTGACCAATCTTCCCACAACGTTGGCACTTAAAGTTATCACATCGACCCACATGGTGGTAGTTACACCGGTTGCACTTCGGCAGTCTTCCACCATACCCATCGGGTCCTTGATTTGAGGGAGTCGCCTGGTTGAAGCTTCGATTGTTATCGAACTTCCATTGCTATTGCTGACTTTGCTGCTGTTGTTGAGGTTGAGACTGGCTACCGGATGACGATCCCTTGTTGCTTGAACCATCCCACTTGCGTTTCTGGTCGGGCACGCTTGCCACCGCACCCCGCTTAGGTAATCGACCTTGCTCGACTGCTTCATCAGTCAGCCTGTGGGCTGTTCGGATAGCTTGTTGTATGGTAGTAGGGTTAGAGGCAGTTACCATACTTTGAATTTCGGGCACCAATCCCCGTATATAATGCTCCACCCTCTTGTACATTTCATTCACCATCCCTGGGCATAAAGTGGCTAACTCATGAGTACGAGTTGTGTAGGCTTCAATTTTTGAGCCTTGCATTTTGAGTTGCCAGAACTCAATCTCCAGTTTCTGCACTTCATTTCGGGGGCAGTATTCTTCGGTCATAATCCCCTTAAACTCATCCCAAGGTAGTTCATTGGCCATGGCTTGACCCAGCATTTGCACCTGGGCATTCCACCAGGAAAGTGCTGCGCCTTCCAATGTCCCGGTGGCATACTTCACCTGATCAGCAAGCGGGCAATTGCATTTCACGAAGACAGACTCTATCTTCTCAATCCACCTTACAAGCCCTACAGCTCCTTTCGTCCCACTGTAGGTATGAGGTTTACAGTCCATGAAAGACTTGTAGGTACATGGTGGTGGTCCTGTTTTGACAATCCCAAACATTAGTCAGATATCCTAGGCAATTTAACTAGAATAACTAGTTTAACCTCTTGTTATCATTTACCTGCTGGTTGTCCCGATTGGGCAGCAGCCACTGCCGCCTGAACATTTTCGTTATATAATGCCGCCAATTCCGCAGGCGTCATGTTTATGGCTCCGGCTCCACGGCCTCCGGCGCCACGTCCACGACCACGCCCACGTCCTCTTCCACGTGCGTCCATATTTCACTTTAAAATTCACAATTACAATAATGAGTAACATCCAACACATTAATCTCATCAAGGTATAGTAAACAATAAGAAATAATGCATTCACCACAACCACAACATTTATAACAGAAATAATAATCAAAGATAAATAAATTGCAATTGAGTAACAAAATATTCCATCAATGTCAAAATTTAAGTTTGTCAGTTGGGTGGGAAACAACCCTTCCCACATAGGTTTCAAAGAAAAGAAACACTACATAGTCTAAGTCATTTAAAAGTAGGATCAGTCCAGTACGTCAGATCCGTCACTGTCCTCATCCATCTCTACTGGTTCTTCTTCGGGGCTTCCTCGGGTTCTTCTTTTGGGTCTTCCTCATCAGGGTCCACCAAAGGTGCAGGGGCTTCAACAACTTGAAGTGCTGCTAGCTGTGCCTCTAGATCAGCAAACCTATCATCGATCACTATGTTATGGTGATCTTGTGCGTCCATGCGCCCACTAAGTCCTACAACGTTGCCTGCCAAAGTATGATGTCCACTGATGGCCATCGAGAGTCGCTCCTGAAACATCTCTACCTGGAAACGCAGCTGACGCATCTCAGATCGTGATGCAGAGTTCTCATCAGTGAGTCCTCTAATCCGCTGTCACTCTGTGTCCAGTGTGGCTACTAGGGCTGCAAATGCCTACTCCAGTGGGATGCTCAAGGTAGGAAGTGTAGGCAAAGTAGAGGTGGTCGATGACCTAATCCTAGGTCGTGTAGGTGCTACTGGTGGTACGCGCTCTCTGTATGCCATACGGTTTATGTAGGTGGGGTAGAAATCCCAGTTCCGCGAAGGATCGAGCTCAGGAGGTATGAAAGGCTGATCCCAGTCAATCTCGCCAGGAGGATAAGGATGTTGGGGCCAGTTAAATCCCCTATCAGGTATGGGAGAAGTAGGAGGTGACTCAGATCATGCAGGTCTCTTGCCTAAATTCCTGGACGACGATGCCATGCTGCGAAGTACGTGTTGCGTATGCCAATGAGTATACAGTAAGGAGAGTAAGCGATAAGTAACTAACAACTGTGCGGTTATAGTCTAGTGTGTGTATGCAACCTAGTTCCCTATAACAAATGGCTCTGATACCAATCTGTCACACCCTCAAAATCCGCATGCGGGGTTTTACCGCGAGGCGCGTGACCTACCTGGATCTCAGTCATTAGTTACCAAGAACGACTCTACATGATTAATAAACAAAACCAGAGTTAACGTTTAAAATACTGCGGAAGCGTTTTTAAAACCAGAAAACCCAAAACAAGTAGTATGTAAAGAGAATGCGCAAAACATACGCGCCCCAAACACAATTGTTTAATATGAAAATAATCCCAAATTTGTAAACAAGGCAATGTAGACAACTCAACAATGCTGACGTGCGTGCTCCTAGGCAACTGGCAACCTTAACCTGAGAATAGCATACTAAACAAGTCAACACATGGTTGGTGAGTTCAAGAGTTTGCGTTAATAGGTAAACCGATAAACAGTTTTCAAATCATAAGTAGTGTATTGCAATAGATAGCTAGTCTATTAAAATAAAAATATTAATCATAGTGATTTCGCGATCGAAGCTGACTGTGTTGCGTTTGTTGCCTCCCGTCACGACTTACCAGGTCGTGAAGAATATATGTTAGGACAAAATTGCACCCGTATGACCTCGAGTCACATAGGTGGGGCTCGTCAGACCCAGTAGTACTACCCAAAATTTCCCCGCTAGTCAATATTAACAATCCGAAAGTGTGAGGACTTTCCATGGTAAACAGCACTATATCAATATTATACACACTCATATATAAAAGCGTTTGTGATCAACAGTATGCTATCTCCCCCAAAAGAGATTATGTAAAATGAGTGGGGCAAGAACTCACCTGATGCGCGCAAGAATTAACTTAGAGCTTAACTTGAAAGAAAGAGGGGAAAGACAACCTTCAAAGGTCACCTAGAACACATGAGTACATAAGTACGTGTACACAGAATCAATATGAAACCCTAAGTGCTTTACAACCCAAAGAACTCAAGGTTTAAGAAAGACAAGACACCTTTGACCCAGTTGACCCGTTTGACCCGTTGGTGACATTATAGGTGAAATGTCATTCAAACAAGCATAACAGTACAACACACATGATCAACATACAACTTGATTACATATAGCACTTCATTACCACATGTACTACCTAGATCATCATACAACTAGATATCATACGAGTCATGCGAATCTTAACTATTATCTTGCTCATAACATCCAAAATGTTCATTCATAATCAATCATCAATCCACAAAAGTCCTAGCTTAACTATATAACTCATACCATGATTTTTCCACAAACAGGCCAAAACAGGTAACAAACCAAACCAACATTCATACAACCTAAATAACACATTTAGTCACCTTAGAAATCATCCATGAACACACTAGCATGGTCCTAATATCCCAAACATGCTCAAATCATCCAATTCAAGGATTTGCACAATTAAAGTTTCCCTTTTGGGAAAGTTCATCCCAAATTCATTAAACTCACACTACATTCATGAATTCATCAATTATATACCAATTCAAGTCCATGACAACATCTAAACATGATCAACAACACCTAATCATCATGATTCATCAACATTCAACACCAAAAGTTGCTATTTTTAGCAATGTATGAACTATAAGACATCTTCTCGATTTTAAATTGTTCATATCATCAACCTAACATCTAATCATCATCACAAACACATCCATAACATTCATACATCATCAAATCATCAATTCATGCAAAATAAAGTTACTATTCTTAGTAACCTATGAACCATAAATCAAAATCGAAGCTTTCTTGCAAAATCGACGTTAACCAATATGCATACAACCTAACTAGGATCATTACAACATCAAACAACCAACATTCAACATCCAATTTGATCCAAAATCGCCTCAACCTCTCGACCAAAGATGATCATATGAACAAACAACCAAAATCCAAACTTTCTTGCATAATCAACGTTAACTAGCCTATATACAATCCAACTAACATATTAACATCACCAAACAAACAAGAATTAACCTCCACATCATCAATTTCGAATTAGGGTTTCGGCTAACACCAATAATGCATGAAAACACCAAAACTAACCTTTAATTCGTGAAAGAAAACAAGAATCGATGTTCCAATGTGTTGTGGAGCTTGAAATCGATCCAAAACCGATGCTTTGTGGTTGTTCTTGGCCGAAATCGCAAAGGGAGAGGGAGAGGGAGTGAGGTCGCGGCCGATTGGGGTTAGGGGATTAGGTTTTTTTTTTTTTGATTTTGTTTTAATTAATAATCCATAATTACCCTTTTAACCCTTGTATTTGTATCTTATAAAAATTAGACTCTTTGAATAGTTTTTAGATAGTTTTTAACTACTAAACACAATTATTATTAGTCACAAATAACAATCATGCATAATTTCCATTTATCACAAAACACACGAAATAAATATACACGTTGTCACGTTACGCGATAAAATTCACAATAAACATTTAAATCACATAATCCCAACTAATAATCAACATAGAAATTATTGTTTAACATTATTAATTATTATTAAGTCACCAACGTTCAACGACAACTAGTGTGTGCTCCCGACACGTGTATGCAAGACTTAACGGAACTAACGGAGTTTGGTAACGGAAAATTACCGGATGTCACAATATGTGGGGAAATATCCCAAATATAACCGATGCAAGTATCACCACACTGGCAGGTGTGACAATATTCGTTGCCAGCATTGTGGTAAGGCTGGGCACGCAGTAAAGGATTGCCGTGGTGAGTTGATGAAGAAGCCTCAACAATCCCAAGAAACACCAAAAGGTTGCTTTGAATGTGGAAAGGAAGGACACTACAAGAGGAATTGTCCTCAGTTGAAGAAAAATGGGAATGGTGCTGGAAATGGGGGAAACAACAACAACAACAACGGTAATGGTGACAATAACGGTGGCAACAACGGTGGAACTAAAGGGAGAGCCTTTGTCATGTGTTCAGATGAGGCTCTAAACGACCCTACTACAGTTACTGGTAAATTTTCTGTTAACGGTCATTTTGCTACGGTATTGTTTGACACTGGAGCCGATAGAAGTTTTATCTGTAGTAAGTTTAGTAGTCTCTTTAATGATATGCCTCCTCCATTGGAATCTAGTTACATAGTAGAATTAGCCGATGGTAAACAGATTCACGTGACACATATCCTTAGGGGTTGCAAGATAGAACTTGCCGGTCATACCTTTGACATCGACCTCATGCCTGTTATGCTTGGAAGTTTTGATGTAGTCGTAGGCATGGATTGGCTTTCCGACAAGCAAGCAGAAGTCATATGTCATGAGAAGATTATACGAATTCCCATGGGTGAAGAAATTCACTTGGTTAGAGGTGATAGGTATGGTGCAGTGATAGGCATCATATCATACATGAAAGCACAGAAGTTGCTACGTAAAGGTCTCTTAGCCATATTAGCCCTTGTAACTGACAAGCAACCGGAGGAAAAGAAGATGGAGAATATTCCGGTAGTTCGTGACTTTCCGGAGGTGTTTCTAGAGGATCTACCTGGACTACCACCTCATCGTCAAGTTGAGTTCTAGATTGATTTGACTCTCGAAGCCGCTCCGATTGCGAGAGCACCTTACTGGTTAGCTCCGAATGAACTACATGAACTATCTGCACAACTGAAAGAGTTGTTGGATAAAGGGTTTATTTGACCGAGCTCATCACCTTGGGGAACACCTGTTCTTTTCGTCAAAAAAAGGATGGCACTTTTAGAATGTGCATCGACTACAGAGAATTGAACAAGGTTACAGTCAAGAATCAATTCCCTTTACCTCGTATAGATGATTTGTTTGATCAACTTCCAGGATCGAGCTATTATTCTAAGATTGACTTGAGGTCTAGTTATCATCAACTGAGAGTCCGAGAGGAAGACATCTCTAAGACTGCATTCCGTACACGTTATCGTCATTATGAGTTCTTGGTCATGCCATTTGGGTTGACAAATGCACCAGTAGCATTCATGGACCTCATGAATCGTATGTGCAAACCCTATCTTGATCGATTTGTTATTGTGTTCATCGATGACATATTGATCTATTCAAGAACCAAGGAAGAACATGAAGAGCACTTACGTCTAGTCTTAGAATTACTTAGAAAGGAGAAACTATACTCCAAGTTTTCCAAGTGTGATTTCTGGATACGTGAAGTACAATTTCTGGGTCACATCGTTAACGAGAAAGGAATACATGTTGATCCAGCAAAGATTGAGGCAATAAAGAATTGGTCGGTTCCCAAGATGCCCAATGAGATATGACAGTTTCTTGGACTGGCAGGATATTACCGACGTTTCATTGAAGGATTTTCTAAGATCGCTCAACCCCTTACAGCCTTGACTCATAAAGGGACAACGTATAAATGGGGTGATAGTCAGGAGTTTGCTTTTTAGTAGTTGAAACAGAAACTTTGTAGCGTACCGATATTGGCATTACCAGAGGAAAGTGATGACTTTGTGGTCTATTGTGATGCTTCTATCCAAGGACTTGGTTGTGTCTTGATGCAACATGAAAAGGTTATAGCCTATGCTTCGAGACAACTAAAAGTACATGAGAAGAATTACACCACCCATGATTTAGAACTAGGTGATATAGTTTTTGCCTTAAAGATCTGGAGACATTACTTGTACGGTTCCAAGTGTATAATTTACACCGATCACAAGAGTCTTCAGCATATCTTTAAGCAGAAGGAGTTGAACATAAGGCAAAGACGCTGGGTGGAATTGTTGAATGATTATGATTGCGCTATCAAATATCACCCAGGAAAGGCAAATGTGGTCGCTGACACGTTGAGTAGAAAAGAAACTGCTAAGCCCCGACGAGTGCGAGCTTTGCAGCTTACGATTAGCACTCACTTGCCTGAACAAATACGGGAAGCTCAGACAAAAGCCTTGAAAATGAAAAACATTGGGTCTGAATCTTTACGGGGAATAGACAAATAGTTTGAAGTGAAAGCGGATGGAATTCGTTATTTTATGGACAAGCTTTGGGTACCTTTGTATGGAAACCTAAGGGACTTGGTTATGAGTGAGGCTCACAAGTCTAAGTACTCTATACATCCTAGTTTAGAAAAAATGTATCATGACCTGAAGGCGCACTATTGGTGGCCTAATATGAAAGCAGACGTAGCTATGTAAGTCGGTAAGTGCCTGACCTATTTGAAAGTTAAAGTGGAATATCAGAAGCCATCTAGGTTACTACAACAACCTGAGATTCCTATGTGGAAGTGGGAACAGATTTCTATGGGCTTCATTACCAAATTACCCCGGACTCCAACTGGTTGTGACACGATATGGGTGATCGTAGATCGATTGACTAAGTCTGCACACTTCTTGGGAATCAAGGAAATGGATAAAATGGACAAGTTAACTCGAATTTATCTAAAGGAGATAGTTTAGAGACATGGTGTACCGGTCTTAATTATTTCTGATCGTGATGCTTGTTTCACATCACATTTCTGGCAGTCATTACAGAAATCTCTGGGTACACGTCTAGACATGAGTACTGCTTATCATCCACAAACAGATGGGTAGAGCGAGCGTACTATTCAGACATTGGAGGACATGCTACGTGCTTGTGTGATTGATTTCAGGAATAACTGGGATGTTCACCTACCATTGGTGGAATTTTCTTACAACAATAGTTATCACACTAGCATTAAGGCAGCACCATTTGAGGCGTTGTATGGGCGAAAGTGTAGATCACCGGTTTGTTGGGCGGAAATTGATGATAGTCAGCTAACAGGTCCCTAGTTGGTGCATGAGACTACTGAGAAGATCGTACAAATAAGGAACCGTATGGCTGCAGCACGTGACCGACAGAAAAGTTATGCAGACAAGCGATGAAAACCTCTGGAGTTTCAGATCGGCGATAAAGTTTTACTGAAAGTCTCACCGTGGAAGGGCGTGGTTCGATTTGGTAAAAGAGGAAAGCTAAATCCGAGATACGTTGGGCCATTTGAGATTCTAGAAAGAATAAGTCCAGTGGCGTATCGATTAGATCTACCTGACTCATTGAGTGGAATTTACAATGTATTTCATGTCTCAAATCTGAAAAAGTGCTTACCTGACGAGACGATGGTTGTACCACTGGAGGAAGTGAAAGTAGATGAAAAACTACGGTTCATTGAAGAACCAGTTGAGGTGATGGACCGAGAGGTCAAAACTCTTAAGCAAAGCAAAATACCCATAGTCAAAGTTCATTGGAACTCAAAACATGGACCGGGGTTCAAGTGGGAACAAGAGAATCAGATGAAGCTCAAGTATCCTCATTTGTTCAAAACGACGATGCCAGCCAGCAAAGGTATTGATTAAATTTCGGGACGAAATTTCTTTCAACATGGGGATGATGTGACAACCCACCCGAAACTCAAACTCACTCGATTTCTTTGTGCCAATGCAGTAGACCAATGATGTAACTCAACCATGTAACGCAATTTTCGAGACGAAAATCTTTCAACATGGGGATAATGTGACATCCGTAAATTTTCCATTACCAAACTCCGTTAGTTCCGTTAGGTCTTGTATGCACATGTCGTGAGCACACACTAGTTGTCATTGAACGTTGGCGACTTAATAATAATAATTAACAATATCAGATAATAATTTAACTAATAAATTGATTATTAAGTTGTGCTTATGTGGTTTATAGATTTTAAATATTATTTGTGAATTTTATCTTGTAACGTGTTAACGTGATATTTATAACTCATGTGTTTTGCTATAAATGAAAAATATACATGACTATTATTGTTGGTTAATAATACTTGGTGTTTAGTAGTTAAAACCTTTTAAAAAGTGTTGAAAGATTAGTTTTATAAAATATAAACAATGGGGGTTAAGTGTAATTACCTTAAACTAAAACTTAACAAAATTAAACCCAACCCTAATCCCTCCCCACCCTTTCGGCAGTAACCATCACCATTCACACACACACATTGCGATTTCAACCCAAGAACCACAATCAGGCTTTGATTTTGATTTGTCCCAAGCATTACAACACGTTAGCAACTTCAATTCTTGGCCATTACATGATTAAAGGTTAGATTTTTATGAGTTTTTCATGATTTCTTGGGTTGGCCAAACCCTAGTTCGATTCTTGCATAGAATGTCAAATTTTTGATTGTTTGATGATTGTATGATGTTAGTTAGATTGTATTAATGCTAGTTTACATGGATTATACAAGAAATTCGTTGTTTAGATGCGTTGTTCATACCTTACTAATAATAGTAACTTTTGTGCATGAACTTGATGAATTGATGATGGATTGATGATTTTATGATGTTAATGATGTTGTATGAATGTTTAGATGCGTTGTACAAATTCGTGTGGATCTAAGGCCCCTACTTAGTAGGATTGGCAGGTTTAGGGTGTGAAGTCGTGAGTGACATCACATGGCATGTAGTGCATGATTAGACGTTATGTATGATTTGCTAGTTGTGATGTAACTATAATTGGGTTGAGCATGCTGATTACCTGAGATTCGCATGGGTTGTATGATAAAGTAAGGTCGTATGATGATCTTGGTAGAACCAGAGGTTGATGATGTGACATACGTGAACAAATTGTATGATAACCATGCTTGATGGGTTGCTATACTTGATTAAATGGGAATTTAATTATTATGTCACCAACGGGTCAAACGGGTCAACTGGGTCAAATGTGTCTTGATTTCCAAAACCTTGAGTCAATGTGTTTATTGAGCACGTAGGGTTGTTAAAGATTCTGTGTACACGTACTTATGTACTTGCGTGTTCTAGGTGACCTCTAAAGGTTGTCTTTCCGCTCAATGTTAGCTTTTACTAATGTTCGTTTGCGCACCAGGTGAGTTCATGCCCTACTTTCTTATACACTCTTTTGGGGGAGATAGCATACTGGTTTATAAACGCTTTATTATAGTAAGTTGTGTATAGTGTAACATAGTGGGTTATACCATGGAAGTCCTCACACTTTCGGATCGTTAATATTGGAAATTAGCGGGAAAACTTGGGTAGTACTACTAGGTCTGACAAGCCCCATCTGTACGACTCAAGGTCAAACAGGTGCAATATTGTCCTAAAATACTAACAGCGTCACGACCTGGTATGTCGTGATGGGAGGCAAACAACGAACACAGTCAGCTTCGATCACGAAATCAGTATGGTTACTACTTGTGAATATAGACTAGCTATCTATTTCAATGCACCTATTATGTTTTACAAATGTACTGATTTATGATTAACGCAAACTCTTGAACTCACCAACCGTCGTGTTGACACTTTTAGTATGCTTTTCTCAGGTCGTTTCTAGCAGCTGCCCATAGGAGCACGCACGTGTCAAGCATGTTTTATTCAAACATTGTTTACTTTTAATTTAGCATTTACTTACGTACTTTGGTTTAGGCGCGTTTTTTGCGCAGTTTACCTTTAGTACCTTGTGTTTGGATTATTTACAAAATGCTTCCGCAAATTATTTTAAAGTTTTAAACTCTGATTTGTTTAAATGTTGCATGTAGAGTCGTTCTGAGTACCTAAGGACTGAGATCCTGGTTTGTTCAGTCGCCTCGCGGTAAAACCCTGCACGTGGATTTTGAGGGTGTGACAGACGAGGACCCCATGCTATGCAAACTAGGAACCAGGGTGGAAAGTAACCACCTACTCCACCAGAAACACCACGTGGAGAAAATGTCAACCTCAAGAATGAAGAGAGAATCGCTAACCTAGTGGCTCAACAAATCACTAATGCTATTCCAACTATTATCGCCCAGATCAACGCAGACCGGGAAATGCAATCTGAAGCGAAGGACCCGAGAATGATGAAGGCAACAATGATGATGCTGAGGAGATAAGGAATGGGTGTTCCTAGAAAACCTTCATGGCTTGCGAACCAAAGGATTTCTATGGCATAGAAGATGCAATTGAGACTTATCGGTGGTTGGATGAGATTGAAGCCGTATTGGACATCAATGAATAGAAGACCAAGCACATGGTAAGGTTTGCCTCTCAATCACTCAAAGGACCAGCACTGGAGTGGTGGAAAACTATCATTCAGCCCCGAGGCAGGAATGTTGCAGGCCGAATGAAATGGTCTGAATTCAGAGAGCTGATGACTAACAAATATTGCCCAATCAACCAACTGGAGAAGCTAGAGACCGAATTTCTAAGTTTAGCCATGAAAGGCTCGAATTACACCGAGTATATCAACTGGTTCTTGGCTCTGTCTCGACTGGTGCCTCACCTTGTGACACCAAAAACTAAAGGTGTAGCTCATTTCATTTGGGGATTACACCCTAGAGTTAGAGGCATGGTCCGGTCTTCCAGGCCTACAACCCTGCTAGCAGTAGTTGATCTCACTAGTAGCTTGATTGATGACCTGGTTAGAGCTGGATGGATAGAACATGGGAAAACAGAGGACAAGAAGAAGGCGATGGGTGAGAAAAGGAAGTGGTTTGCTAAAAAGGTGATCGGTAACAGCGGTAGCTCAAGCAAGAGAACTGGCGAAGGTGTAAGGCGTGATGATCATGGTGGAAGGGCTCGGAAGCTGTACCTAGGTACAAGCCCCTTTTGCAACAAGTGCAAACTACATCATCAAGGGGAATGCAACCCTATGCCTTGTTTCAGGTGTAAACGAACTGGTCATTTGATTAAGGACTGTACGTATGAACCGGGTAAGCAATGTTATAAGTGTGGGGATCGAGGACACATGAGGAACAAATGTCCTAAGCTAGCAAGGGATAAGGATGCCAGACCTAACAAACCCAAGGGAAGAGCATTCGTGATGGATCCAAATGATGCTCGTAAGGAACCTGATGTGGTTAACGATACGTTTCTCATAAACAACCATCCTGCTACCATTCTATTTTATACTGGAGCGACAGGTAGTTTTGTTTCTACCACCTTTAGGCCTTTGATTGATTTAAAGATCCTACCTTAACCGATACATATACCGTAGAGTTAGCTGACGGTAATGTAATAGAAACTAATGAAATCATAAAAGACTGCACAATGGAATTAGAGGGTAATCCATTTAAGATAGACTTGATGCCTATAATGTAAGGAGGATTTGATATGGTTGTGGGAATGGATTGGTTAGCTAAAACTAAGGCTGAAATTGTGTGTGATGAACATTTACTTAAGATACCTTTAATTGACGGAAAGACACTAATTGTTCACGGTGATAGAAGCAACATGTTATACCCCATGATATCCCACCTAAAGGCTACCAAGAGTCTCCACAAGGGATGCTCAACTTTCATAGTCTACATGATGAAAACAAGAGAAGAAAAGAAAATTGAAGATATACCGGTGGTGTCTGAATACCCGGAAGTATTTGCCGAGGTTTTGCTGGGACTCCCTCCAACTAGACAGGTTGAGTTCCAAATAGATCTAGTGCCTGGTGCCGCACCAGTGGCCAAGGCACCTTACCGACTCGCTCCACCCGAGATGAAGGAATTAATGTTACAAATCCAAGAATTGTTGGACAAGGGATTTATTCAACCAAGCGTTTCTCCGTTGGGTACTCAGGTACTATTTGTTAAAAAGAAGGATGGAACCCTACGAATGTGCATTGATTATCAGGATTTAAACAAGCTTATAATAAAGAACCGTTATCCTCTTCTAAAGATCGAGGACTTATTCGACTAACTTCAAGGAGCCAGTTATTTTTCCAAGATAGATTTAAGATCGGGATACCATCAACTGAAGATAAGGGAAGAGGACGTACCCAAGACAACCTTTAGAACTAGATATGGACACTATGAGTACCCAAGCTTACAATAAAGAACCGTTATCTTGCTCATCCGCATTGACTAATGCGGACAACCGACAATTTCTCCTATTGTCTTCACCCGCATTACATCTTGGACTTGTGATTTCTTCCAACCAGAGCAACCGTCAACCACCTCTTGAATTGACATGTATGATCCATTCAGGGTTCCTCATCAAGAGTATTAAATAAAACAAATCATATGTGTATACACACACATTTACGACATGTATATATATATATATATATATACATTATGCACCTTTGGAACTTCATAAAACTAGAATTACCAACAAATACACTACACAATAAATTTAAAAAACAAATAATATATGTAAAAAAAATTCTCTTCTCCCCCATGCATTCGGCCGCCCCCCATCCACCAATACTCACTCCCCCTTGAACCATTCAAACCTACACCCACACTCCACCCCTCTCTTCTACCCATACATGCAAACTTCTGCTTCTCTCCATCTCTCTCTCTAGCTCTTGAAACTAGCCATCTCTCCCAAGAAACCCAGCACTTTCTTCTTCATTCCAACAAGATTTTGAAGATAACTTCATCACAACATTCGACCAAGACCCAAACAAAGCTAGAAGGTGAGCTAAAGTGCGTTTTCACGCAAAGTTCTTGCAAGAACAAGGTGATTCCAGCTCAAGTTCATGAACCAATAGCTATCACACTCTCCAAATCATTCCAAAAGCACAAAAACATCTAGAGTGTAAGCATCAATGGACCCGAATAAAGCTATTTTATGAGTTTGTTTCTCTTTTTCTACAAAATCTTACTTCTTTTGATCAAAAACAGAAACTTTCAAGATTACCTACTGTATTTTGGGAATTCTCAACATCTTACATAAGGTTCCTTTTATTGTACGTGGACCAAGGGTTGGTACACCCGATTTAACCCCAAGAACACTCTTTTCAAGCGTTTTCGCACCAAAAACCCACCTGTTTTGAAAACCCTTCAACCCATGTTAAAGTTTGCTCAAAAATAGTTTATGAAGATCATAATAATCTGGGTTAAATGTTACAAAAAGGTTTGAAGATGTTTAAGCTCAAACTATGACGACTACACATGTGTAAATGGTGTATAACACCCTTTAAAAGCAACAAAGATCCTATGAATGTAAAATCCATGACTAATGCTTTGTTCTAGCAGTTTGGTGGTATTAAACATATGAAATTCATAACATTTATCAAATATGTTGAAAAGGGTATTAAAATGGACTAAATGGGTAAAATTAAAGACCCAAAAAGTGACAAAAGTCTCAAATATGACCAAATCTTAAAAAGGTTTAAAGTTTTAAAAGATCCAAGACCTAAAATAAGTATTTTAGAGATAAAAACCTGATTTGGTGAGATATTGGGTCAATATATGATTTTTATGGATTTATTTACCAAAATAAGCCTAAACCGGCAGATTTTTTAGATAAAATTAAAAAAAAAGTGTAACAAGCCTAAAACCAATAAGTTCATGTTATTTCAGTAAATTAGAGGTACTAAGATGAAATTTTGTGGAAAAGATAAAAAAAAATTGAAAGAAAGCAAATTGTAGGGTAAAATTATAAATTTTGAAACTTGAGGGACCAAGGTGTAAATTCTGAAATCTCACAAAAATTCAACCAGCCTATAACTAAAATACTTGGTAAACATATTACCACTTTAAAAAACTCATAAGAATTGTTGGACCAAAAGAACCAATGAGCCTGATCAGAAAGTCCCACGGACATTACAACAACTGAAGTAGTCTGCAACAGCTGAAGACATCAACTGATAACAAGGTCTGAAGACAAAGTCTGAAGTGAAAGAGCTGAAGACAAAGTCTGAAGTGAAAGAGCTGAAGACAAAGTCTGAAGTGAAAGAGCTGAAGACAAAGTCTGAAGACAAAAGCTGAAGACAAAGTCTGAAGACAAAAGCTGAAGACAATGACTGAAGACCAAGTTTCAGATGTTGTCACAACAGCTGAAGAAGATCTCTTCAGTAGTTGTGATGGTTTTCTTTCAGTAGTTTTATGTTTCTTGTATTCAGTACTTGTAGTTTCAGTAGTTTTAGTTTCATCTTGTACTTAGCATACTCTGAGATGTTCTCAGTTGTTGTGAACATTCTCAGTAGTTTGCTTACTTTCAGTTGTTTGTAATAATTCTGTTAGATGTCACTATCAAGTGACATCAGCAGACGTCACATTCCTTTATATAAGGAATGTTGACCTAATTGTAAGGTGCGATGCCCTGCGTAGCTTAGCGAAGCCTGCGAAGCTTAGCGGCCGCCATACCGAAGCATTTGTGCATGAATGATATTATTCCTTTTGCAGAAAACCCTCTTTTTCTATAACCGTGTACTGTTCCATTGAATATCTATTGTGTTCTTGCTATATTTGTCTAATTCTTGTTCTAATTCCGCTGCGATTCAACTCTAATTGATCAAATTTAGATCGCTGATCCTGACAAATGGTATCAGAGCGAGTTAATCATTGATCGGTTTAACAATTGATCATTGAAACTGCTATTTTGATATCTAAAGTTTGATCGAATTAGCATATTTGCAAGAATTGGTTATAGAGATTGGTCTTCTGCTGCTTCTGGTTAGTCAATTTGAGTTTCTTCTTGGTTCATACTGAGTTTGTTGTGTTTTTGTGCTAAATCTGTTGAAACTTGATTGAATTGGTTTGAATCTGAGAATGACTACTCCTTCTAATGACCCTCACAATACTGGCTCCTCAACCAAGCCTCCAATGCTGGTTAGGAGTGAGTATAACATATGGCAACGAAGAATGCTCCATCACCTGTCTGTTAACAGTTCAGGTTGTTGGACATCTGTGGTTCACGGTCCACACAAGCCTATGGTGAACAATCCGGAGACCAACCAAATGGTTCCGAAGAAGAAGGAGCAATACTCAGATGAAGATCGTAAACTGTTTGAGATTGATGCTAAAGCCCATGGAATTCTGGCCATGGCACTGCCTAATGAAATCTATTCTGGGCTTATGCATCATGAAACTGCTCATGACCTCTGGAATGCTTTGAAGGAACAATTCGGAGGAACTGATGAGGTCTTAGCAAACAACAGAGAAATCCTCGCCCAACAATATGAGACATTCTCTCATAGGAAGGGTGAGACACTGACTCAACAGTTTGAGCGTTTCTCCTGCTTGATCTCTGAGCTGAAAATGGTCAAGCATGAGTATACTAACAGCCAGATGAACAACAGATTCCTCAGATCACTGCCTGAGAGATGGGACACATACACCATTGTCCTACGCTCCAGTGCAAATCTGGATAGCCTATCTCTCACCCAACTCCATGGGAAACTGCTTACATTTGAAAGAGAGATAGAGCAGAAAAGGAAACTGGCATCATCAGGAAAGCTCACTGATGACTTTGTACCAGGGAACACTGCCTTGGTCGGTCATGAGTCAGAATATGCTGGATCAGAAAGCCATATGATGAGCATATAGATTTCTCTTCAAACAGTTCTGATCATGCATTTGTTGGTGTTGACAGTCATTCTGGGTGTAATAGTGATAATTTATGCTTTATCATGGATGATTTGATGGGTATTGCTGATGATGATTTAGAAGAGATGGATATTTTGAGCCAAATGGCCTTGATCAATATCAGATCTCAAAAGTTCTACAAGAGAACTGGTAGGAAATTTCCAGGACTCTCTGGCAAAACCAAAGTTGGTTTTGACAAGAGTAAGTTGAGGTGTCACAAATGCCACAGGCTTGGGCACTTTGCAAGAGAGTGTAGATCAACTGGATCTAACTCCTCTGCACCCTTTGTGACCTTTCCAAGCAATAGTTCACAAAACAAAGGGCAACATCCTGCTAGTTCTGGTCATCACTCACAACCTCAATCTCCTGCATATTTTGTCCCTCAGGGTCCAATGCCATATCCATATCCCTGCTATTACATGCCAGCCAAATCCAGTTCAAGTTCCTATAGCACAACAACCTCAAGCCCTACCTGAGCCTCAACCATCTCCATCACAATCTCAACCTCATCACAGCTTCTTCACACCAGGAGTTGTTGACTGGAGCAGCTCACCAGATGATCTTTCTGGTTTCAATGAGCAATTATTTGCTGGTGCTGGTCAACATGGTGGTGAACATCCTTTTGGGAATCTTGCTCTCATGGCCCTGGAGTCTACTGAGGGTTCCTGCTCCAATGCATCATCTTCACAGGTAACCCAGGTATCTTCTGAGGCTAAAGCCAAGTTATGTTCTGAATCATGCATAGCTGCCTTTGTCTCTATTAGAGAGGCAAATGTAGCTTTAATCAATCAAAATCTTGAGCTTGAGAAAACTATTTCCAAAAGAAAAGCTGAGTATGAGTCTGCTCTTAATGACAAAGATGATGAGATTTACAAGCTTAAATGCCAACTTAATGATGAAAGGCTAAGGTAGAGGTCATACTTGAGAACCACAGAAGTCTCAAAGAGACACTTGCAGCTACCCAAGTTGAGTGTGACCGCTGGGTAACATCCTGCAAGGGATTTGAAATGCTTCTCAGCAAGCAAACAGCTTCAAATGTGAAGTTTGGAATAGGTTACAATCATACTGCACCACCTACTGATTTTACTTCAAAATCAATAGTAAAATCTGAAGGTGAAAGTAATTTCCAAACCACATCATCATGTGATTCATCCTCAAATGATAATACAAAATTAGAGGATGAAGTCAGTGTTAAGATCTCAGCAAATCAATTGCCTGATGGTTTAAATGCTGATAAACACATGAAGCTGAGCAATTCAGATGTTGTCCCTCAAAGTACTCCAAGTACTGAAGGGCAAGTCACAACATCTGAAAAGCATTTCAAATCTGCTGAAATAAAAGGATTAACAACTGCTGAGGAATCTATCATACGGTCTTTCAGGACGGATAGAGAACAGCTGAACAAGTCTTCAGTTGTTACCGATCCTTCAGTACTTAACACAAGTACTGAAAGGAGGAAAGTACTGAAGATCACACCTTCAGTAGTTTCCACTTCAGCAGTTGATCAATCCAAGATGAAGAATAAGCCATGTGAAATATGTGGTAAATTCAATCATCTATCTGATGAATGCTGGTACAAAAAGGGTTCCAAACTCAACAGAGATAAGCTCATTAAAGAAGAGATTAATAAAATGAAAAATGAGTTTGAGACCAAGTTTGTACCACAGTCATCTCAAACTGATAAACCCAAGGCCTCACCAAAATCCAAAAAGAAGGATGGGTTTATCAGAAAACAGCTGATAGTGTTCCTCATGATAAACATCAGACTAAGTCTGTGAATTTCAAGAAGGAGGAAATGGTGGGTCACAGGAACTCATCAAAAACAAGTACTGATGTGTCAAATGAGCTGAAGGCTTTAGCAACAAATCAGACACAACTTGTTATGATGGTTCAGCATTTGTTGGGGAGAGTTAACCAACTAGATGCACCTGTGATCAAACCACTGAAAAGGAAATCCAAGCCCAAATCTAAGAAATCCATTTCAGCACCATCTCCACCTTCATCAGCTGTTAATCATGAGAAACAAGTTATGGTTAAATCTGTTGATGAAAACAGACCCAAAACCAAAAAGGTTTGGGTCTCTAAAGCTAACTAGTTTCTTATGATAAATGCAGGGTTCTTCAGCATGCCAAAGAAGCATCTGGTATGTAGACAGTGGAGGATCTATGCATATGACTGGGAGCAGTTCTCTTCTTAATGACTACTCTCAAGGAAAGAAGGGATTTGTCTCATTTGGAAATGATGCTAAGGGTTACATCATCGGGAAAGGATTTGTGTCAAATGGAGAAATCAGATTTGATGATGTTAACCATGTGGAGAATCTCAAGTATAATCTACTGAGTGTCAGTCAGATGTGTGATAAAGGGCATGTTGCACTTTTCACAAGCCAGAACTGCCGGATTCTGTCTTCCAAAGTTCTGAGGCTGATTGACAAGGTATTGGATGAACATACTCTCCTGAAGGCCAACAGGATAGGAAGAGTATATGCCTTGGATTTGTCAAAGAAGATTGATTTAAAAGGTCATCCTTGCCTGTTCTCCAAGGCCTCTCCTCAGGAATCTAAACTGTGGCATAGAAGGCTGGGTCATGTTAATCTCAAAAACATGAATCAGCTGATCCACAATAGTTTAGTGAGAGGTCTACCAATAAAGGAGTTCCACTGTGATGAAACCTGCACTGCTTGTTTAAAAGGAAAACAACACAAAGTTTCATTCCCTCCTATAGAAGAACCAAAGTCCACTGCCTGCTTGCAATTACTGCACATGGATCTCTTTGGTCCTGTGAGAGTAATGAGCATGGCAAAGAAGAAATACTGTCTGGTAATTGTGGATGATTACTCCAGATTTGTATGGACCTTCTTCTTGCATTCAAAGGATGAGGCTGCTCAGACAATTATTAACTTTGTGTTGTATGTTGAGAAGCAGTATTCCCTATCAGTCAAGTGTATAAGAAGTGATAATGGAACTGAATTTAGAAACCATACACTTGATGATTTCTACCTTTCAAAAGGAATCAAGAGGCAGTATAGCATCCCAAGGACTCCAGAACAAAATGGAGTAGTGGAGAGAAAGAACAGGACCCTAATTGAAGCTGCAAGGTCCATGTTGGCTGACTCTGGTTTGCCACTGACCTTTTGGGCTGAAGCTGTCAACACAGCATGCTATGTGCAAAATAGAGCTTTAGTGAATCAGAGGTTGATGAAGACTCCTTATGAAGTTCTACATCATTTGGCTCCTCTAATTTCATTCTTCAGAGCATTTGGGTGTCCTTGTTACATTCTCAACACAAAGGATCAACTCCAAAAGTTTGATTCTAAGGTGGATGCAGGGTATTTTGTTGGGTATTCATCCACTTGCAAGGCTTACAGAGTGTTCAACTGCAGAACAAAGATGGTTGAAGAAACCTTGCATGTGAAGTTCAATGAATCTCCTAAGGACAAAATCCCACAAAACCCTGTGGAGTTGTTTGATCTGGACATACTGCAATATGTTCCTTATCAGCCTCCAGCTGTTGCAGATCATGTGAATTCATCACCTTCTGCAGCTAGTCATCCATCTGGTGGTACTGATGTTGATGATGATCCCAGTACTCACCTATTCAAGTTTAGTGATCAACTGCCTGAGTCTACTAAACTTGATGTTCCTGTAGCTTCAGTAGCACCATCCACAACAAATGCTGATGAGATTTCTGAATCCTCTACTTCATTTGACTTGCCATCTAATACTTGGTTTCAAGAATCTGGATCAACATCTGTTGCTGCTGAGCGTGCTACAAACACTTGCACAGATCTCATAGTGTACCAAGAGCTGAAGAATCACCCAATGTCTCAAATCATTGGTGATATCAATGCTGGTGTCTCAACTAGAAGTCAATTGTCCAACTTCTGCTTCTATGCTCTCTTCATCAGTCAGCAAGAGCCAAAGAACTATCATATTGCATTAAGAGACAATGGATGGGTTGATGCCATGCAGCTTGAGCTTCTTCAGTTCAAAAAGCAGCAAGTGTGGGAACTGGTTCCTCTACCCCCAGGTAAGTGTGCAATAGGCACTAAATGGGTGTTTAGGAATAAAACAGATGAAAATGGGCAAATTGTCAAGAACAAGGCCAGACTGGTTGTCCAGGGGTTTTCACAAGAAGAAGGTATTGATTATGATGAAACCTTTGCCCCTGTAGCCAGACTGGAGGCAATTAGATTGTTCTTAGCCTATGCTGCATTCCACAATCTTAAAGTTTTTCAAATGGATGTCAAAAGTGCATTTTTATATGGTAAAATAAAAGAAGAGGTTTATGTGTGTCAACCACCAGGTTTTGAGGATAATAAACATCCTGATTGGGTGTATAAACTTGATAAGGCTCTTTATGGGTTGAAACAAGCTCCTAGAGCCTGGTATGAAACACTGTCAAATTTTCTTCTTCAGAATAATTTCACTAGAGGCTCCATAGATAAAACTTTGTTCATTAAGAAAGTGGGTCAGCATAAGCTCCTTGTTCAAATTTATGTTGATGATATTATTTTTGCATCCTCTGATCCACAGTTGTGTGATGCATTTACAAAGTTGATGCAACAAAAATTCGAAATGAGTGCCATGGGAGAATTACAGTTCTTTCTAGGTTTGCAAATCAAACAAAAGGCTGATGGAACTTTCATTCATCAGTCAAAATACACAAAGAGTCTTTTGGAAAAGTTTGATTTACAAAACTGTAAGCCCTGTTCTACTCCCATGTGCAGCACCACACAACTGGATGCAGATCAGAAAGGTAAAGCTGTTGATGAAACACTTTACAGATGTATGATTGGGTCCTTGATGTACTTAACAGCTTCTAGACCAGATATTATGTTTGCAACTTGTGTTTGTGCTAGATTTCAGGCTGCTCCTAAAGAGTCTCATTTGATTGCAGTCAAGAGGATCTTTAGATATCTGCAAGGTACTCAATCTCTAGGTCTTTGGTATTCCACTGGGCACTCTTGCAAATTAGTTGCTTTTTCTGATAGTGACTATGCAGGGTGTAAATTAACTAGAAAATCAACTTCTGGTGGATGTCAATTCCTAGGCAACTGTTTGGTTTCTTGGCAGAGTAAGAAACAAACATCTGTTGCTACATCCACTGCTGAAGCCGAGTACATTGCTGCTGCAAGTTGTACATCTCAGGTACTCTGGCTTCAGAATCAATTATTGGATTATGGCATTACAGAGACTAAGACTCCATTACTAATGGATAGTGCTTCAGCTCTTTGTATTGTCAAGAATCCAGTCCAGCACTCTAGGACCAAACATATTGAGATCAGACACCATTTTATTAGGGATTGTTTTGAAAAAGGTCTGATTGATCCAAAGTTTGTTCCTAGTGCTGATGAGCTTGCAGACATATTTACTAAGCCTTTGGACAGTTCAACTTTCCAAAACCTAGTGTTAAGGCTTGGTATGCTGCAGCTAGAATAAGTGACAACTACTGATGATCTCAGTCAACAAGTACTGATGAGCATTCGTATACTATTGTCACAAATAAGTACTGATAAGTTCTTTTATCCTCAGTAGTTTTCATAACTACTGAAGACTAAATTACTTAAAAGTACTGAAGTACTCTATCTGTTGAAAAGAACTGATGTGGTTACAACTACTGATGTAGTTACAACTACTGATGTCAGTATAACAGATAAGTACTGATGACCAATGAAACGTCTGAAAATCAGACAAAAAGTCTGATAAGTGTTGAGGTCAGAATGAAACAGCTGATGAGCTAAGAATTGACGACAACAGCTGATGAGAAACTTTTCTCTTCAGTTGTTTCTACAACTGCTGTTTCACTTCATACAACTGAAGCCAAAACCATGTCTTCAGTAGTTTTACAACTACTGATGACTAACACCAAATCTTCAGTTGTTTACAACACCTGAAGCCAAAACCATGTCTTCAGTAGTTTCACAACTACTGATGACTAATACCAAGTCTTCAGTTGTTACAACTTCTGAAAGTTAAAACCAGGTCTTCAGTTGTTTTCAAACAACTGATGACAGCACCAACACTTTCAGTCGTTTTATATCAGCCTTTTCTTACCCTATAAATACCTAAACCTACTTTCAAACGTTTCATTAGCCGTTTTATGTCCTTCACTCTCTCAACAATGGCGACCATGAAACTCAAACCCAGACACAACTGTGTTGCCTACCTCTCGAAATCGGCCTTTTGGAACAAATTTGATAATGCCATCGATCTTATGGTAGATTCCCAGTACCGAACCGCTTTTCTTCTGAATCCTACCATATACCCCGATTCCCTAAGCCAATTCTGGACCAACGTCTCTGTGCAAACTGGTGAGAATGATAGCCAAATCACTCTCCAGTCGTTGGTTAACCAGAAACAGGTGGTCATCACTCCAGACATCATTCGACAAACCCTAAATCTACATGATGCCACCTGTGTCACAGAATACCCGAAAGGCACAACTGATATGTCTTTCATCAATAACGGGTATGAAGGAGACTTAAGTGCTACCACCATTCTGAAGAAGCACTTCCATGATGCTGAACGTCTTATATTCCACATGGTGAATGTCTGCCTTGCACCAAAAACCTCCTCATGGGATCAGATGTCCTCCCGATGGCAACAGGTATTATACTCTATCTTTGAACGACAAAATCTAAATTTTTCTGAGATAGTTTTCATGGAACTAAAGGATCTGGCTTTGAAACCTGTGGCAAACAGATGGATATTATATCCCAGGTTTCTCATGGCCATAATTTTAAATCAGCTAAAATCAGACGGCCTTGTTGGCCTTGGAGTCCCTGCTCCGGCTGTATTGCCTGAAGTATACTCCAGGCACAACTCTGACCCTACACTGAAAGGGGCTGCCCGGCTGCTAAAACCCAAGCAGCGGGAACCCACAGCCTCCACTTCCAGATCCAAAGTCCCCACCAAACCCAACACCAAAAAGCCCAAAAAGGCTACTCAGGGAGATGAGTCCCCTGAGGATGCCCCTGTAACACCAATACAGGAAACACTTACTGGTTCTAACCCCCCAGTAGTGTCAAAGACTCCACCAGCCCTAGCCGCTCAGGCATCCTCTCAACAGGATCCTGATGCAACCATAATTGGGGATACCACAATGCTGGAACCTATCTCAATTGAGAAGGTTACCATTGAAGAGCACCAGTCACCCCGGGTGCAATCTGCTTCAAACCTATCTCCAAATGCAACCGCCCCTCAAAGCCCAACCATTATAGTTGCACAAGTGCTGAGTCAGCTGCATTCCTCTCCTCCTCCCCAGAAACCAATTACAATGGGGAGAACCTCAACAGCTGAGGAAGAGGACCAAAATGCTGCTGATAACCCACAGCACAGGGGTTATAATGTTCAATCTCCCCGTGTAGAGGAGGAGGTTAGAACATCTGGTGAGGCTGCCACTTCTACTGATTCAGCAAATGAACAGGATGCAGTTGGTAACATCTCTAAGACCTCACCAGAGGCAACTGCCGATGAAGGACTCAGTCCTGAGGCAGGAAGTCCCCAGAACCAAGAACAAGGGGCACATGCTACAACTGATCTACACTCAGGGCATGTACATCCTGATTCAATCAGGAGGTCAGGTGATTCAGCAAAGACTGATGATGACCTGGGCTTTTTCTTCGATGTCTTAGCCCATAACACAATCCTTGAGGCTGAGGTGAGCAGACTCAAAGAACTGCTTGCCAAAATGTCTCAGGATCAAAGTCCATCTGCCCCAATAAACCCACAGATGGCACCTTCATCTGAAGGTTCACCAAACACTCAGCCACTACACTCAACTGAGCCACCAGCCACTGCTTTTGGCACCACCTCTCAGGGACAGAACCCCTCTGAGCAGATGGTTGCTACCTTTCAACATTCCTTACCTCTCATCACTCCCATCATCAATGAGATTGTGCATAAAGCCATTGATGAGAGGATCTCCTCAAATCTACAAACACTTGTTGATGATGCTGTGCAAAAGAAGCTTTCTGCCATTCAAACCCCTGAACCCAATGCACCCAAAAAGGGGGAGTCTAAGGCAGTGAAAGAAAGAAAGAGAAAGAGAGTGGAAGATGAGAAACAACAAGAGAAAGAAAAGGAGTTAGAAAAGGAAAAACAGCTGATCACATACAAGAGAAAGAAAAGTGCTGAAACTCAAAAGCCTGATGAAGAGAAATCATTGAAGATCTGGTTAAAGAAGCTGATGAAGCTCACAGCAGATCAATGGACAGAATAATAGACCAACTCTTCAGACAGGGCTTTGATACAGCTACATTAGACACTGAGATCAGAAGGCTGGAGATTAAAGAGATACAAGAGAGATGGGCCAGTTACAGTGTGATGGAAAGGGAGAGGTTGGAGATAATGATCAGGTTTATTGCAAAATACTTGGGAAGATCATTAATTGAGATTAAATCATGGACCAGAGACAGTATTCTGGCAATAACCACCAGAATCTGTGCTTCTGAAGCATTCAATAAGGGGTTGATTATCGAAGCCTTAGATGAAGCAGGTGCTGGGAAGAGAACTGATATGGCCAAGCTTTCCAAAGCCAAACTTACCACAAAAATGCTAGATCAGCCTTCCCAAACTCCCACTCAAAAACAACCAACCCCACAACTCTCCAAACCAATCCCTAAACCTAAACTTAAACCAACTCAACCCTCAAAACCAACTCCCTTACCCCAAAAACCACCTCAAACCACATCCAATGATGCACCCAGAAGGAGGAGAAGGGTGTTGAGGATGGAAGAAGAAGAAGAAGAAGATGATGAAGAAGACAGTCTGCCAATCTCTGCTGTTCTAAAAATACCTGAGCCCAGAAGTCAACAAATGATCACACCAGACTTTCAGAGGCAAATGGTGAAAGTTAAGATTGAAGAAGAAGAACAGCAGAAACAGCACGATGAGCAACTTTTGAAGATGGTTGACAAAGAGTTTCCTCAGTCATCATCTATACAAGCCATGAAGAAACACGCTCAAAGGCTGTATGCTCTCAGGTATACCTTTCAATATCAAAAGGAGAGAGTAAGGATTTGGCCAGACCCCAGGGTTAGTTCTAGAATTCATAAGAAATCCATACCAAGTAGATACAATGGCCAAGTGAGAAAGACCATAGATGCTGTTATTATGTTGGCCATTGTAGTCTCACCCTGGGAGATACTTGAAGACTTCAAGAGAGCCTACAAGTCAAAGATGACCCCTCAAACTCTAATGGAGAACAAAATGGTCAAGAAGGGGTTGTTATACAAGAGGCTTGAAGAGATCAAGAAAAATGAACTCCAGTTGTTATTAGAAGGGACTCACCCAGATGAATTTGCTTACAGAGAGATAACAACTGTTGAGTTGAAAAATGGAAAGACGTAAAGTACCTATCAGAGTACTATGGCCCAGAGTTCTTCTTCGAAGGAGAAGCAGAAGAACTCACTAAGGAGGAACAAGTTGTTCTCCTTGAGGCCTACGTCAGAGAGTCTTATAGACTCATCAATGGGAAGTAGGTTTCATGGTTGGGATAACAGCTCTGTGTCCAGTTCCCCAAGACAGAGTTCCCTTCCATCCTTTGACATTCACATCTACTGAAACCTGTTCCCTGGCCTGTGCTTATCTGATATCTCTGAAGCTGATCAAGAGAGTATTTCTGCCAAGAATAAGTGGGACCTCAATAAGCTTAAAGGTTTTGGCTGCATTGGTTCAGGGGGAGTTTGTTGGACCAAAAGAACCAATGAGCCTGATCAGAAAAACCTTTAAGTCCCACGGACATTACAACAACTGAAGTAGTCTGCAACAGCTGAAGACATCAACTGATAACAAGGTCTGAAGACAAAGTCTGAAGTGAAAGAGCTGAAGACAAAGTCTGAAGTGAAAGAGCTGAAGACAAAGTCTGAAGTGAAAGAGCTGAAGACAAAGTCTGAAGACAAAAGCTGAAGACAAAGTCTGAAGACAAAAGCTGAAGACAAAGACTGAAGACCAAGTTTCAGATGTTGTCACAACAGCTGAAGAAGATCTCTTCAGTAGTTGTGATGGTTTCCTTTAGTAGTTTTATGTTTCTTGTTCAGTACTTGTAGTTTCAGTAGTTTTAGTTTCATCTTGTACTTAGCATACTCTGAGATGTTCTCAGTTGTTGTGAACATTCTCAGTAGTTTGCTTACTTTCAGTTGTTTGTAATAATTCTGTTAGATGTCACTATCAAGTGACATCAGCAGACGTCACATTCCTTTATATAAGGAATGTTGACCTAATTGTAAGGTGTGAGCCTGCGTAGTAGCGAAGCCTGCGAAGCTTAGCGGCCGCCATACCGAAGCATTTGTGCATGAATGATATTATCCCTTTTGCAGAAAACCCTCTTTCTCTATAACCGTGTACTGTTCCATTGAATATCTATTGTGTTCTTGCTATATTTGTCTAATTCTTGTTCTAATTCCGCTGCGATTCAACTCTAATTGATCAAACTTAGATCGCTGATCCTGACAAGAAATCTAAAACTTGTCATTCACCATGTAAACCCCTACTTCCCTAAAAAGAAACTTTTTGGATGCAAACTCCTTAGAATTAAGCTACATGTCTTGTGACCATAACACCACCCCCTAGTTTCACTACCATCGTCTAAGAACATATAGCTTATTATTTTTATTGCTGATAGGGTTCTAGGGACTTGAAATCTTTTTTATTCTCGAAGAACTGTTGATTAACCCTAAGTGAGTTTTAGTGTCCCCTTTTACTACTGTTTTGCTATAAATCATGCTATGTTTGAACTGAAATTATTCATGTGATATCATGTGATACTATATGTTATGGTTAATGTTGAAACATGCACACTTGTATCACAATCATTAATTCTTGTGTGAACCGCTTGTTCTCTATGGTAGATCACTTGGGGAATCCCCCACGCATAGTGCTTCTGCATGACCCAATGACTTTGTAGTCATGGTACCAAACTGAGATCCTACGGGGTGGTTTATGTTATGTGACAGTATTCTAAGATCTATGGTGAACCATCCACAGGTATGGTCCTGTATGAGGTTCAGTTTTCCCTATGGGTTAACCGGCATTAACACAAGTTTAGAAGAGGTTAGCCGGGACTGAGTGCAGGGTGGATTGGACCCCACCATAGTGATACTTATGTTTTTAAAATTAACTTGTGGATTCTAAAGAGTCCTTTGATTTTAAACTTTAAGCACTTGAACTCACCAACTTTATAATTGACACAAAATCTTTTTGCATGTTTCAGGTAACCCTGATGGAAGCTTCGATTTTGTTGGAAACCTCTTATGATGCCTAGCACCGTGACTACCATGCATTACTTGACATTTAAAACATTTTAAAAATAATTATTAGATAATTGGATTGATGTTGTTAAATTTATGGATATTTCGTAATGGGTGTTATTTATGTTTGGGCAAGATTTTCATAGCCTGGATTTGCTATTTAAATGTAATGCCATGTGATTTCTCTCCTTGTGTGCTCTTGAGATGGTTAGTTTCCGCTGCCATGTATTTTGCCACTCTGTGACGTCCCACCCCCTTTGGGCCCCGGGGTGTGACAGATTGGTATCAGAGCAAAGGTTGTAGGAATTCGGGAATACCTTAGGAACCCTGGCTACAACCCTGATACCTTAGGACTGTCCTTGTTTTGGAATGTGTTGGAGTAAGCGAGTTGGGTAAATGATGATTACACTTGATCAACGTATTCATGAATTACAGACGCGCGAGTTTCGGCATGAACCCCCCCTAAGTGATGTTTAAATGTGTCTTTTGGGGTAAATGATTTGGAAAATGTTTTTTGTGTAGTCTAAATCTTATAAACTGACTTATATGCCTTTGTAACCCTGTGATGTAGGCCCCGTTCCCGAACGCTTACAGTTGGCAATCATCGCATAATAATATAAAACACCACATTTTGCAGCGGAAATTTAACTTTCAGTTAACAATTAAAAAACATGTCAATCATGATATCATTTCTTTTAAATTCCAAAATGTTTAATACAAAAACCTTCTCCAAATATGGACGCCAGACTTGAACCATCCCAGTAGCTTATGCATCCATGCTTGCACCTCCTCAGCATCAACAATTACCTGCCAACTATCATGCATACAAAATCAACACACTGAGTGAGTTCTAGTTTTAAATAAAAACTACTTTACTTTTGTTTAAAACATTTTCTTTACTTTCGTACGTGATCATACATTATACATACATCTAGATAATATCATTATTATCTTCCATCATTGTTCATCATCATTCATCATCGTTCGTTTCGTACTTTCTTTCATTATTACTTTTCCTCTTTATCTAGATCCTGCCATATGCTATACCCCCACGTCATGCCCGAAGCTGGTACTATGCCGGGGATTACAAAAACCCCCACGTCATGCCGAAGCTGACACAATACCGGGGGAGCGACAAGGATCCCGTTTCGTACTTTTTGGTCAATCTTAAGGATTAGACCCCTGTGCACATTAACAAGGGTTAGCTAAACCCGCCACACAGTTGAGCAAACAACTACCTCGTTTAGTTTGAACCTCCATCATTTGCTTGCAAGACATCACATTCATTCATTATGTTCCACTTCACATTAACGTTATCTTTTACTTTCATTACATAAACTTTACGTACATATACACATTACGCCACGTAAAGTCACATCATAATACATAACATGGAACATCATCATCATAATAACAACTCACAAGCATAGATAACATGAACAAGCATAGGCCACCAATAAAATCAGTACTTAATACTTAAATCAATTTCCCTAAATTCAGAAATATTCTATGTTCAACAGCACATGACACATCCACAACAGACAGCTTAAAAATATTCTAAGTGTCCCCAGCAGACAGCTTAAAAATCCACAGCGCATGACAAAATATTCTAAGTATCCACAGCGGATGAACAAGTCCATAGCAGATGAACAAGTCCACAGCGAATCCA
>CM046439.1:16786757-16980719 GCA_025506505.1 Flaveria sonorensis
TGTTGGACCAAAAGAACCAATGAGCTGATCAGAAAAGTCAAGACATTACAAAAACTGAAGTAGTCTGCAAAGCTGAAGACATCACTGATAACAAGGTCTGAAGACAAGTCTGAAGTGAAGAGCTGAAGACAAAGTCTGAAGTGAAAGAGCTGAAGACAAAGTCTGAAGTGAAAGAGCTGAAGACAAAGTCTGAAGACAAAAAGCTGAAGACAAAGTCTGAAGACAAAAGCTGAAGACAAAGACTGAAGACCAAGTTTCAGATGTTGTCACAACAGCTGAAGAAGACCTCTTCAGTAGTTGTGATGGTTTCCTTTCAGTAGTTTTATGTTTCTTGTAATCAGTACTTGTAGTTTCAGTAGTTTTAGTTTCATCTTGTACTTAGCATACTCTGAGATGTTCTCAGTTGTTGTGAACATTCTCAGTAGTTTGCTTACTTTCAGTTGTTGTAATAATTCTGTTAGATGTCACTATCAAGTGACATCAGCAGACGTCACATTCCTTATATAAGGAATGTTGACCTAATTGTAAGGTGCGAGTGCAGCTTAGCGAAGCCTGCGAAGCTTAGCGCCGCCATACCGAAGCATTGTGCATGAATGATATTATCCTTTTGCAGAAAACCTCTTTTCTATAACGTGTACTGTTCCATTGAATATCTATTGTGTTCTTGCTATATTTGTCTAATTCTTGTTCTAATTCCGCTGCGATTCAACTCTAATTGATCAAACTTAGATCACTGATCCTGACAAATGGTATCAGAGGGGTTAATCATTGATCGGTTTAACAATTGATCATTGAAACTGCTATTTCGATATCTAAAGTTTGATCGAATTAGCATATTTGCAAGAATTGGTTATAGAGATTGATCTTCTGCTGCTTCTGGTTAGTCAATTTGAGTTTCTTCTTGGTTCATATGAGTTTGTTGTGTTTTTGTGCTAAATCTGTTGAAACTTGATTGAATTGGTTTGAATCTGAGAATGACTACTCCTTCTAATGACCCTCACAATACTGGCTCCTCAACCAAGCCTCCGATGCTGGTTAGGAGTGAGTATAACATATGGCAACGAAGAATGCTCCATCACCTGTCTGTTAACAGTTCAGGTTGTTGGACATCTGTGGTTCACGGTCCACACAAGCCTATGGTGAACAATCCGGAGACCAACCAAATGGTTCCGAAGAAGAAGGAGCAATACTCAGATGAAGATCGTAAACTGTTTGAGATTGATGCTAAAGCCCATGGAATTCTGGCCATGGCACTGCCTAATGAAATCTATTCTGGGCTTATGCATCATGAAACTGCTCATGACCTCTGGAATGCTTTGAAGGAACAATTCGGAGGAACTGATGAGGTCTTAGCAAACAACAGAGAAATCCTCGCCCAACAATATGAGACATTCTCTCATAGGAAGGGTGAGACACTGACTCAACAGTTTGAGCGTTTCTCCTGCTTGATCTCTGAGCTGAAAATGGTCAAGCATGAGTATACTAACAGCCAGATGAACAACAGATTCCTCAGATCACTGCCTGAGAGATGGGACACATACACCATTGTCCTACGCTCCAGTGCAAATCTGGATAGCCTATCTCTCACCCAACTCCATGGGAAACTGCTTACATTTGAAAGAGAGATAGAGCAGAAAAGGAAACTGGCATCATCAGGAAAGCTCACTGATGACTTTGTACCAGGGAACACTGCCTTGGTCGGTCATGAGTCAGAATATGCTGGATCAGAAAGCCATTATGATGAGCATATAGATTCTCTTCAAACAGTTCTGATCATGCATTTGTTGGTGTTGACAGTCATTCTGGGTGTAATAGTGATAATTTATGCTTTATCATGGATGATTTGATGGGTATTGCTGATGATGATTTAGAAGAGATGGATATTTTGAGCCAAATGGCCTTGATCAATATCAGATCTCAAAAGTTCTACAAGAGAACTGGTAGGAAATTTCCAGGACTCTCTGGCAAAACCAAAGTTGGTTTTGACAAGAGTAAGTTGAGGTGTCACAAATGCCACAGGCTTGGGCACTTTGCAAGAGAGTGTAGATCAACTGGATCTAACTCCTCTGCACCCTTTGTGACCTTTCCAAGCAATAGTTCACAAAACAAAGGGCAACATCCTGCTAGTTCTGGTCATCACTCACAACCTCAATCTCCTGCATATTTGTCCCTCAGGGTCCAATGCCATATCCATATCCCTGCTATTACATGCCACAGCCAAATCCAGTTCAAGTTCCTATAGCACAACAACCTCAAGCCCTACCTGAGCCTCAACCATCTCCATCACAATCTCAACCTCATCACAGCTTCTTCACACCAGGAGTTGTTGACTGGAGCAGCTTACCAGATGATCTTTCTGGTTTCAATGAGCAATTATTGCTGGTGCTGGTCAACATGGTGGTGAACATCCTTTTGGGAATCTTGCTCTCATGGCCCTGGAGTCTACTGAGGGTTCCTGCTCCAATGCATCATCTTCACAGGTAACCCAGGTATCTTCTGAGGCTAAAGCCAAGTTATGTTCTGAATCATGCATAGCTGCCTTTGTCTCTATTAGAGAGGCAAATGTAGCTTTAATCAATCAAAATCTTGAGCTTGAGAAAACTATTTCCAAAAGAAAAGCTGAGTATGAGTCTGCTCTTAATGACAAAGATGATGAGATTTACAAGCTTAAATGCCAACTTAATGATGAAAAGGCTAAGGTAGAGGTCATACTTGAGAACCACAGAAGTCTCAAAGAGACACTTGCAGCTACCCAAGTTGAGTGTGACCGCTGGGTAACATCCTGCAAGGGATTTGAAATGCTTCTCAGCAAGCAAACAGCTTCAAATGTGAAGTTTGGAATAGGTTACAATCATACTGCACCACCTACTGATTTTACTTCAAAATCAATAGTAAAATCTGAAGGTGAAAGTAATTTCCAAACCACATCATCATGTGATCATCTCAAATGATAATACAAATTAGAGGATGAAGTCAGTGTTAAGATCTCAGCAAATCAATTGCCTGATGGTTTAAATGCTGATAAACACATGAAGCTGAGCAATTCAGATGTTGTCCCTCAAAGTACTCCAAGTACTGAAGGGCAAGTCACAACATCTGAAAAGCATTTCAAATCTGCTGAAATAAAAGGATTAACAACTGCTGAGGAATCTATCATACGGTCTTTCAGGACGGATAGAGAACAGCTGAAGAACAAGTCTTCAGTTGTTACCGATCCTTCAGTACTTAACACAAGTACTGAAAGGAGGAAAGTACTGAAGATCACACCTTCAGTAGTTTCCACTTCAGCAGTTGATCAATCCAAGATGAAGAATAAGCCATGTGAAATATGTGGTAAATTCAATCATCTATCTGATGAATGCTGGTACAAAAAGGGTTCCAAACTCAACAGAGATAAGCTCATTAAAGAAGAGATTATAAAATGAAAAATGAGTTTGAGACCAAGTTTGTACCACAGTCATCTCAAACTGATAAACCCAAGGCCTCACCAAAATCCAAAAAGAAGGATGGGGTTTATCAGAAAACAGCTGATAGTGTTCCTCATGATAAACATCAGACTAAGTCTGTGAATTTCAAGAAGGAGGAAATGGTGGGTCACAGGAACTCATCAAAAACAAGTACTGATGTGTCAAATGAGCTGAAGGCTTTAGCAACAAATCAGACACAACTTGTTATGATGGTTCAGCATTTGTTGGGGAGAGTTAACCAACTAGATGCACCTGTGATCAAACCACTGAAAAGGAAATCCAAGCCCAAATCTAAGAAATCCATTTCAGCACCATCTCCACCTTCATCAGCTGTTAATCATGAGAAACAAGTTATGGTTAAATCTGTTGATGAAAACAGACCCAAAACCAAAAGGTTTGGGTCTCTAAAGCTAACTAGTTTCTTATGATAAATGCAGGGTTCTTCAGCATGCCAAAGAAGCATCTGGTATGTAGACAGTGGAGGATCTATGCATATGACTGGGAGCAGTTCTCTTCTTAATGACTACTCTCAAGGAAAGAAGGGATTTGTCTCATTTGGAAATGATGCTAAGGGTTACATCATCGGGAAAGGATTTGTGTCAAATGGAGAAATCAGATTTGATGATGTTAACCATGTGGAGAATCTCAAGTATAATCTACTGAGTGTCAGTCAGATGTGTGATAAAGGGCATGTTGCACTTTTCACAAGCCAGAACTGCCGGATTCTGTCTTCCAAAGTTCTGAGGCTGATTGACAAGGTATTGGATGAACATACTCTCCTGAAGGCCAACAGGATAGGAAGAGTATATGCCTTGGATTTGTCAAAGAAGATTGATTTAAAAGGTCATCCTTGCCTGTTCTCCAAGGCCTCTCCTCAGGAATCTAAACTGTGGCATAGAAGGCTGGGTCATGTTAATCTCAAAAACATGAATCAGCTGATCCACAATAGTTTAGTGAGAGGTCTACCAATAAAGGAGTTCCACTGTGATGAAACCTGCACTGCTTGTTTAAAAGGAAAACAACACAAAGTTTCATTCCCTCCTATAGAAGAACCAAAGTCCACTGCCTGCTTGCAATTACTGCACATGGATCTCTTTGGTCCTGTGAGAGTAATGAGCATGGCAAAGAAGAAATACTGTCTGGTAATTGTGGATGATTACTCCAGATTTGTATGGACCTTCTTCTTGCATTCAAAGGATGAGGCTGCTCAGACAATTATTAACTTTGTGTTGTATGTTGAGAAGCAGTATTCCCTATCAGTCAAGTGTATAAGAAGTGATAATGGAACTGAATTTAGAAACCATACACTTGATGATTTCTACCTTTCAAAAGGAATCAAGAGGCAGTATAGCATCCCAAGGACTCCAGAACAAAATGGAGTAGTGGAGAGAAAGAACAGGACCCTAATTGAAGCTGCAAGGTCCATGTTGGCTGACTCTGGTTTGCCACTGACCTTTTGGGCTGAAGCTGTCAACACAGCATGCTATGTGCAAAATAGAGCTTTAGTGAATCAGAGGTTGATGAAGACTCCTTATGAAGTTCTACATCATTTGGCTCCTCTAATTTCATTCTTCAGAGCATTTGGGTGTCCTTGTTACATTCTACACAAAGGATCAACTCCAAAAGTTTGATTCTAAGGTGGATGCAGGGTATTTTGTTGGGTATTCATCCACTTGCAAGGCTTACAGAGTGTTCAACTGCAGAACAAAGATGGTTGAAGAAACCTTGCATGTGAAGTTCAATGAATCCCTAAGGACAAAATCCACAAAACCCTGTGGAGTTGTTTGATCTGGACATACTGCAATATGTTCCTTATCAGCCTCCAGCTGTTGCAGATCATGTGAATTCATCACCTTCTGCAGCTAGTCATCCATCTGGTGGTACTGATGTTGATGATGATCCCAGTACTCACCTATTCAAGTTTAGTGATCAACTGCCTGAGTCTACTAAACTTGATGTTCCTGTAGCTTCAGTAGCACCATCCACAACAAATGCTGATGAGATTTCTGAATCCTCTACTTCATTTGACTTGCCATCTAATACTTGGTTTCAAGAATCTGGATCAACATCTGTTGCTGCTGAGCGTGCTACAAACACTTGCACAGATCTCATAGTGTACCAAGAGCTGAAGAATCACCCAATGTCTCAAATCATTGGTGATATCAATGCTGGTGTCTCAAAGAAGTCAATTGTCCAACTTCTGCTTCTATGCTCTCTTCATCAGTCAGCAAGAGCCAAAGAACTATCATATTGCATTAAGAGACAATGGATGGGTTGATGCCATGCAGCTTGAGCTTCTTCAGTTCAAAAAGCAGCAAGTGTGGGAACTGGTTCCTCTACCCCCAGGTAAGTGTGCAATAGGCACTAAATGGGTGTTTAGGAATAAAACAGATGAAAATGGGCAAATTGTCAAGAACAAGGCCAGACTGGTTGTCCAGGGGTTTCACAAGAAGAAGGTATTGATTATGATGAAACCTTTGCCCCTGTAGCCAGACTGGAGGCAATTCGATTGTTCTTAGCCTATGCTGCATTCCACAATCTTAAAGTTTTTCAAATGGATGTCAAAAGTGCATTTTTATATGGTAAAATAAAAGAAGAGGTTTATGTGTGTCAACCACCAGGTTTTGAGGATAATAAACATCCTGATTGGGTGTATAAACTTGATAAGGCTCTTTATGGGTTGAAACAAGCTCCTAGAGCCTGGTATGAAACACTGTCAAATTTTCTTCTTCAGAATAATTTCACTAGAGGCTCCATAGATAAAACTTTGTTCATTAAGAAAGTGGGTCAGCATAAGCTCCTTGTTCAAATTTATGTTGATGATATTATTTTTGCATCCTCTGATCCACAGTTGTGTGATGCATTTACAAAGTTGATGCAACAAAAATTCGAAATGAGTGCCATGGGAGAATTACAGTTCTTTCTAGGTTTGCAAATCAAACAAAAGGCTGATGGAACTTTCATTCATCAGTCAAAATACACAAAGAGTCTTTTGGAAAAGTTTGATTTACAAAACTGTAAGCCCTGTTCTACTCCCATGTGCAGCACCACACAACTGGATGCAGATCAGAAAGGTAAAGCTGTTGATGAAACACTTTACAGATGTATGATTGGGTCCTTGATGTACTTAACAGCTTCTAGACCAGATATTATGTTTGCAACTTGTGTTTGTGCTAGATTTCAGGCTGCTCCTAAAGAGTCTCATTTGATTGCAGTCAAGAGGATCTTTAGATATCTGCAAGGTACTCAATCTCTAGGTCTTTGGTATTCCACTGGGCACTCTTGCAAATTAGTTGCTTTTTCTGATAGTGACTATGCAGGGTGTAAATTAACTAGAAAATCAACTTCTGGTGGATGTCAATTCCTAGGCAACTGTTTGGTTCTTGGCAGAGTAAGAAACAAACATGTTGCTACATCCACTGCTGAAGCCGAGTACATTGCTGCTGCAAGTTGTACATCTCAGGTACTCTGGCTTCAGAATCAATTATTGGATTATGGCATTACAGAGACTAAGACTCCATTACTAATGGATAGTGCTTCAGCTCTTTGTATTGTCAAGAATCCAGTCCAGCACTCTAGGACCAAACATTGAGATCAGACACCATTTTATTAGGGATTGTTTTGAAAAAGGTCTGATTGATCCAAAGTTTGTTCCTAGTGCTGATGAGCTTGCAGACATATTACTAAGCCTTTGGACAGTTCAACTTTCCAAAACCTAGTGTTAAGGCTTGGTATGCTGCAGCTAGAATAAGTGACAACTACTGATGATCTCAGTCAACAAGTACTGATGAGCATTCGTATACTATTGTCACAAATAAGTACTGATAAGTTCTTTTATCCTCAGTAGTTTTCATAACTACTGAAGACTAAATTACTTAAAAGTACTGAAGTACTCTATCTGTTGAAAAGAACTGATGTGGTTACAACTACTGATGTAGTTACAACTACTGATGTCAGTATAACAGATAAGTACTGATGACCAATGAAACGTCTGAAAATCAGACAAAAGTCTGATAAGTGTTGAGGTCAGAATGAAACAGCTGATGAGCTAAGAATTGACGACAACAGCTGATGAGAAACTTTTCTCTTCAGTTGTTTCTACAACTGCTGTTTCACTTCATACAACTGAAGCCAAAACCATGTCTTCAGTAGTTTTACAACTACTGATGACTAACACCAAATCTTCAGTTGTTTACAACACCTGAAGCCAAAACCATGTCTTCAGTAGTTTCACAACTACTGATGACTAATACCAAGTCTTCAGTTGTTACAACTTCTGAAAGTTAAAACCAGGTCTTCAGTTGTTTTCAAACAACTGATGACAGCACCAACACTTTCAGTCGTTTTATATCAGCCTTTTCTTACCCTATAAATACCTAAACCTATTTCAAACGTTTCATTAGCCGTTTATGTCCTTCACTCTCTCAACAATGGCGACCATGAAACTCAAACCCAGACACAACTGTGTTGCCTACCTCTCGAAATCGGCCTTTTGGAACAAATTTGATAATGCCATCGATCTTATGGTAGATTCCCAGTACCGAACCGCTTTTCTTCTGAATCCTACCATATACCCCGATTCCCTAAGCCAATTCTGGACCAACGTCTCTGTGCAAACTGGTGAGAATGATAGCCAAATCACTCTCCAGTCGTTGGTTAACCAGAAACAGGTGGTCATCACTCCAGACATCATTCGACAAACCCTAAATCTACATGATGCCACCTGTGTCACAGAATACCCGAAAGGCACAACTGATATGTCTTTCATCAATAACGGGTATGAAGGAGACTTAAGTGCTACCACCATTCTGAAGAAGCACTTCCATGATGCTGAACGTCTTATATTCCACATGGTGAATGTCTGCCTTGCACCAAAAACCTCCTCATGGGATCAGATGTCCTCCCGATGGCAACAGGTATTATACTCTATCTTTGAACGACAAAATCTAAATTTTTCTGAGATAGTTTTCATGGAACTAAAGGATCTGGCTTTGAAACCTGTGGCAAACAGATGGATATTATATCCCAGGTTTCTCATGGCCATAATTTTAATCAGCTAAAATCAGACGGCCTTGTTGGCCTTGGAGTCCCTGCTCCGGCTGTATTGCCTGAAGTATACTCCAGGCAAACTCTGACCCTACACTGAAAGGGGCTGCCCGGCTGCTAAAACCCAAGCAGCGGGAACCCACAGCCTCCACTTCCAGATCCAAAGTCCCCACCAAACCCACACCAAAAAGCCCAAAAAGGCTACTCAGGGAGATGAGTCCCCTGAGGATGCCCTGTAACACCAATACAGGAAACACTTACTGGTTCTAACCCCCAGTAGTGTCAAAGACTCCACCAGCCCTAGCCGCTCAGGCATCCTCTCAACAGGATCCTGATGCAACCATAATTGGGGATACCACAATGCTGGAACCTATCTCAATTGAGAAGGTTACCATTGAAGAGCACCAGTCACCCCGGGTGCAATCTGCTTCAAACCTATCTCCAAATGCAACCGCCCCTCAAAGCCCAACCATTATAGTTGCACAAGTGCTGAGTCAGCTGCATTCCTCTCCTCCTCCCCAGAAACCAATTACAATGGGGAGAACCTCAACAGCTGAGGAAGAGGACCAAAATGCTGCTGATAACCCACAGCACAGGGGTTATAATGTTCAATCTCCCCGTGTAGAGGAGGAGGTTAGAACATCTGGTGAGGCTGCCACTTCTACTGATTCAGCAAATGAACAGGATGCAGTTGGTAACATCTCTAAGACCTCACCAGAGGCAACTGCCGATGAAGGACTCAGTCCTGAGGCAGGAAGTCCCCAGAACCAAGAACAAGGGGCACATGCTACAACTGATCTACACTCAGGGCATGTACATCCTGATTCAATCAGGAGGTCAGGTGATTCAGCAAAGACTGATGATGACCTGGGCTTTTTCTTCGATGTCTTAGCCCATAACACAATCCTTGAGGCTGAGGTGAGCAGACTCAAAGAACTGCTTGCCAAAATGTCTCAGGATCAAAGTCCATCTGCCCCAATAAACCCACAGATGGCACCTTCATCTGAAGGTTCACCAAACACTCAGCCACTACACTCAACTGAGCCACCAGCCACTGCTTTTGGCACCACCTCTCAGGGACAGAAACCCTCTGAGCAGATGGTTGCTACCTTTCAACATTCCTTACCTCTCATCACTCCCATCATCAATGAGATTGTGCATAAAGCCATTGATGAGAGGATCTCCTCAAATCTACAAACACTTGTTGATGATGCTGTGCAAAAGAAGCTTTCTGCCATTCAAAACCCTGAACCCAATGCACCCAAAAAGGGGGAGTCTAAGGCAGTGAAAGAAAGAAAGAGAAAGAGAGTGGAAGATGAGAAACAACAAGAGAAAGAAAAGGAGTTAGAAAAGGAAAAACAGCTGATCACATACAAGAGAAAGAAAAGTGCTGAAACTCAAAAGCCTGATGAAGAGAAATCATTGGAAGATCTGGTTAAAGAAGCTGATGAAGCTCACAGCAGATCAATGGACAGAATAATAGACCAACTCTTCAGACAGGCTTTGATACAGCTACATTAGACACTGAGATCAGAAGGCTGGAGATTAAAGAGATACAAGAGAGATGGGCCAGTTACAGTGTGATGGAAAGGGAGAGGTTGGAGATAATGATCAGGTTTATTGCAAAATACTTGGGAAGATCATTAATTGAGATTAAATCATGGACCAGAGACAGTATTCTGGCAATAACCACCAGAATCTGTGCTTCTGAAGCATTCAATAAGGGGTTGATTATCGAAGCCTTAGATGAAGCAGGTGCTGGGAAGAGAACTGATATGGCCAAGCTTTCCAAAGCCAAACTTACCACAAAAATGCTAGATCAGCCTTCCCAAACTCCCACTCAAAAACAACCAAACCCCACAACTCTCCAAACCAATCCCTAAACCTAAACCTAAACCAACTCAACCCTCAAAACCAACTCCCTTACCCCAAAAACCACCTCAAACCACATCCAATGATGCACCCAGAAGGAGGAGAAGGGTGTTGAGGATGGAAGAAGAAGAAGAAGAAGATGATGAAGAAGACAGTCTGCCAATCTCTGTTGTTCTAAAAATACCTGAGCCCAGAAGTCAACAAATGATCACACCAGACTTTCAGAGGCAAATGGTGAAAGTTAAGATTGAAGAAGAAGAACAGCAGAAACAGCACGATGAGCAACTTTTGTAGATGGTTGACAAAGAGTTTCCTCAGTCATCATCTATACAAGCCATGAAGAAACACGCTCAAAGGCTGTATGCTCTCAGGTATACCTTTCAATATCAAAAGGAGAGAGTAAGGATTTGGCCAGACCCCAGGGTTAGTTCTAGACTTCATAAGAAATCCATACCAAGTAGATACAATGGCCAAGTGAGGAAGACCATAGATGTTGTTATTATGTTGGCCATTGTAGTCTCACCCTGGGAAATACTTGAAGACTTCAAGAGAGCCTACAAGTCAAAGATGACCCCTCAAACTCTAATGGAGAACAAAATGGTCAAGAAGGGGTTGTTATACAAGAGGCTTGAAGAGATCAAGAAAAATGAACTCTAGTTGTTATTAGAAGGGACTCACCCATATGAATTTGCTTACAGAGAGATAACAACTGTTGAGTTGAAAAATGGAAAGACGGTAAAGTACCTATCAGAGTACTATGGCCCAAAGTTCTTCTTCGAAGGAGAAGCAGAAGAACTCACTAAGGAGGAACAAGTTGTTCTCCTTGAGGCCTACGTCAGAGAGTCTTATAGACTCATCAATGGGAAGTAGGTTTCATGGTTGGGATAACAGCTCTGTGTCCAGTTCCCCAAGACAGAGTTCCCTTCCATCCTTTGACATTCACATCTACTGAAACCTGTTCCCTGGCCTATGCTTATCTGATATCTCTGAAGCTGATCAAGAGAGTATTTCTGCCAAGAATAAGTGGGACCTCAATAAGCTTAAAGGTTTTGGCTGCATTGGTTCAGGGGGAGTTTGTTGGACCAAAAGAACCAATGAGCCTGATCAGAAAAACCTTTAAGTCCCACGGACATTACAACAACTGAAGTAGTCTGCAACAGCTGAAGACATCAACTGATAACAAGGTCTGAAGACAAAGTCTGAAGTGAAAGAGCTAAAGACAAAGTATGAAGTGAAAGAGTTGAAGACAAAGTCTGAAGTGAAAGAGCTGAAGACAAAGTCTGAAGACAAAAGCTGAAGACAAAGTCTGAAGACAAAAGCTGAAGACAAAGACTGAAGACCAAGTTTCAGATGTTGTCACAACAGCTGAAGAAGATCTCTTCAGTAGTTGTGATGGTTTCCTTTAGTAGTTTATGTTTCTTGTATTCAGTACTTGTAGTTTCAGTAGTTTTAGTTTCATCTTGTACTTAGCATACTCTGAGATGTTCTCAGTTGTAGTGAACATTCTCAGTAGTTTGCTTACTTTCAGTTGTTTGAAATAATTCTGTTAGATGTCATTATCAAGTGACATCAGCAGACGTCACATTCCTTTATATAAGGAATGTTGACCTAATTGTAAGGTGTGATGCCCTGCGTAGCTTAGCGAAGCCTGCGAAGCTTAGCGGCCGCCATACCGAAGCATTTGTGCATGAATGATATTATTCCTTTTGCAGAAAACCCTCTTTTTCTATAACCGTGTACTGTTCCATTGAATATCTATTGTGTTCTTGCTATATTTGTCTAATTCTTGTTCTAATTCCGCTGCGATTCAACTCTAATTGATCAAACTTAGATCGCTGATCCTGACAAGAATCAAAAAAACTTGTCATTCACATGATAAAACCCTAACTTCCTAAAAAGGAAACTTTTTGGATGCAAACTCTTAAGAAATGAAGCTACATGTACTTGTGACCATAAAACACACCTAGTTGCACCTACCATAGTCTAAGAACATATAGCTTATTACTTTTATATTGAGGATAGGGTTCTAGGACTTGAATCTTTTTATGCTCGAAGAACTGTTGATTAACCCTAAGGTGAGTTTTAGTGTCCCCTTTTTACTACTGTTTTGAGATAAAGCATGCTATGTTTGAACTGAAATTATTCATGTGATATCATGTGATACTTATATGTTATGGTTAATGTTGAAACATGCACTTACTTGTATCCAATCATTAATTCTTGTGTGAACCGCTTGTTCTATATGGGTAGATCTACTTGGGGAATCCCCCACGCATAGTGCCTTCTGTCATGACCCAATGACTTTGTAGGAAGGGTACCACACTGAGATCCTACGGGGTGGTTATGTTATGTGACAGTATTCTAAGATACTATGGTGAACCATCCAGCAGGTATGGTGCACTGTATGAGGTTCAGTTTTCCCTATGGGTTAACCGGCATTAACACAGTTTAGAAGAGGTTAGCCGGGGGACTGAGTGCAGGGTTGATTGTGACCCCACCATAGTGATACTTATGTTTTTAAAATTAACTTGTGGATTCTAAAGAGTCCTTTTGATTTTAACTTTAAGCACTTGAACTCACCAACTTTATAATTGACACAAAATCTTTTTGAGCATGTTTCAGGTAACCCTTGATGGAAGCTTCGATTTTGTTGGAAACCTCTTATGGATGGCCTAGCACCGTGACTACCAATGGCATTACTTGACATTTAAAACATTATTAGATAATTGGATTGATGTTGTTAAAATTTATGGATATTTCGTAATGGGTGTTAGTTTATGTTTGGGCAAGATTTCATAGCCTGGATTTGCTATTTAAATGTAATGCCATGTGATTTCTCTCCTTGTGTGCTCTTGAGATGGTTAGTTTCCGCTGCCATGTATTTTGCCACTCTGTGACGTCCCACCCCCTTGGGCCCGGGGTGTGACAGATTGGTATCAGAGCCAAAGGTTGTAGGGAATTCGGGAATACCTTAGGAGACCCTGGCTACAACCCTGATACCTTAGGACTTCCTTGTTTTGGAATGTGTTGGAGTAAGCGAGTTGGGTAAATTGATGATTACACTTGATCAACGTAATCATGAATTTACCGGACGCGCGAGTTTCGCATGAACCCCCCCCTAAGTGATGTTTAAATGTGTCTTTTGTGGGGTAAATGATTTGGAAAATGTTTTGTGTAGTCTAAATCTTATAAACTGACTTATATGCCTTTGTAACCCTGTGATGTAAGGCCCCGTTCCCGGAACGCTTACAGTTGGTCAATCATCGCATAAATAATATAAAACACCACATTTTGCAGCGGAAATTTAACTTTCAGTTAACAATTAAAAACATGTCAAATCATGATATCATTTCTTTTAAATTCCAAAAATGTATTAATACAAAAACCTTCTCCAAATATGGACGCCAGACTTGAACCATCCCAGTAGCTTATGCATCCATGCTTGCACCTCCTCAGCATCAACAATTACCTGCCAACTATCATGCATACAAAAGTCAACAACACTGAGTGAGTTCTAGTTTTATAATAAAATACTTTACTTTCGTTTAAAACATTTTCTTTACTTTCGTACGTGATCATACATTATACATACATCTAGATAATATCATTATTATCTTCCATCATTGTTCATCATCATTCATCATCGTTCGTTTCGTACTTTCTTTCATTATTATCTTTCCTCTTTATCTAGATCCTGCCATATGCTATACCCCCACGTCATGCCGAAGCTGGTACTATGCCGGGGATTACAAGTAAACCCCCACGTCATGCCGAAGCTGACACAATACCGGGGTGGAGCGACAAGGATCCCGTTTCGTACTTTTTGTCAATCTTAAGGATTAGACCCCTGTGCACATTAACAAGGGTTAGCTAAACCGCACACAGTTGAGCAAACAACTACCTCGTTTAGTTGTGAACCTCCATCATTTTGCTTGCAAGACATCACATTCATTCATTATGTTCCACTTCACATTAACGTTATCTTTTACTTTCATTACATAATACTTTACGTACATATACACATTACGCCACGTAAAGTCACATCATAATACATAACATGGAACATCATCATCATAATAACAACTCACAAGCATAGATAACATGAACAAGCATAGGCCACCATAAAAATCAGTACTTAATACTTAAATCAATTTCCCTAAATTCAGAAATATTCTATGTTCAAAGCACATGAACACATCCACAACAGACAGCTTAAAAATATTCTAAGTGTCCCCAGCAGACAGCTTAAAAATCCACAGCGCATGACAAAATATTCTAAGTATCCATAGCGGATGAACAAGTCCATAGCAGATGAACAAGTCCACAGCGAATGAACAAGTCCACAGCTGATGAACAAGTCCACATCGAATGAATAAGTCCACAGCAGACAAACCATAAAATTGACTAATAAGTGTCCACAGCGGACATGCAAATCCACAATGGATGACATAAATCTTTCTAAGTGTCCACAGCGGACAGTTTAATGTCCACAGCGGACAGTATGCAAAAATCTTCTAAGTGTCCACAGCGGACACTTTAAGGTCCACAGCGGACAGCATGCAAATACACTAAGTGTCCACGGCGGACACTTTATGTCCACAGTGGACACCATGCAAACACCATGCAAAATCTACTAAACTGTCCACAGCGAACAACATGCATGACTTTTTAAGTGTCCACAACGGACACTTTATGTCCACAGCGGACACTTTATGTCCATAGCGGACACTTTATGTCCATAGCGGACAACATGCATGACTTTTTAAGTGTCCACAACGGACACTTTATGTCCACAGTGGACATCATGCATGATTCACTAAGTGTCGACAGCGGACATCATGCATACATCTGCAATGCATCAAACGTACTTCCAGTCCCCAAACAATCATTCTAACTTAAACTTAGCTTAGATCTAACATATTACACACATAAAACATACTAAACATCATAAAACAACTTAGAAATCCATTTAAAAACACACATCAACCGTACACAGTCAAACTTCATGGAAAAACACACAGTTTGGTTTAGAAACCTCCTATCCAGTATGCATAACAGCCCCAAGCACTTAGAAAACCAATAAAAGATGGGATCTAGAACTCACCTTAAACAGCTTTCGAGTAGGACACCTCAAACCCAAGAGCCCATTTGAAGTTCTAGCACCTAAAACACATGAAAACAAGCACTAGACACCAGAAACTCGGTCCAGAAGCTAAAACCCGACTAAAAATCAAGAAGAATTACCTTAAAATCTCACCTTCTTGAAGAACTTTCCACTTTCTCTCTCTAAAACCGGATGGGAACTTCCTCTTCTTGTTTTTCAATCGATATGTACCTAAAAGAGAGGGTATGGGCAGCCTTAACTCCTTTTTGAACCCACTATGTGCAAGTTTGTCCCTTGCATGCTTTTAACCCCTCGCTTTTGAACTAACTTCCTGTTTGCTCCCTTACTTTTCTTTTGTTTCTTTTTCTGAAATTTCCGGGTGTTACAAGTCCACCCCCTTAAATAGGTTTTGTCCTCGAAACCTGTCACTCCTTAAAGAGATCTGGGTAGTGCCATCTCATTTCTTCCTCTGACTCCCAAGTGACCTCCAATTCTTCAATGCAAGACCACAGTCGCCACTTTAGAGAGGTTTTGGATAAATCTCTTGTTGTAACTCGCCAAACCCAAGAAACTACGGATCTCGGATGGCTTTTTGGCGAGCTCCATTGCATCACCACCTTAACTTTCATCGGGTCCACTATGATCCCTTCAGGATTAACCATATGACCCAAAAACTAAACTTCGCTAACCAGAATGCACACTTGAAGAACTTAGCATACAACTTCTCCCTTCTAAGCGTATCCAGAACTTCCTGAAGGTGACCGGCATGCTCTTCTTCGATCTTTGAATAAATCAGGATATCATCGATAAACACAATGACTGACTTATCTAGCATAGGCCGACACACCCGATTCATCAGATCCATAAACATAGCTGGCACGTTTGTTAAACCAAAAGACATCACAAGAAACTCATAGTGCCCATAACACATACGAAAAACTATCTAGGAATATCCTGCTCCCTCACCTTCAGTTGGTGGTAACCAGATCGAAGGTCTATCCTCGAGAACCAACTGGCACCTTGGAGCTAATCAAAAAAGTCATCAATCCTCAATAACGGATACCTATTCTTCACTGTCAACTTATTCAGTTCATGGTAGTTGATGCACATCCTCATGCTACTGTTCTTCTTCTTCACAACAAGACCGAAGCACGCCACGGAGAGACACTTGGTCGAAGAACCCCTTGTCTAACAACTCTTGCAGCTGAGTCATCACTTCCTTCATCTCGAAGGAGCTAGACGATACGGCGCCTTAGCAACCGGTTGGGCATCAGGCATCAGATCGATCTGGAACTCGATCTCGCGGTCAGGTGGCACACCTGGTAGATCCTTCAGGAACACGTCTGGGAAGTCACACATAACCGGTACATCTGACATTCATGGCACTGTCGCTTCCACATCTTTCACATAAGTGAAATAGGAACCATATCCATGCCTCATACACTTCTCTAACACAACCATTGAGATTACTTTCGGGATCGTACTAACTCTATCCCCGTGGATCGTCACCGAACTCCCATCGGGCGCGGGCAATCTAATCATCTTCTTACGACAAGAGATATTTGCCTCATATGCCGCTAGCCAATCCATCCCTAGGACCACATCAATAGCAGAGAACCTATGGCCTTTCAACTCTATGTCATAGTCTTCTACCATATCAGAAATCCTAATTAACTTACAAATGGCAGTTTCTACATCGAAGGGCTCGTTAGTCTTCCTACTCCTAGTGGGCAACTTATCATAAAAGGTAGCAGAAATAAAATACCTACTAGCACAATAATCAAACAATACAGAGGCACTAGCATCATTAACCAGAAATGTACCTGATACAACATCGGGATCCACTCTAGCTTCCTCGCGGGTCATGGTAAAAGCTCTCGCCCTGGCCTTCTGTACTTCCTTCCCTTTCTTAGCCTCTTTCCCTGCCTTCGAGCTCTCAGCTCTCGGCCTCGTGCACTCCTGACTCATGTGACCTGTCTTGCCATAGTTGTAACATTTCACCACACGACATTCCCTTGCTATGTGGCCCTCCTTCCCACACTGAAAGTAGATGTTCGATCCCCACTTACAATCCCCATGTGGTCTCTCCCACACTTCTTGCATATCTTCTCCCTCTCTGTTATCACCTTCCGATCATCCACTCTCATCTTCTTACCTCCAGCCAAAAAACCACCGTTATACCACTTCTCATTCCTATTCCTATCATTGCAACACTTCTTCTTCTCATCCATCACCACCACTGCCTCTCACTCGTCATACAGTCTCCCCGCCAGATCGACCACCGACCTAAACGTACCTGGCCAAGCGGCGATTAGATGTCTGCGGATATCCACCGGCAAACCCTGGATGTACCTCTTTATTTTCTGTGACACGGGTATCACATGCTCTGGCACCAGCCTCGCCATCTCTTTAGACTTAGTTGTGTACTGCTGATGCGTCATAGTTCCCACCTCCAACTGCAGGAACTCTCTCTCGATCTTGTCGAGCTCCCTGTGAGGACAAAACTACTCGATCACCAGCTCCTTCAGTTCACTTCGTGTAAGGCCCCATTCCCGAGAACCCCACAGTTGGTCATTCATAGCATCATTCATTATTAAAAACACCTTAAATCACATTATTATAGGAAAACAATCACAGCAGATTAACTTAACCAAAACCCATTTCTTGCATTAATGATTACTATTGTCAAATAATACATTGTTGTTAAGAGTTACAAAAGAATATTTAGTTGCATTACAAGACAAAAATATCATAATTGCATAAATGGATACCAGTCTCAATTCACCAAGTAGCTTCAGCCCCGTGCCATCCTCAGCAACATCCTTACCTGCCAACTGATATGCATAAAAAAAAAGTCAGCATTGTTGAGTGAGTTCTAGTTTAATAATATGGAAAATACACTTTTGTACACTTCACTTTGTGATCATTCATCAATATACATAATAAATCATCATGAGATTCATTATCTTACTTCCTTTCATTATCTTTTCTCTTTCATTAACTAGAATTACACAAAGCAAAAGCCTACGTTATTGGTTGACAACAGATGCCGAACCCCTGTCGGCAAACATTTATCATGGTAGCTAACCCATCGACAGTTGACCCACACTGCTAGGCACGAAGCCTGCTCATGAATACAGGTCCCATTCATCATACATTGGTCAATCATAAGGATTAGACCCCAGATGTGCATCCTCATGGGCTATACAGCCGCACATCAGTAGAACTAACGACAACAAGGTCGTGCACCTCCATTCATTGTGCTTGCAAGACTTTTCATTCATCACAAGGGCCCGAGGGTAACATTCATTAGGTTACACTGTCTCTTTTATTTCTTTGTGTCCACTTGGTTAGGAATAATACTTTGAAAATATTCGTTGTTTTTAATAATCACATACCATGAAACATAATAAATATCATCCATAACCGCAGGCCATAAGAAGAGAAATAAACATAAGAAACATTAAACAAGCATAATCTTTACTTATTCATCAATACTTAACACTTAGATTCTACTCTCAAAATTTCAAAATAATTCTAAGACCCCAAAGAAATGCGAATGGAACAAGTGCGGATGAGCTGTAGCTAATGCAGGTGAAAGTCTTAAAAAAATATCCTAAGTGTCCAAAGAAATGTTGGTAGAACAAATACGGATGAGCATAAACAAATGCGGATGAACACTTGACAAATGCGGATGAGCATAAACAAATGCGGATGAACACTAGGCAAATGTAGATGAAGACTTAACAAATACGGGTGAAGACTTAGCAAATGCGGATGAATACTTAGAAAATGCGAGTGAACAAAAGATTTAAACAATTAAATGCGGATGAACATGAAACTAACCTGCAATGCAATTTATGTCATTACTAGTTCCCAATCATCATTCTAACATGAACATAGCTTAGATCTATCAGTCTAACACTTAGAACCTTGTACACATTAAACGATCATCAAGAGAATAACATAACATAACCATATCGTCATAATCGTCCTTAAGATACATGAAAAACCAGAACTTGTTTTGAAAACACCAGTTAAATATACATACCATCCCCAAATAAGCAGAAACATTTAAAAGATGGGATCTAGAACTCACCTCTAACTGCTTTCGAGTAAAACTCCTCCAAACCCAAGAGCAACCTGGAGTTCTAACACCTAAACACACGAAAACACACAACCAAGCACATAAAAACACTTAAGAATCGGTCCAGAAGCTGAAAATGCAATAGAAACCGAACAGAAAACACAAGAAACCTCACCTCTAGGTGAATTCAGCTTCTCACGCACAAAACCCAGTTGAAGTTTCTGTTCTTCTTCTTGCAGCCGAATTCAGTTGGTGAAATGGGGTGTGGGCGGCCATGCTTCTTTTTAAATCCCATAATGGGTAAGTTTGCCACTTGCACAACTTTAACCCCTTGACTTAGAATATTTCACCTTTCTTTCTTTTTCTTTTTCTTTTACTGAAATTTTCTAGGTGTTACAAGTCCACCCCCCTTAAATGGGTTTCGTCCCCGAACCTGTCACTCCTCGAACAGATGCGGGTAATGTTGTCTGATCTCTTCCTCAGCGTCCCACGTAGACTCGGATCCCTTCTTGTGTCTCCGCTGTACTCGCACAAGTGGAACCACTTTATTCTGTAGCCTCTTCTCTTTTCTATCAATGATGGCCACTGGCTGCTCCATATAATTGAGCCGTTCATCCACCTCGATATTCTCCAGTGGCACGATCATATCTTCATCGGCTAAGCACTTTCTTAGGTGAGATACATGGAATGTCGGATGAATCCCACTTAACTCATCGGGTAACTCCAGTTGATAGGCCACCTCTCCTACTCGGGAAATGATTCGGAAGGGCTCTATGTACCTCGAACTTAACTTTCCCCTCATCCTAAACCGGATGATCCCTTTCCAAGGCGAGACCTTCAGCATGACTCTATCACCCACCTTGAATTCAATCGGTCTACGTCTCTTGTTGGCGTACGACTTTTGTCTATCTTTTGCCGCCTTCATAATGGCCTTAATCTTTTCCAACTTTTCGGTCGTAGCCTCGATCACCTCAATGCCCCTATCTCTTTCTGCCCGATGTCTCCCCAACATATAGGTGTCCTACACTTCCTACCATATAGCATCTCATATGGAGGCATACCAATGGTGGCATGATAACTGTTGTTATATGAGAATTTGGTTAACGGTAAGTGTTCGTCCCAACTTCCTCTGCAATCAAGGACGCATGCTCGTAGCTATCCTCCAGCGTCTGAATTGTCCTCTCCAACTGACCGTCTACCTGAGGATGGTAAGCCGTACTGATATATAGCCTCATCCCCATCGCATCATGAAATTTTTCCAAAACTTAGATGTGAACAGAGTGTCACAGTCAGACACGATAGAAACTGGTACACCATGACGAGTCACTATCTCTTTGATAAATAGATCCGCCAACCTCTCGGATGAATACTTCTCGCGGATCGGTAGAAAGTAAGCCCTCTTCATCAGACGATCAATTATCACCCATATGGCATCGTGTCCCCTTGCCGTATGCGGTAACTTCGTAATGAAGTCCATGGTGATGTGCTCCCATTTCCACTCGGGTATATCCAAGGGTTGGATCTTCCCGTATGGCTTCTGGTGCTCCACCTTCATTTGTAAACATGTAAGGCACTTACTCACATACCCCGCCACATCGCGCTTCATTCCTGGCCACCAATAATATTTCTTCATATCATGATACATCTTTGTAGCACCGGGATGAATTGAGTATCGACTCTTGTGAGCCTCATCCATGATCTTCTCACGCAGACCCCCATAATGAGGAATCCGCATCCACCTCGATCGAGTACGCACACCAAGGGTGTTCTCCCCTAACTCGGCGACTATACCTTTCATCCTTTCAGAGTTAATCTGATCTTCTTTTAGCGCTTCACCTTGAAATTCTTTTATCTGCTTCATCACATCGGAGGTCATTACCAACTGATAAGCTTTCACCCGAATTGGCTTGGGTTTTTTCCTTTCGGCTAAGGGCATCCGCCATAATGTTGGACTTGCCCGGATGGTAATGGATCTCATAATAATAGTCTTTGATCAACTCTAACCATCTCCTCTGCCTCATGTTGAGATCCTTCTGCTCGAAGAAGTACTTCAAACTTTTGTGATCAGTGAAGATGGTGCACTTCGTCCCGTACAGGTAGTGCCTCCAAATCTTCAATGCAAAGACCACAGCTGCCAACTCCTAGTCATGGGTAGGGTAGTTAGCCTCATGGATCTTCAACTATCGGGACGCATAGGCTATAACCCTACCCTATTACATTAGCACACAACCCAATCCCGAATAAGAAGCATCTGAATACACAACCAAGTCTTCATTCCTTTCGGGTAATGTCAAGACAGGAGCTTGAGTCAGTCTTGTCTTTAACTCTTCGAAAGCATCCTCCAGCTCTTGGCCCCATACGAACTTCACATCCTTACGGGTCAATTTGGTCAATGGTGAAGCTATCTTGGAGAAGTCTTCGATGAACCTTCTGTAGTAGCCCGCCAAACCCAAGAAACAATGGATCTTGGATGGCGTCTTTGGAGTCTTCCATTGCATAACCGCCTCCACCTTTGCCGGGTCCACCACCATAATCCCTTCAGAATTAACCACATGACCCAAAAACTGAACTTCCCGAAACCAGAACGAGCATTTGGAGAACTTAGCAAACAGCTTCTCTTTCCTAAGCGTCTCCAATACCTCGCGAATGTGACCAGCGTGCTCTTCTTCACTCTTCAAATAAATCAGGATATCTTCGATAAACACTATCACTGATTTATCCAACATCTGCAGACACACCCGATTCATCAAATCCATAAAAGCAGCTGGCGCGTTGGTTAAACCGAAAGACATAACGAGGAATTCGTAATGCCCATATCTTGTTCGAAACATGGTCTTCGGGATATCCTGTTCTTTAACCTTTAGCTGATGATAACCAGATCGGAGATCTATCCTTAAGAACCGCTGGCGCCTTGGAGTTGATCAAGCAAGTCATCAATCCTCGGTAGTGGGTACCTATTCTTTACCATCAACTTGTTCAACCCACGGTAGTCGATGCACATCCTCATGCTACCATCCTTCTTCTTTACAAACAAGACTGGAGCACCCCAGGGAGAGATACTCGGTCGGATGAACCCCTTATCTAACAACTCTTGTAACTGGGTCATCAATTCCTTCATCTCGGAGGGAGCGAGACGATACGGCGCCTTTGCAACAGGTTGGGCACCAGGTATCAGATCAATCTAGAACTCGATCTCGCGATCAGGTGGTACCCCGGGTAGGTCTTCGAGAAACACATTGGGGAAATCGCATACCACCAGCACGCCTGACAGCTGAGGCATGATAGCATCCATATCCTTCACATAGGCCAAGTAAGCACCACACCTGCATATCATAAACTTCTCTGTCATGATCATCGAGATTACTCAAAGTGTAATGCACTCCTTCTCTCCATGTATCGTAACCATACTGCCATCGAGCGCAGTCAGACAAATCATCTTCTTTCGGCACACAATGTTTGCTTCGTAGGCTGCCAACCAATCCATCCCTAACACCACATCAAAACCTCCTAGGGCCATCACATACAATCTAGGCGGAAACTTATGACCATCCAACTCTACGAGACAATCGTCTATTACATCAGTCACTTTGGTAGACTTTCCTATTATTGTCTCTACATAGAAGGGCATGTCTATCTTCTTAATCTTACCATACATTTCATGACAAAAGGTAGCAGATACAAAACTTCTACTAGCACCCGAATCAAATAGCACAGAAGCATACAATTGGTTTACCAAAAACATACCTGAAACTACTTCAGGGTCCACTCTGGCTTCTTCCCGGGTCATATTGAATGCCCTTGCCTTCGCTTTGGTGCTCTCACTCCTCCCTTTCTCGCCCATAGTCTGCGTCCCTGAGCTCCCTACTCCACCCTTTTTGCAATCTCAGCCCGAGTGGCCTACCTCCCCACATTGATAACATCGCGGTACCCTGCACTCTTTAGCATAGTGTCTTTCGCCTCCACACTTAAAACACAGGTTCGAACCCACTCTACACTCACCCATGTGAGCTTTCCCACACTTCTTACATTCCATCCTATGATTCCCTTTACTCAATCCTGAGCAGCGATCGTCAATCTTCATCTTCTTTTCCCCGATCCCATAGTGGTCACCCATGAATCTCTTCCTATTACCGTTCTTGTTCCAACTCTTCTCAACCTTCCTCTGAATTGGCATCGGATCCCTCTCATCATACAACCTTCTGGCCAAATCTACTGCAGACCTGAAAGTGCTCAGTCTAGTAGCTATCATGTTCCTCCTGATATCCACGGGCAGACCCTGCATGTACCTCTTAATCTTCTTAGACTTTGATGTTACTAGATCCGGCACGAGTCTTGCACGATCATTGAACTTGGAGGTATACTCATGATGAGTCATGTTTCCAACCTCCAAATGCAAGAACTCCTTCTTAATTTTGTCCAACTCCCGATGTGGACAATACTCCTCTAGTACCAGTTCCTTCAAGTCCGACCACCTCATCCTTGCAACAGACCGTTTCGCCTTGGCTTGGACAATGTTGTCCCACCAACATAATGCAGAATCAATGACAGAATAGGAGGCAAACTTTACCTTTTGATCCTCCCGGCACTCATTGATGTCTAGGACTGCCTCCATCTCTCGAACCCAATGATGAGCAGTAGTAGCATTACAGTTACCGTCAAAGGTCAGGAGTTTGCACCTTTAAAACGCCCTGTAGGTGCATCCCTTAGCGGTCTCCTTCTCCCCCTCGCTATCATCATCATGAATTACCACCCTTAGGTTAGATGGCTCTGCTTCTGTTTTCTCCTTCTTCCCAGCATCATCAGTTCTTTCACCCTCCTTTACAGCCCTTAACACTTCGGTCACTACTAAGGGCAATACATTTTGCATGACGTTGTAGACCTCGTCAGCAATAGCTTCCTTTACCGTGGACTTAAGGGTAGCTGATCTTGCACCCTTTTGGTGGCTATAGAGGTCTGTGTCCTCATGAATCGTCTCAAGAGCCTTAGTCTTGCTCCTAGTGACACGTGGCCCAGTAGTATGCCCGCCACGAGCACCGCCTCGGGTTGCCTTCCCAGATGTCCTACCCACCATAAGATCTACCTCCTATAACATTCAAACACTAACAAGGTCATTCAAGGTAATAGCTTAGATTATGTAAAGTATAGTAAGTCCCTAATTATAGTGGCTAGTTGTGATTAGCCACTTAGCTTACTCTTCATCCCCCAAGCATTCCCTATCCATACTACATCAGTGTCCAAATCTACTAAGCACATAAATCAAATAGCACACGCACGTAATACCGATTAACTTATGAAAAAAAATTACCTGATGGCACGTAGCTACTTGGACTGGCATCCCTTCATTAGGTCCCATTTTCAGTTTAAGTTTAGGTTTTGTAAAAGAATTTACCCAATTCTCTTATACTTTGGCTTTGATACCAACTTGTAAGGCCCCGTTCCCGGGAACCCCACAGTTGGTCATTCATAGCATCATTCATTAATAAAAACACCTTAAATCACATTATTATAGGAAAACAATCGTAGCGGAATAACTTAACCAAAACCCATTTCTTGCATTAATGATTACTTTTGTCAAATAATACATCATTGTTTAGAGTTACAAAAGAATATTTAGTTGCATTACAAGACAAAAATATCATAATTGCATAAATGGATGTCAGTCTCAATTCACCAACTAGCTTCAGCCCCGTGCCATCCTCAGCAACATCCTTACCTGCCAACTGATATGCATACAAAAAAGTCAGCGTTACTGAGTGAGTTCTAGTTTAATAATATGGAAAATACACTTTTGTAAACTTCACTTTGTGATCATTCATCAATATACATAATAAATCATCATGAGATTCATTATCTTACTTCCTTTCATTATCTTTTCTCTTTCATTAACTAGGATTGCACAAAGCAAGAGCCTACGTTGTTGGTTGGCAACAGATACCGAACCCCTGTTGGCAAACGTTTATCATGGTAGCTAACCCATCGACAGTTGACCCACACTGCTAGGCATGAAGCCTGCTCATGAACACGGGTCCCATTCATCATACATTGGTCAATCACAAGGATTAGACCCCAGATGTGCATCCTCATGGGCTATACAGCCGCACATCAATTGAGCTAACGACAACGAGGTCGTGCACCTCCATTCATTATGCTTGTAAGGCTTTTCATTCATCACAAGGGTCCGGGGGTAACATTCATTAGGTTACACTGTCTCTTTTATTTCTTTGTGTCCACTTGGTTAGGAATAATACTTTGAAAATATTCATTGTTTTTAATAATCACATACCATGAAACATAATAAAATATCATCCATAACCGCAAGCCATAATAAGAGAAATAAACATAAGAAGCATTAAACATGCATAATCTTTCATTATTCATCAATACTTAACACTTAGATTCTACTCCCAAAATTTCAAAATAATTTTAAGTCCCCAAAGAAATGCGAATAGAACAAGTGCGGATGAGCTGTAGCTAATGCGGGAGAAAGTCTTAAGAAAATATCCTAAGTGTCCAAAGAAATGTTGGTAGAACAAATGCGTATGAGCATAAACAAATGCAGATGAACACTTGACAAATGCGGATGAGCATAAACAAATGCGGATGAACACTAGGCAAATGCGGATGAAGGCTTAGCAAATGCGGGTGAAGACTTAGCAAATAAGGATGAATACTTAGCAAATGCGGGTGAACAAAAGACTTATACGATTAAATGCGGATGAACACAAAACTAAGCAGCAATGCAATTTATGCCATTACTAGTTCCCAATCATCATTCTAATATGAACACAACTTAGATCTATCAGTCTAACACTTAGAACCTCGTACACATTAAACGATCATCAAGAAAATCACATAACATAACCATATCGTTATAATCGTCCATAACATACATGAAAAACTAGAACTTGTTTCGAAAACACCAGTTAAATATGCATACCAGCCCCAAATAAGCAGAAAACACTTAAAAGAAGGGATCTAGAACTCACCTTTAACTGCTTTCGAGTAAAACTCCTCCAAACCCGAGAGCAACCTGGAGTTCTAACACCTAAACACACGAAAACACACAACCAAGCACATAGAAACACTTAAGAATCGGTCTAGAAGCTGAAAACACAACTAAAACCGAACAGAAAACACAAGAAACCTCACCTCTAGGAGAATTCAGCTTCTCACGCACAAAACTTAGTTGAAGTTTCTGTTCTTCTTCTTGCAGCCGAATTCAATTGGTGAAATGGGGTGTGGGGGGCCATGTTTCTTTTTAAATCCCATAATGAGCAAGTTTGCCACTTGCATAACTTTAACCCTTTGAGTTAGAATATTTCACCTTTCTTTCTTTTTCTTTTTCTTTTGCTGAAATTTTCCGGGTCTTACACTCCACCTCATACTTCCAATCGCCCTGCTACCCTCGACCTGGACAATGTTGTCCCACCAGCATAAGGCCAAACACAATTGAGTGGGTAGGGAACTTTAACTTTTGATCCACTCGGCACTCGCTGATATCAAGTACCACCTCCATCTCCCTCACCCATCAGGGAGCAGCAGCAGCAGCAGCACTCCAATTCCCATCAAATGTCAGGGGCTTGCATCTCTGGAAAGCCCCATAGTTGCACCCCTTTGTAATTTCCTATACTGCTTCCTCTTCCTCATCGTCACTGGAGACGACCATCTTAGTCTCAGGTTGCTTCCTCTCCCTTGCTCCTCATCATTTGCCCTCTCACCTAGCAGTATTCTCCTTCTCCAGTTTCTCCTTCCTCTCATCCTCCTTCACGACTCTAATAACCTTAGTCACCATAGATGGTAGAATCGTCTGCATGACTTAATGAACTTACTCCATAACTGCCTCCTTCACTGAGGCCCTCAGATTAGCACTCTCATCCCTGTCTTCATGGTGATGAAGCTTAGGCTCTTTGGGAGCCGTTTCAGCAGCCTTAGCCCTATTCCTCGTGACACGCCGCCCAGCACCACATCCACCACGACCTCCATCTTGAGAAGCCTTCGGAGATCTACCACCCGCCATCATTAAACACTGTAAGATTCAAACACCAACACGGTCATTCAAGGTAACAGCTCAGATTACGTCAAGTATATTAAGTCCCTAATTACAGTGGCCAGTCATGATTAGCCACTTACTTTACTCTTCATTCTCCAAGCATTTCTTATCCTGACTACATCAGTATCCAAATCTATAGAGAGCACATAATTCACATAGTACACGCACATAATTCCTTTTTCCATTAATTTACATAAAACGTTTACATGAAATAGTTACCTGCAGGCATGTAGCTACTAGGACTTGCATCCCTTTCCTTTTCTTGTCCTATTCTCAGTTTAAGTTTTTGGTTTTTGAAATTCTCTTAAACTTTGGCTCTGATACCAACTTGTAAGGCCCCGTTCCCAAAACACTTACAATTGGTCAATCATCGCATAAATAACATAAAACACCACATTTTGTAGCGGAAATTTAACTTTTCATTAACAATTAAAAATATGTCAAATCATCATATCATTTCTTTTACATTCCAAAATTATTAATACAAAAACATTCTCCAAAATATGGATGCCAGACTTGAACCATCCCAATAGCTTATGCATCCATGCCTGCACCTCCTCGCATCAACAATTACCTACCAACTATCATGCATACAAAAGTCAGCGACGCTGAGTGAGTTCTAGTTTTATAATAAAATACTTTACTTTTGTTTAAAACATTTTATTTACTTTTGTACGTGATCATACATTATAAATACATCTAGATAATATCATTATTATCTTCCATCATCGTTCATCATCATTCATTATCATTCATCGTCGTTCGTTCCATACGTTTTTTCATTATTATCTTTCCTCTTTATCTAGATCCTACCATATGCTATACCCCGAAGCTGGTACTGTGCCAGGGCTTACAAGTAAACCCCCACTTCATGTCGAAGCTAACACAATACCGGGGTGGAGCGACAAGGATCCCGTTTCATACTTTTCGGTCAATCTCAAGGATTAGGCCCCTATGCGCATTAACAAGGGATAGCTAAACCACACACAGTTGAGCAAACAACTACCTCGTTGAGTTGTGAACCTCCATCATTTTGCTTGCAAGACTTTACATTCATTCATTATGTTCCACTTCACATTAACGTTATCTTTCATTTTCATTACATAATACTTTACGTAAATATACATATCACGTCATGTAAAGTCACATCATAATACATAACATGGAACATCATCATCATAACAACAACTCACAAGCATACATAACATGAACAAGCATAGGACACCATAAAAATCATTGATTAATACTTAAATCAATTTCCTAAAATTCAAAAATAATCTCATTGTTCACAGCGCAAGAACATGTCCATTGCGAACAGCTTAAAAATATTCAGTGTCCACACCGGACAGCTTAAAAATCCACAGCGCATGACAAAATATTCTAAGTATCCATAGCAGATGAACAAGTCCACAGCGGATGAACAAGTTCACAATGGATGAACAAGTCCATAGTGGATGAACAAGTCCACAGCGGATGAACAAGTCCACAGCAGACAAACCATAAAAATTAATAAGTGTCTACAGCGGATATGCAAATCCACAACGGACGACATAAATCTTTCTAAGGGTCCACAGCGGATAGTTATTAGTCCACAGCGAATAGCAGGCAAAAATCTTTTAAGTGTCCACAGCGGACACTTTAAGGTCCACAACGGACAGCATGCAAAATACACTAAGTGTCCACAGCAGACACTTTATGTCCAGAGCAGACACCATGCAAACACCATGCAAAATCTACTAAGTGTCCATAGCGGACACTTTATGTCCACAGCGGACATCATGCATGACTTTTTAAGTGTCCACAGCACACACTTTATGTCCACAACGGACATCACGCATGATTCACTAAGTGTCCACAGCGGAGATCATGCATACATCTGCAATACATCAAACGTACTTCTAGTCCCCAAACAATCAATCTAACTTAAACTTAGCTTAGATCTAACTTGTTACACACATAAAACATACTAAACATCATACAACAACTTAGAAATCCATTTAAAAACACACGTCAACCGTACATAGTCGAACTTCATGGAAAAACTCATAGTTTGGTTTAGAAACCTCCTGTACAGTATGCATAACAGCCCCAAACACTTAGAAAACCAGTAAAAGAGGGGATCTAGAACTCACCTTCAACAGCTTTCAAGTAGGACAACTCAAACCCGAGAGCCCACTTGAAGTTCCAGCACCTAAAACACATGAAAACGAGCACTAAACACCAAAAACTCAGTCCATAAGCTGAAACCCGACTAAAAACCGAGAAGAATTACCTTAAAATCTCACCTTCTTGAAGAACTTTCCATTTTCTCTCTTTAAAACCAGATGGGAACTTCCTCTTCTACTTTTTTAGTCGATATGTACCTGAAAGAGAGGGTATGGGCAGCCTTAACACCTTTTTGAACCCACTATGTGCAAGTTTGGCCCTTGCACGCTTTTAACCCCTCGCTTTTGAACTAACTTCCTATTTGCTCCCTTACTTTCTTTTCTTTCTTTTTCTAAAATTTCCGGGTGTTACAGTTAATACTGATAATGCATACTACTTCCATCACTGCTATTACTATTATTATTATTATCTGCTATCATTATTATTATCATGAGCTATGAGAAGCCAAATGACTCATGATGATCTTACAGGGTTTCAAGAACTATGGCAGACAATGGAAAAGCACCTGTATACCCAGCTGACGAGACTGCCCCAGTTGGAAGGCTTAGGAGGACAATGCCTCCATCATAGTATGATGAGTACCAACGAAGATGCAGATATCCTGGATGGATTTCAGTGACATCTGATGATACTTGAAGTTCCACACCTAAAACACATGAAAACGAGCACTAAACACCAAAAACTCGGTCCAGAAGTTGAAACCCAACTGAAAACCGAGAAGAATTACCTTAAAATCTCACCTTCTTGAAGAACTTTCCATTTTCTCTCTCAAAAACTGGATGGGAACTTCCTCTTCTCCTTTTTCAGTCGATATGTACCTAAAAGAGAGGGTATGGGCAACTTTAACACCTTTTTGAACCCACTATATGCAAGTTTGGCCCTTGCACGCTTTTAATCCCTCGCTTTTGAACTAACTTCCTATTTGCTCCATTACTTTCTTTTCTTTCTTTTTCTGAAATTTCTGGGTGTTACAACTGATACTGATAATGCATACTACTTCCATCACTGCTATTACTATTATTATTATTATCTGCTATCATTATTATTATCATGAGCTATGAGAAACCAAATGACTCATGATGATCTTACAGGGTTTCAAGAACTATGGCAGACAATGGAAAAGCACCTGTATACCCAGCTGACTAGACTGCCCCAGTTGGAAGGTTAGGAGGACAACGCCTCCATCATAGTATGAGGAGTACTAATGAAGATGCAGACATCCTGGATGGATTTCAGTGACATCTGATGACACTGAACCCTCAAAGGACTCTTCACCATCATCTCAGGAAAGAAGCAGAACATCTCCCACTAGCCACACGTCACTGCACCTACCCTCTCACCTATCCCGTCCATTAGGAATAGGGGCACACATGTCATTACACGACCACGTAAGAGTACAAGTAAATCATATTTAATTGGTCGTGTTCCCATGATTTGACTTCTTTTTCATTGATCACCTATTGCGTTTTTGTTTGACATCTGATTACATCCATTCCGCCGCCATAATTTGATTTTCGATTCTTATCGAGTTAACATGAGTAGTTTCTAGGTCCTTTACATATAGTTTCCTTGCCTAGATGGTCAATAAAGAATTATCTGGATCCACGGTTATCATTTTGATTGATTCGGTTGAGTTTTGAGGCAAGAGTGTTTGAAGTTGGTTGTGGACTATGCTCTTAGAGTTTTAACAATGAGTGTATTGATTTTTAGCCTCATTCGTGTGTTTCGTGTTCGGTTTTTGATTCTATTTAAACAGCAGGCACTATGTTCTATTTGTGATTGATTAATATGATTCCAATAATTATTATAATCACATTTGATAAGATTGGTTCACGAGTATGTTCAGAAAGCTTGAGAATCAAAACTCCATAGCATTGGAGGTTGTTACGGATAGAAAAAAACTATCCTTGCAAGAACTATTGTTTTTTAATGTTTCTATATTTGTTCATTTTCTATGTATTTAGTTAAGTTTTCATCAATGCTTTTGATTCACCAATCTATAATTGCACAATTTTGATTAAAATACAAGTAAATCATATTTAATGTCGGGTTTCCTTGATTTGACTTCTTTTTCATCGATCACCTATTGTGTTTTTATTTGATGTCTGATTACATCCATTCTGCCATTGTAATTTGATTCTCAATTCTTATTGAGTTAACGCGAGTAGTTTCTAGGTTCTTTACATCCAGTTTCCTTGCCTAGATGGTCAATAAAGAATTATGTGGATCCACGATTATCATTTTGATTGATTCAGTTGAGTTTTGAGGCAAGGGTGTTAGAAGTTGGTTGTGGACTATGCTCTTAGTGTTTTGGCAATGAGTAGATTGATTTCAAGGATCATTCATGTGGTTACATGTTCGATTTTTATTTCAATTTAAACAACAGGTACTGGGTTTCATTTGTGATTGATAAGTGTAATTCCAATGATGATTATAATCACATTTGATTTGATTGGTTCACGAGTATGTTCAAAAAGCTTAAGAATCAAAACTTCATAGCATTGGAGGTTGTTACAGAAAGCATAAAACTACCTTTGCAAGAACTATTGTTTTTTAATGTTTTTGTATATCTTGTTCCTTTCCTATGTATTTAGTTGAGTTTTCATCAATACTTTGATTCACCAATCTATAATTGCACAATTTTGATTAAAATACAAGTAAATCATATTTAATTGGTCGTGTTACCTTGATTTGACTTCTTTTTCATCGATCACTAATTGGGTTTTTGTTTGACGTCTGACTACATCTATTCCGCCACTACAGTTTGATTCTTGATTCTTTTTGAATTAACGCGAGTAGTTATTAGGTCCTTTACATCTACTTCCCTTACCTAGATGGTCAATAAAGAATTATGTGGATCCATGGTTATCAGTTTGATTAATTAGGTTGAGTTTTGAGGCAAGAGTGTTTGAAGTTTGTTGTGGACTGTTCTCTTAGTGTTTTGGCAATGTGTAGATTGATTTCAAGGCTTATTCGTGTGGTTTCGTGTTTGGTTTTTGTTTTTTTTAAACAACAGGTACTATGTTCCATTTGTGATTGATTAGTGCGATTCCAATGATGATTATAATCATATTTGATTAGATTGGTTCATGAGTATGTTCAGAAAGCATAAGAATCAAAACTCCATTGGCCGATCGAAGGTTTCTTGTCCGATCGAACTAGGGTTTCTTGGTCGATTGAATGTTTTTCCTTTAGTTTTCTTGTGTTCTTGATTGCTTTTCTTGCTTTCTTGGTTCCAATCGTAATCATTCTTGCCTTCTCTGTGTAACAATCTTGTGATTATTTGTGTTTGTGTAACACCCGAAATTTTGCCACATAAAAGAAAGAAAAGAAAAGTATTTTGAAGAAAACTAAAAGAAGCCAAAGTTGAGGGGTGCTTTGTGTAAATAGTACACAAAAGTCAATATTTTAATATAAAGAAGGCTTGGTAGCCCATTTTGCCTTTCTTACTGCTGAGTTCGATTGAGACAAGAAGAAAAGAAGCTGAATTTGGGTTTTCTCTCGGTTGTGAAGAAGTAAAAGGCTGAAATTTTCATTGGTAAGTATTTTCGTGTTAAATGGTTTGGTTTTTATGGGATTTTCATCCTTATAACCGATATTTAAGTGCTCTTTGTGTTTGGGTGTTTGTTTTGCTTGATTTAGGTGCTTGAACTCTTGTGCAAACAAGTTTGGTGGAGTTTTGCTTGTTTGCTGCAATAGGTGAGTTCTAGACCCCGGTTTCTATGTGTTTTAAACTGTTTTAGGGCTGAAAATGCATGTTTAAAATGTTTTACCACTGATTTATGTTTACCCGTATGTTTATGTATGTATATGCTTTTGTTCTATGCTTGTTTATGTGTTGTGGTTGCTTAGAATGTTAAGTTTATGCTTAGAACAGGTACAAATGCAGATCTGGATTAGTTTTGATTCTGAAAAATGAATAACAGGTGGTCATGCACCCAAACAGGGCCCATGCGCCTGAGGTTTAGGCTTAGAAATGCCTAAGTACAGGTCATGCGCCCAAACAGGGCCCATGCGCCTGGAACTTGCCTTAGAAAAATTTTAAGTAGGGCTCATGCACCCCAATAGTGTCCATGCGCCCAACCCTTTTGTTCAGGCGCCTAAGTGCTAGTCATGCGCCTGAACAATTCATGCACCCAGAAATATAAGCTAAAATTCCTAAGTGTAGGATTCATGCGGCCGAATAGTGTTAATGCGCCTAAGCAGGGCTCATGCGCCTGCATAGTGCCCATGCGCCTAAACACTTAGAAAATTTTCTGGAATTTTGGGAAATCAGGATTTTAGTGTTTGACCCTGGTTTGACTTGGTGTTATTATTTGATTGCTTTATTTATGTTTGGGCCGTTCTTGTGTTCCTTATTATTATACTATTATGTGACTTTACGTGGTGTGATTTTATCCGTATCCGTGAAGTATTATCATTAAAGAAAGTGGAAAGATCAATGATAATGAAAAGTGGAACATAAAGAACGAAAGAAAGTCTTGCAAGCAAATTCACATGAGGTCCACAACCATTAGGCTGTTAGCTCAACTTTGTACGGTTTAGCTAACCCGTTGGATGCACACAGGGTCAATCTTTGAGATCGAGGGGACCTTTGTTGCTGCACCGGTACTGGAGTCAGCTTCGTGCACCAGTTTGGGGTCTATTTGTAGACCTCGGCCCAGTACCAGTTCTATGCGCATTATTTGGGGGCATAAAAAGTTCGAAATGAATGATGATGGAAATGGTAAAAGAAGATAATGGATGTTATCTAACTCTACGTATGATGTGTGATCACGTACTAAAGAAATGAATATTATTTTAAAAGGGTATTTTCATATACAAATCTTACAAGGTATTTTAATGTTTTTTTTTAACTAGAGCTCACTCAGCAACGCTGACTTTTATGCATTTTCAGTTGGCAGGTAATTTTGCTGAGGATGGCACATGGGGAGGCTACTCGTCAGGGCTAGACTGGCATCCGTTCACCCTTAATATCATTGTTGTTTTGTAATGCAAATAATATGGGCTTTTGTAACTGATAATAATCAACGATGTATTGCTTAGTAATAATCTGTATTAATGAATGGGTGGCTTTTGATATTGACTTCGCTGCATTGATTCATACACTATATAATGTTTTTAAATATATTTTGCTATGATTGACCAACTGTGAGGTCTCTGGGAACAGGGCCTTACAGTTTGGATTACCAAGCTGTGTAATACGAGCATTGTTAGTGGAAACAGTTCGAGTTTGGTTAGGGTTTCTATTGTTTCTTGTTTTCTTGATTTAGTATCCGAATAATTCTTCCTTTTCCTGATTGCTTAGTAGGTCTGTTATCAATCAAGGCTATTTTTATAGTTTAGCTTGATTGGTAGGAATCCTATTAACCTTTTAAGGATTTATGAGGATTGTATCTTTCGGATTAGGGTTTCTTGGTAGAGTTTGCTTCTTGATCGATCTAGTTTCTTGATCGATCTAGTTTCTTGATCGAGTGTTTCATGGCCTCGAAGATAGCTTCCAAAGTCAAGAATATTGATGGCAATTACATACCATCAAAAGGTATTCTGAAGAGCGGTACGACTTCTGTTGTTTCTAGTTCAAAAATTAATGTGCAGGGCGCTTCATCCATGCAAAACCCTATCTCAGAAGTTCCCATGCAGAACCCAAATAGGGATATTCCCATGCAGCCTAGTTGTGAAACAAAGGCTCCACAAAACCCTAGTATGCCTCATACTTCTGTTGAATCGTGTAGGGACGATAACATAGATCTGGAACATCATGCTAATCAAAATATGGTCTCATATGCTGAATGTTTAAAATCAACAACTCCTAAACAAGAAGTTAACTTTAGACATATGGAGAATTCTTTGAAAAAAGATGGTATTGACGTGGTTCTTCCTAAAGAGTCGATGAAGATTGCTCAAGATAGATTTGCTAACACTCTTTATGGATACTTTTTAGGAGATCGCCTGGCTTATCCTGTGGTTGAATACTATGTGAAGCAAAATTGGAGAAAGTTTGGATTGTTGAAAATCATGATGAATGCAAATGGGTTTTTATTCAAATTTGCTGAACGATCGGGAATGATGGATGCTCTTGAAGGTGGTCCCTGGATGATTAGAGGCCAACCTCTATTTCTTAGTATATGGTCTCCTTCTACTACACTAGCTAAGGAAAACATAATGTCGGTTCAAGTGTGGGTGAAAATTCATGATGTTCCCTTAGCTGCTTATTCGGATGTTGGTCTTAGCTTGATTGCTTCATCAATTGGTAAACCTAAATTACTTGACTCCTTTACTACTGCTATGTGTTTGGATGCTTGGGGATGCAGTAGCTATGCCCGAGCTCTTATTGAAATTTCTATTGATAACGAGTTTAAGGAGGAGTTAAATATAGTGATTCCGGATTTCGATTGGGAAGGGTTTACTAAACAAAAGATGTATGTGGAATATGAGTAGAAACCATATAGATGTGGGTATTGTTGTGATTTCGGTCATTCAAATGACTCCTATTCTAAGAGGCATATTACGAATACAAAGCCTAAACCAAAGCCTATGGATCAAGATGGTTTTATTGAAGTGAAGAGTAAGAAGCATGGTAAGAAATCGGGTATTCCAGTTTCAAAACCTAAATGGGAGTATCATCCTAAGTATACTCAAGAATCAAAGCAAACAATTAAGGAGCCAATAGTGGATACTAATCGATTTAAGATTCTAAAGAATAAAGGGGATGTGAAAATGTCTAATGGTACTTTTTCAATGGAAATGAGTTCTTTGGGTATAAAGGATAATGAGATGTCGGACTCAGAGGACACAGACAAGGAAGATGTGGTGTCTTATATTGATGAGACTACAGATTTCTTAATGGCAGGTACAGGAAATTTACAACCAAACAATAGGGGCAAGCACTCCTGCACATGGAGTTTCCCAATGATTAGTATGGCTTCCTGGAATATTAGGGGGTTGAACCGTCCACTAAAACAAAAAGAGGTTCGGCTGTTTATTAAAGATAATCATCTTAGCTTGTGTGCCATTTTAGAAACTCATGTAGGTGTGGATACATTGGATTCGATTAGCAAAGCTGTGAATAACAGATGGGATTGGATCTCAAATGGTACTCATTGATCTAAGGGGACTCAAATTTTGATAGGATGGGATCCTGGAATTATGGATGTTATGGTTCTTTCTAGTAAAAAACAAGTGATTCATTGCCAAATTACTTTCAAAGGTTTGGGTAAGATTCTTTTTTGTTCCATTATCTATGCACATAACTCGTATATTTTGAGAAGGGACTTGTGGGCAGATCTATCATTTCACAAAGCTTTTATTCAAGTTGGGTCGTGGATCATGTTAGGCGATTTTAATGCTACCTTGAATTTAAAGGATAGTTATTCAGGTCCGTCTGCTATAAATTGTAGTATGAGGGAGTTTAAAAAGTGTGTTGCTTTTATTGAAATGGAGGATATCAATACGAATGGCCTGCAATACACTTGGAATCAAAAACCTATGAGTGAAGTGGGTATATTCCAAAAATTGATCAGGTTATGGGAAATATCGCCTTCATGGATTGGTTTAAGGAAGCTAGTCTGATATTCCATCCTTATAGAGTGTCGGATCATAGCCCATATGTGCTTAATCTTCCCTCTATGATGAAATCCAAACACCCTCCCTTTAAATTTGCGAATTTTCTGGTGTATAAAGATGATTTAAAATCTATTGTCTTGAAGGCATAGGATAATCAGATAGTTGGTGTCCCTCAATTTCAGGTGGTGAAAACGCTTAAGTTATTGAAATCTCCCCTTCATTCCCTCTTGTTTAAACAAGGTAATCTCCAAAAGAAAGTATATGATCTTAGAACGTCTCTTGATAATATTCAGCAAGCTATTGATTTGGATCTGGGAGATATGAATCTTAGAAGAAAAGAGAGTGAGCTTCTTCAAAAGTTCAATGAAGCTACCCTAGATGAAAAGAGATTCCTCAAACAAAAATCAAAGGTTTAGTGGTTAGCAGAAGGGATAGTAACTCCAAGTATTTTCATAATGTGATTAAATCTAGAGTACATAGAAATCACATTCATACGATTATGGATGTGAATGGGTTGATTCATGAAGGTTACGATGTTCTGAAAGTATTTGTTAGTCATTATAAGAAGTTCCTTGGGACCGATGACCTTCACCGTTCTCGGGTTCCTGATTTGTTTTTCTCTAAGAAACTAGATGAACAATCAGCTTTAGATATGGTCAAGGAGGTATCCATAGAGGAGATTAAAGAGGCTATGTTCTCCATTGATGATAAGAAAGCCCCTGGTCTTGATGGTTTTTCTTTGGTCTTCTTTAAAAAATCATGGGATATTACTGGCCATGATATCTCAGGGACTGCTACGAATTTTTTCATCTTGGGGAAACTTCTAAATGAAATAAATCATACCATAATTTCTCTTGTGCCAAAGTAATTGATCCCCACTCGTATTGTTGAATTCAGACCCATTGCTTGTTGTAATGTGCTTTATAAGTGCATTACAAAAATTATAGCAAACAAAATAAAAATGGGCTGAAGGGTATTGTGAGTATTAATCAATCAGCTTTCATTCCTGATAGAAGGATCACAGATAATATTCTTTTAACTCGGGAAATTATGCATAACTATCATCGGCAGACGGGTCCTCCTAGATGTGCTTTCAAGATTGATATTCTGAAAGCTTATGATACGGTGAATTGGAAATTCTTAAAGGATGTGTTATTGGCTTTTGGTTTTCATATCAGAATGGTGGATTGGATTATGGTCTGTGTTGCCTCGCCTTCTTTTTCCTTATCGATTAATGGTCAGCTTCATGGGTATTTTAAAGGAAAAAGAGGTCTTAGACAAGGAGACCTTATTTCTCCTTATTTGTTCACTTTAGTGATGGAGGTCCTTACTTTAATTTTAGATCATACTTCTAGGATCGATACTGGGTTCCGGTTCCATCAGTTGTGTGAAAAGCAAAGGCTAATCAACCTTTGTTTTGCGGATGACCTGTTCATGTTCTCCAAAGGTGATACTCATTCTGTTACTTGCATTTTGGATGGATTAAAATTGTTTGAAGGTTTTTCGGGTCTGGTTCCTAACATTCAGAAAAGTACTATTTTTTCTGTAATGTTCCTTAACAGATTAAAATAACTATCATGTCCATAATGCCTTTTGAGGAAGGAACTTTACCGGTTAGATATTTTGGTGTTCCACGTATATCTTTAGGGTTACATGCTCATGATTGTAATGTGCTTCTAGAAAGGATGGATGATAAACTTATGATTTGAAGAATAAAAATTTATCATTTGCTGGTAGATGTCAGCTTATTATTTTACTCTTATCTTCTATGCATGTATATTGGTCATCGGTGTTTATCCTTCCACCTAGCATTATCTCAAAGCTTGAAGCGAAGATGAGAGGTTCTTGTGGGCTCAAGGTCCTATGCAACAAGGAAAAGCTAAAGTTTCTTGGAAAGCAGTGTGTTTGCCTAAGCAAGAAAGTGGGTTGGGAATCCGTAGAATCAAGGAGATGAACATTGCTTTAACGGCTTATCATGTCTGGAGTATTCTTATTAGAAAAGAGTCTTTGTGGGTAGAATGGATTCATCTTCATCGTCTGCCTCGAAAAAGTTTTTGGGTGGTTAAAGTCCCTTCTAATGGTTCATGGGGTTAGCGCAAGCTTTTAAGCATGCGTCCTGTGCTTATTTTTACAACTCTATCAGTGATGGAACCTCTACTTCAGCTTGATATGACATTTGGAATAATATGGGTCCTCTTCAATCTATTATTTCGCATCGGGAGATCTATAATGCGGGATTTTCTACACTCTATTGTCGCTGATATTGTTCAAAATGTGGTTTGGAGTTGGCCGGTTGCTTGGTATGATTTATTCCTAGTCTTAATAAACTTACAACCCCCTATCATAAACATTGAGATGAAAGATAAGGTTCACTGGTTGTTTGAGAATAAGTTGCACTATTTTTCTACATTTATGGCCTGGCATTCCATTCGATATAGGGAGCCTAAGGTTGACTAGTATAAATGCATTTGGTTTCCTCAATGCATCCCAAGACATGCGTTTCTCCTATGGTTGGTAATGAAAGATAAATTATTAACACAAGATAGAATCTTGCGGTGGCCCTTAAGCAGAAACGGGAACATGAATATGCTATGTTGTGTGTTATGCACCTCAAATTATGATTCTCATCCTCATCTGTTTTTTGACTGCTCATATTCTTTTAATCTATGGATGTTGTTTAAGGAGAAAGCAAATTTGCCAAGATGTTCTCCTACTTGAATGGAAGTAAAAGTTCAATTACTAAGGAACCAAGGATCGAGATCTCTTCCAATTATTGTTCGGAAATTGGTGATACCTGCTGCTGCATACTATATTTCGCAAGAGAAACTTCCAAAATTTTCAAAATCAAGCTCGGTCCACTATAGTACTAAGTGAGATTATTCTATTGTCACACCCTCAAAATCTGCGAGCGGAGTTTTACCACGAGGCGCGTGACATACCAGGATCTCAGTCATTAGTTACCAAGAACGACTCTATATGATTAATAAACAAAACCAGAGTTAACGTTTAAAATACTGCGGAAGCGTTTTTAAAACCAGAAAACCCAAAACAAGTAGTATGTAAAGAGAATGCGCAAAACATACGCGCCCCAAACACAAATGTTTAATATGAAAATAATCCCAAATTTGTAAACAAGCAAATGTAGACAACTCAACAATGCTGACGTGCGTGCACCTAGGCATCTGGCAACCTTAACCTGAGAATAGCATACTAAACAAGTCAACACATGGTTGGTGAGTTCAAGAGTTTGCGTTAATATATAAACCAATCAACAGTTTCCAGAGCATAAGTAGTGTATTGCAATAGATAGCTAGTCTATTAACATAAAAATATTAATCATAGTGATTTCACGATCGAAGCTGACTGTGTTACGTTTGTTGCCTCCCGTCACGACTTACCAGGTCGTGACGAATATATGTTAGGACAAAATTGCACCTGTTTGACCTCGAGTCGCACAGGTGGGGCTCGTCAGACCCAGTAGTACTACCCAAAATTTCCCCGCTATTCAATATTAACAATCCGAAAGTGTGAGGACTTTCCATGGTAAACAACACTATATCAATATTATACACGCTCATATATAAAAGCGTTTGTGATAAACAGTATGCTATCTCCCCCAAAAGAGATTATGTAAAATGAGTGGGGCAAGAACTCACCTGATACGCGCAAGAATTAACTTAGAGTTTAACTTGAAAGAAAGAGGGAAAGACAACCTTCAAAGGTCACCTAGAATACAAGAGTACATAAGCACGTGTACACAAAATCAACATGAAACCCTAAGTGCTCTACAAACCAAGGAACTCAAGGTTTTAGAAAGACAAGACACATTTGACCCAGTTGACCCGTTTGACCTGTTGGTGACATTATAGGTGATAATTCATTAATACTAACACAACAGCATGTCATACATGTTCACATACAACTTGATTACATATAGCCTTCATTAACCACATATACTACCTAGATCATCATGCAACTAGATATCACACAAGTCATGCGAATCACAACAGGCCAAAACAGATGACAAACCAAATCCACATCCCTATAGCCTAAACAACACATTTCATCACCTTAGAAATCATCCATGAACACACTAGCATGATCCTAATATCCCAAACATGCTCAAATCATCCAATTCAAGGATTTGCACAATTAAAGTTTCCCTTTTGGGAAAGTTCATCCCAAATTCATCAAACTCACACTACATTCATGAATACATCAATTATATACCAATTCAAGTCCATGACAACATCTAAACATGATCAACAACACCTAATCATCATGATTCATCAACATTCAACACCAAAAGTTACTATTTTTAGCAATGTATGAACTATAACACATCTTCTTGATTTTCAATTGTTCATATCATCAACCTAGCATCTAATCTTCATCACAAACACATCCATAACATTCATACATCATCCAATCATCAATTCATGCAAAATAAAGTTACTATTATTAGTAACCTATGAACAACGTATCAAAATCATAGCTTTCTTGCAAAATCGACGTTAACCAATATATATACAATCCAACTAACATAATAACAACATCAAACAACCATCATTCAACATCCAATTTGATCCAAAATCGCCTCAAACTCTCGGCCAAGATGATCATATGAACAAACAACCAAAATCCAAACTTTCTTGCATAATCAACGTTAACTAGCATCAATACAACCTAACTAACATCATAACATCACCAAATAACCAAGAATTAACATTCAATTGCAGATTTTCGAACTAGGGTTCGGCCACCATGAAAAACCATCAAAAACATGTAAAAATCTAACCTTTAAACGTGTAATGGCTTGCAATTGATGATTCTAACTTGTTGTATGCCTTGTAATCGATCAAATTTGAAGGTGATTGCTTGTTCTTGGGCTGAATTCGAAGAGGAGAGGGAGAGAGGAGGTCGATCGCGGCCGTAGGGTGGGATTAGGGTTGGAGTTTTTGTTTTATTAATTTAATTTTGCATAAATACCCTTTAAACCCTTGCATTTTGTATTTTATAAAGATTAGGCTTTTTGAATAGTTTTTAAATAGTTTTTAACTACTAAACACAATTATTATTAATCACAAATAACAATCATGCATAATTCCCATTTATCACAAAACACACGAAATAAATATGCACGTTTTCACGTTACGCGATAAAATTACAGTTAACATTTAAATCACATAAGCATAACTTAATAATCACATTGTTAACTTAATTATCATCAATTTAACATTACTGATTATTGTTAAGTCACCAACGTTCAACGAAACTAGTGTGTGTGCACGACACGTGTATGCAAGACTTAACGGAACAAACGGAGTTTGGTAACGGAAAATTACCGGATGTCACATTATCCCCATGTTGAAAGAATTTTCGTCCCGAAAATTGCGTTACATGGTGAGTGTTCCATCACTGGTCTACTGCATTGGCACAAGGAAATCGAAATCGTGTGAGTTTTGGATGAGTTGTCACATCATCCCCATGTTGAAAGAAATTTCGTCCCGAAATTTAATCAATACCTTCGCCGGCTGGCATCGTCCTTTCGAATAGCTGAGGGTACTTAAGCTTCATTTGGTCTTCACGTTCCCACGTGAATTCTGGTCCACGTCTCGAGTTCCAACGAACTTTGACGATGGGTATCTTGCTTTGCTTAAGCGTTTTCACCTCACGATCCATCACTTCGACAGGTTCCTCAATAAAGCGTAATTGTTCTTCTACTTGAACTTCTTCCAGTGGTACGACCATCGTTTCATCCGTTAAACATTTCTTTAGATTTGAAACATGGAATACATCATGGATTCCACTCAATGAATCAGGTAAGGCTAGTCGATAAGCCACTGGACCAATTCTTTCCACTATCTCAAATGGTCCAACGTATCTCGGATTTAGCTTTCCTCGCTTACCAAACCGAACTACGCCTTTCCACGGTGAGACTTTCAATAAAACTTTGTCACCTGTCTGAAATTCCAAAGGTTTTCGTCGTTTGTCAGCATAGCTTTTCTGTCTGTCTCGCGCTGCGGCCATGCGGTTTCTTATCTGAACAATCTTCTCAGTTGTCTCGTGTACTAACTCAGGACCCGTTAATTGACTATCACCAATTTCAGCCCAGCAAACTGGCGATCTACACTTTCTCCCATATAAAGCTTCAAAAGGTGCTGCCTTTATCTAGTGTGATAACTGTTGTTGTAAGAAAATTCCACCAATGGTAGGTGACTTCCCAGTTATTCCCGAAGTCAATCACACAAGCACGTAACATGTCCTCCAAAGTCTGTATAGTACGCTCGCTTTGACCATCAGTCTGTGGATGATAAGCAGTACTCATATCCAATCGCGTACCTAAAGCTTTCTGCAACGACTGCCAGAAGTGTGATGTGAAACGAGAATCGCGATCAAAAATAATTGAGATCGGTACTCCATGCCTCGAAACGATCTCCTTCAAATAGTCGGGTTAATTTCTCCATCTTATCTGTTTCTTTATCGCTAGGAAATGAGCAGATTTTGTCAATCGGTCCACGATAACCCATATTGTATCACAACCCGTAGAAGTACGAGGTAACTTAGTAATAAAATCCATTGATATTTGATCCCACTTCCACATAGGGATCTCGGGTTGTTGTAGTAGACCAGATGGTTTCTGATACTCCACTTTAACCTTCGAGCAGGTCAGACACTTGCTCACATAAGTAGCTACATCTGCTTTCATGTTAGGCCACCAATAGTGCGCCTTCAAATCGTGGTACATCTTGTCAGATCCAGGATGTATAGAATACTTGGACTTGTGAGCCTCACTCATCACCAAGTCTCTCAGATTTCCGTGTAGAGGTACCCATAGTCTATCCATGAAGTAACGAATCCCATCCGCTTTTACTTCCAATTGTTTTTCCATACCCCTTAACGATTCAGACCCAATGTTTTCTGCTTTCAAAGCTTCTGTTTGAGCCTCTCGGATTTGTTCAGGTAATTGCGTACTAATCGTTAGTTGCAGAGCTCGCACACGTCGAGGTTTAGCAGTCTCTTTTCTACTCAGCGCATCAGCAACTACATTTGCTTTCCCCGGGTGGTACTTAATAGCACAATCATAGTCGTTTAACAATTCCACCCAGCGTCTTTGTCTCATGTTCAACTCCTTTTGCTCAAAGATGTGCTGAAGACTCTTGTGATCGGTGTAGATGGTGCATTTGGTACCGTACAAGTAATGTCTCCAGATCTTTAAGGCAAAAACTACCGCACCCAGTTCCAAGTCATGGGTGGTATAGTTCTTCTCATGAATCTTCAATTGTCTAGAGGCGTAAGCTATCACTTTATCCCGCTGCATCAGACGCATCCAAGTCCTTGAATAGAGCATCGCAGTAGACTACGAATCATCACTACCATCCGGTAACGCTAATATTGGTGTGCTACACAATTTATGCTTCAGCAACTGAAAAGCAGATTCCTGACTCTCACCCCATTTGTACGTCGTTCCCTTGTGAGTCAAAGCTGTGAGAGGTTGTGCAATCTTAGAGAATCCTTCAATGAATCGTCGATAATATCCCGCTAATCCAAGGAATTGTCGTATCTCACTTGGTGTCTTAGGAACAGACCAATTCTTTATCGCTTCAATCTTAGCAGGATCAACATGTATTCCCTTCTCGTTGACAATATGACCCAAGAATTGTACCTCACGTATCCAGAAATCACACTTAGAAAACTTTGCATACAGTTGTTCCTCTCTAAGTAATTCCAAGATTAAACGTAAGTGCTCTCCATGTTCTTCCTCGGTCCTTGAGTATATCAGTATGTCATCAATAAAGACGATAACAAACTGATCAAGATAGGGTTTGCACACGCGATTCATGAGGTCCATGAATACTGCTGGTGCATTCGTCAACCCAAATGGCATGACCAAAAATTCATAGTGACCATATCGTGTACGGAAAGCAGTTTTCGAGATGTCCTCTTCTCGAACTCTCAGCTGATGATACCCAGACCTCAGATCAATCTTAGAGTAATAGCTTGATCCTTGCAGTTGATCAAACAAATCATCGATACGAGGTAAGGGATATCTATTCTTGATAGTAACCTTGTTCAGTTCCCTATAGTCAATGCACATTCGAAATGTACCATCCTTCTTCTTCACAAATAGAACTGGCGCTCCCCAGGGCGACGAACTCGGTCGGATGAACCCTTTATCCAACAACTCTTGTAGTTGAGCGGATAATTCCTGCAGTTCGTTCGGAGCTAACCGGTACGGTGCTCTCGCAATTGGAGCGGCTCCTGGAGTCAACTCAATCTGGAATTCAACTTGACGATGAGGCGGTAATCCAGGAAGGTCTTCCGGAAACACCTCAGGAAACTCACGAACTACGGGGATATCCTCTATCTTCTTTTCCTGATCTGTTTATCTGTGAACGTGCTAATATGGCCGGTCGACCCTTTCGTAACAACTTCTGTGCTTTCATAAACAAGATGATGCCTATCACCGCACCACTCCTATCACCTCTGACCGTAAGGACTTCTTCACCAAGGGGAATCCGTATGATCTTCTCGTGGCATATGACTTCTGCTTGCTTATCGGAAAGCCAATCCATGCCTACTACCACGTCAAAACTTCCTAGTGTAACAGGCATGAGATCTATGGTGAATGTATGACCAGCAAGCTCTATCTTGCAGTCTCTAAGAATATGCGTTACGTGAATCTGTGTACCGTCAGCTAACTCTATGGTGTATTTAGATTCTAAGGCTGAGGGCATATCACTTAAAAGACTACAGAACCTAGTGGACACGAAACTTCTATCGGCTCCAGTATCGAATAATACGGTAGCAAAACAACCATTAACCGAAAATTTACCAGTTACTGTTGTAGGATCGTTTAGAGCCTCACCTGAGCCAATGACGAAGGCTCTTCCTTTGGCTCCATTGTTGTTTCCACCATTGTTGTTGCCATTACCATTGTTGTTGTTATTGTTGTTGCCATTGTTATTATTGTTGTTACCTATTGTTGTTGTTGCCATTACCATTCCTCTTAAGCTGGGGACAGTTGTGTTTGTAATGGCCTTCTTTTCCGCACTCAAAACAACCTTTCGGAGTTTCTTGTGATTGTTGAGGCTTCTTTATCAGTTCACCCCGACAGTCTTTGGCTGCATGACCAATCTTCCCACAACGTTGGCACTTGAAGTTATCACATCGACCCACATGGTGGTAGTTACACCGGTTGCACTTTGGCAGTCTTCCACCATACCGCCGGGTCCTTGATTTGAGGGAGTCGTCTGGTTGAAGCTTCGATTGTTATCGAACTTCCGTTGCTGTTGCTGACTTTGCTGCTGTTGTTGAGGTTGAGATTGGCTACTGGATGACGATCCCTTGTTCTTGAACCATCCCACTTGCGTTTATGGTCGGGCACGCTTGCCACCGCACCCCGTTTGGTAACCGTCCTTGCTCAACTGCCTGGTCAGTCAGCCTGTGGGCTGTTCGGATAGCTTGCTGTATAGTAGTGGGGTTAGAGGCAGTTACCATACTTTGAATTTCAGGCACCAATCCCCGTATATAATGCTCCACCCTCATGTGCATTTCATTCACCATCCCTGGGTATAAAGTGGCTAACTCATGAGTACGAGTCGTGTAGGCTTCAATTTCTGAGCCTTGCATTTTGAGTTGCCAGAACTCAATCACCAGTTTCTGCACTTCATTTCGGGGGCAGTATTCTTCGGTCATAATCCCCTTAAACTCATCCCAAGGTAGTTCATTGGCCATGGCTTGACCCAGCATTTGTACCTGGGCATTCCACCAGGAAAGTGCTGCGCCTTCCAATGTCCCGGTGGCATACTTCACCTGATCAGCAGGCGGGCAGTTGCATTTCGCAAAGACAGACTCTGTCTTCTCAAACCACCTTACAAGCCCTACAGCTCCTTCCGTCCCGCTGTAGGTATGAGGTTTACAGTCCATGAAGGACTTGTAGGTACATGGTGGTGGTCCTGTTTTGACAACCCAAACATTAGTCAGATATCCTAGACAAATAACTAGGTTAATCAGTTTAACCTCTTGTTATCATTTACCTGCTGGTTGTCCCGGTTGGGCAGCAGCCACTGCCGCCTGAACATGTTCATTAATTAATGCCGCCAATTCCGCATGCGTCATGTTTATGGCTCCGGCTCCACGGCCTCCGGCGCCACGTCCACGACCACGACCACGCCCACGTCCTCTTCGACGTGCGTCCATATTTCACTTTAAAATTCACAATTACAATAATGAGTAACATCCAACACATTAATCTCATCAAGGTACAGTAAACAATAAGAAATAATGTATTCACCACAACCACAACATTTATAACAGAAATAATAATCAAAGATAAATAAATTGCAATTGAGTCACAAAATATTCCATCAATGTCAAAATTTAAGTTTGTCAGTTGGGTGGGAAACAACCCTTCCCACATTGGTTTCAATGAAAAGAAACACTACATAGTTAAGTCATTTAAAAGGTAGGATTAGTCCAGTACATCAGATCCGTCACTGTCCTCATCCATCTCTACTGGTTCTTCTTCGGGGGCTTCCTCGGGTTCCTCTTTGGGTCTTCCTCATCAGGTCCACCAAAGGTGTAGGGGTTTCAACAACCTGAAGTGCTGCTAGTTGTGCCTCTAATCAGTAAACCTATCATCGATCACTATGTTATGGTGATCTTGTGCGTCCATGCGCTCACTAAGTGCTACCACGTTGCCTGCCAGCGTATGATGTCCACCAATGGCCATCGAGAGTCGCTCCTGAAGCGTATCTACCTGGTAACGCAGCTGATGCATCTCAGATCGTAATGCAGAGTTCTCATCAGTGAGTCCTCTAATCCGCTGTCGCTCTGTGTCCAGTGTGGCTACCAAAGCTGCAAATGCCTGCTCCAGAGGGATGCTCAAAGTAGGAAGTGTAGGCAAAGTAGAGGCGGTTGATGACCTAGTCCTAGGTCGTGTAGGTGCTACAAGTGGTACGCGTTCTCTATAAGCCATACGGTTTATGTAAGTGGGGTAGAAATCCCAGTTACGCGGAGGATCGAGCTCAGGAGGTATGAAAGGCTGATCCCAGTCTATCTCGCTAGGAGGATAAGGATGTCGAGACCAGTTAAATCCCCTATGCGGTACGGGAGAAGTAGGAGGTGAATCAGATCGTGCAGGTCTCTTGCCTAAATTTCTGGACGACGATGCCATGCTGCGAAGTACGTGTTGCGTATGCCAATGAGTATACAGTAAGAAGAGTAAGCGATAAGTAACTAACAACTGTGCGGTTATAGTCTAGTGTGTGTATGCAACCTAGTTCCTATAACCAATGGCTCTAATACCAATCTGTCACACCCTTAAAATCCGTGAACGGGGTTTTACCGCGAGGCGCGTGACATACCAGGATCTCAGTCATTAGTTACCAAGAACGACTCTATATGATTAATAAACAAAACCAGAGTTAACGTTTAAAATACTGCGGAAGCCGTTTTTAAAACCAGAAAACCCAAAACAATAGTATGTAAAGAGAATGCGCAAAACATACGCGCCCCAAACACAAATGTTTAATATGAAAATAATCCTAAATTTGTAAACAAGCAAATGTAGACAACTCAACAATGCTGACGTCGTGCTCCTAGGCATCTGGCAACCTTAACCTGAGAATAGCATACTAAACAAGTCAACACATGGTTGGTGGTTCAAGAGTTTGCGTTAATATATAAACCAATCAACAGTTTCCAGAGCATAAGTAGGTATTGCAATAGATAGCTAGTCTATTAACATAAAAATATTAATCATAGTGATTTCGCGATCGAAGCTGACTGTGTTACGTTTGTTGCCTCCCGTCACGACTTACCAGGTCATGACGAATATATGTTAGGACAAAATTGCACCCGTTTGACCTCGATTCGCATAGGTGGGGCTCGTCAGACCCAGTAGTACTACCCAAAATTTCCCCGCTATTCAATATTAACAATCCGAAAGTGTGAGGACTTTCCATGGTAAACAGAACTATATCAATATTATACACACTCATATATAAAAGCGTTTGTGATCAACAGTATGCTATCTCCCCCAAAAGAGATTATGTAAAATGAGTGGGGCAAGAACTCACCTGATACGTGCAAGAATTAACTTAGCGCTTAACTTGAAAGAAAGAGGGAAAGACAACCTTCAAAGGTCACCTAGAATACAAGAGTACATAAGCACGTGTACACAAAATCAACATGAAACCCTAAGTGCTCTACAAACCAAGGAACTCAAGGTTTTAGAAAGACAAGACACATTTGATCCAGTTACCCGTTTGACCCGTTGGTGACATTATAGGTGATAATTCGTTAATACTAACACAACAGCATGTCATACATGTTCACATACAACTTGATTACATATAACCCTTATTAACCACATACTACCTAGATCATCATGCAACTAGATATCACACAAGTCATGCGAATCACAACAGGCCAAAACAGATGACAAACCAAATCAACATCCCTATAGCCTAAACAACATATTTCATCACCTTAGAAATCATCCATGAACACACTAGCATGATCCTAATATCCCAAACATGCTCAAATCATCCAATTCAAGGATTTGCACAATTAAAGTTTCCCTTTTGGGAAAGTTCATCCCAAATTCATCAAACTCACACTACATTCATGAATTCATCAATTATATACCAATTCAAGTCCATGACAACATCTAAACATGATCAACAACACCTAATCATCATGATTCATCAACATTCAACACCAAAAGTTACTATTTTTAGCAATGTATGAACTATAACACATCTTCTTGATTTTCAATTGTTCATATCATCAACCTAGCATCTAATCATCATCACAAACACATCCATAACATTCATACATCATCCAATCATCAATTCATGCAAAATAAAGTTACTATTATTAGTAACCTATGAACAACGTTACAAAATCATAGCTTTCTTGCAAAATCAACGTTAACCAATATATATACAATCCAACTAACATAATAACAACATCAAACAACCATCATTCAACATCCAATTTGATCCAAAATCGCCTCAAACTCTCGGTCAAGATGATCATATGAACAAACAACCAAAATCCAAACTTTCTTGCATAATCAACGTTAACTAGCATCAATACAACCTAACTAACATCATAACATCACCAAACAACCAAGAATTAACATTCAATTGCAGATTTTCGAACTAGGGTTCGGCCACCATGAAAAACCATCAAAAACATGTAAAAATCTAACCTTTAAACGTGTAATGGCTTGCAATTGATGATTCTAACTTGTTGTATGCCTTGTAATCGATCAAATTCGAAGGTGATTGCTTGTTCTTGGGCTGAATTTGAAGAGGAGAGGGAGAAAGGAGGTCGATCGCGGCCATAGGGTGGGATTAGGGTTGGAGTTTTTGTTTTATTAATTTAATTTTGCATAAATACCCTTTAACCCTTGCATTTTGTATTTTATAAAGATTAGGCTTTTTGAATAGTTTTTAAATAGTTTTTAACTACTAAACACAATTATTATTAATCACAAATAACAATCATGCATAATTCCCATTTATCACAAAACACACGAAATAAATATGCACGTTTTCACGTTACGCGATAAAATTACAGTTAACATTTAAATCACATAAGCATAACTTAATAATCACATTGTTAACTTAATTATCATCAATTTAACATTACTGATTATTGTTAAGTCACCAACGTTCAACGACAACTAGTGTGTTTGCACGACACGTGTATGCAAGACTTAACGGAACAAACGGAGTTTGGTAACGGAAAATTACCGGATGTCACATCTATCGACAGTCCGGTTGAAGTTGAAGAGCCTTAAGTTCAGACACAACAATCGAGTGCGAGCTACTTGCAAAATGGAATATTTTTTATTCTCATATCTAGGATGACGGAGGCTGAAGAGTTTTAAATTTTCTGTGTTTGCTTACCGTGTATTTTGTTATGGGTAGGCTAGAGTACTTTGTGTTTTGGTTTTTTTTTTTGGTCCCCACTTATATAGGGGGATATCCTATAAAAGAACTAGTCTAGAATCCATCTACACTAATTGTACGTTATTTGATTGTTTATAATAGAATCACCAGGGTAAACCCTTTACCCAAAAAAGAATCAAAACTCCATGGCATTGAAGGTTGTTACGGAATGTAAAAAACTATTCGTGAAAGAACTATTGTTTTTTAATGTTTTTGTATAACTTGTTTCTTTTCTATGTATTTAATTAAGTTTTCATCAATATTTTGATGCACCAATCTATAATTGCAAAAATTTGATTAAAATACAAGTAAATCATATTTAATTGGTAGTCTTCCCTTGATTTGACTTCTTTTTCATCGATCACCTATTGGTTTTTTTGTTTGACGTCTGATTACATCCATTTCACCACTGTAATTTGATTCTCGATTCTTATTGAGTTAACACGAGTAGTTTCTAGGTCTTTTATATCTAGTTTCCTTGCCTAGATGGTCAATAAAGAATTATCTGGATCCACAGTTATCATTTTGAATGATTCGGTTGAGTTTTGAGGCAAGAGTGTTTGAAGTTTGTTGTGGACTATGCTCTTAGAGTTTTGGCAATGAGGGGATTGATTTCTAGCCTCATTCGTCTAGTTTCGTGTTCGGTTTTTATTTCTATTTAAAAAACAGGTACTATGTTCCATTTGTGATTGATTAGTGTGATTCCAATGATTATTATAATCACATTTGATTAGATTGGTTCACGAGTATGTTCTGAAAGCTTGAGAATCAAAACTTCATAGCATTGGAGGTTGTTAAAGAAAGCAAAAACTATCCATGCGAGAACTATTGTTTTTTAATGTTTTTGTATAACTAGTTCCTTTCTTATGTATTTTGTTAAATATTTATCAATATTCTTATGCACCAATCTATAATTGCATAATTTTGATTAAAATACAAGTAAATCATATTTAATTGGTCATGTTCCCTTGATTTTACTTCTTTTTCATCGATCGCCTATTGCGTTTTAGTTTGACGTCTGATTACATCCATTCCGCCACTGTAATTTGATTCTCTCGAGTTAATGCGAGTAGTTTCTATGTCCTCTATATCTTGTTTCCTTGCCTAGATGGTCAATAAAGAATTATCTGGATCCATGGTTATCATTTTGATTGATTCTGTTGAATTTTGAGGCAAGAATGTTCGAAGTTTGTTGTGGACTGTGCTCTTAGAGTTTTGGCAATGAGTGGATTGATTTCTAGCTCATTCATGTGTTTCATGTTTGGTTTTTGTTTTTATTTAAACAGCAGGCACCATGTTCTATTTGTGATTGATTAATGTGATTCCAATGACTATTATAATCACATTTGATTAGATTGGTTCACGAGAAAGTACAGAAGCTTGAGAATCAAAACTTCATAGCATTGGAGGTTGTTACGGAAAGCAAAAAACTATCCTTACGAGAAATATTGTTTTTTAATGTTTCTTATTTGTTCCTTTCCTATGTATTTAGTTAAGTTTTCGTCAATACTTTGATTCACCAATCTATAATTGCACAATTTTGATCAAAATACAAGTAAATCATATTTAATGGGTCGTGTTACCTTGATTTAACTTCTTTTCATCGATCGCCTATTGTGTTTTTGTTTGATGTCTGATTACATCCATTCCACCACTGTAATTTGATTCTCGATTCTTATTGAGTTAACGCGGGTAGTTTCTAGGTCATTTACGTCTAGTTTCCTTGCCTAGATGGTCAATAAAGAATTATGTGGATCCACGGTTATCATTTTGATTGATTCGGTTGAGTATTGATGCAAGAGTGTTCAAAGTCGGTTGCGGACTGTGCTCTTAGTGTTTTGGCAATGAGTAGATTGATTTCAAGGCTCATTCATGTGGATTCGTGTTTGGTTTTTGTTTCAATTTAAACAAGAGGTACTATGTTTCATTTGTGATTGATAATGTGATTCCAATGATGATTGTAAGCACATTTGATTAGATTGGTTCGCGAGTATGTTCAGAAAAGCTTGAGAATCAAAACTTCATTGCATTGGAGGTTGTTACGGAAAGCAAAAAACTATCCATGCGAGAACTATTGTTTTATAATGTTTTTGTATAACTTGTTCCTTTCCTATGTATTTAGTTAAATTTTCATCAATATTTTGATGCACCAATCTATAATTGCACAATTTTGATTAAAATACCAGTAAATCTTATTTAATTGGCCGTGTTCCCTTGATTTGACTTCTTTTTCGTCGATTACCTAGTGATTTTTTGTTTGATGTCTGATTACATCCATTCTGCCACTGTAATTTGATTCTCGATTCTTATCGAGTTAACGCCAGTAGTTTCTAGGTCCTTTATATATAGTTTTCTTTCCTAGATGGTCAATAAAGAATTATCTGGATCCACGGTTATCATTTTGATTGATTCGGTTGAGTTTTGTTGCAAGAGTGTTCGAAGTTGGTTGTGGACTGTGCTCTTAGAGTTTTGGAAATGAGTGGATTGATTTCTAGACTCATTCGTGTGTTTTGTGTTTGTTTTTTGTTTCTATTTAAACAGCAGGCACTATGTTCTATTTGTGATTGATTAATGTGATTCCAATGATTTTTATAATCACATTTGATTAGATTGGTTCACGAGTATGTTCAGAAAGCTTGAGAATCAAAACTCCATAACATTGGAGGTTGTTACGGAAAGCAAAAAACTATCCTTACGAGAACTATTGTTTTTTAATGTTTCTGTATTTGTTCTTTCTTATGTATTTAGTTAAGTTTTCGTCAATACTTTGATTCACCAATCTATAATTCCCCAATTTTGATTAAAATACAAGTAAATTGTAAGGCCCCATTCCGGGAAACCCCACAGTTGGATTTGTACATCAGAAACACAAGTTCTCGAACATCAACTTTCATTAATATACGCAGCGGAACGTACAAAAATTTCTATCGTTTAACATTTACATCAAAAGATCACTTTAGCTATCTATCTAAAGCTCTATGCCGAAATGCCAGTCTTGAACATGTGCCAGATAGCTCTCTTCCATCCATACCAAGCTCACCCCAAACAGTATAGCATACCAGTCAATCTAATATGCATACAAAAGTCAGCGATGCTAAGTGAGCTCTAGGTTTACTATAACAAAACTCTAACATAATCATACACCTTATCATCTTCAACATTTCATAAAACATTAACTGTACACATCAACTTACCAAACTCGTTCGATAATTATACTTTAACTTTTACTTTACCATCCAATTTACCATTACATTACCCATACATTACTTTACCATACACTTTACGTTACATTACCCATACTTTACTTTACCATACACTTTACTTTACGTTACCCATACTTTACTTCATCATTTGAACTTAGCATGAAGCTTAATATTTATCGAGTGAGAATGCACGAAGCATGTCTCCTATCAATTTGAGCTCACCAAAGTGTAGCTCCTATCCTGAGAATGCGTGAGGCATATCTCCTATCAGTTGAGCACACGAAAGTGTAGCTCCTGTCGAGTGAGAATGCACAAAGCATAACTCCTATCAGTTGAGCACACCAAACTGTAGCTCCTATCCTGAGAATGCGCGAGGCATATCTCCTATCAGTTGAGCACACGAAAGTTTAGCTCTTATCGAGTGAGAATGCACGAAGCATAACTCCTATCAGTTGAGCACACCATAGTGTAGCTCCTATCAAGTACTTGCAAGACTTCTTTAGCGATTTAACATTCTCACAGCTATGCTATACAGGGTAACAGGGTAACTATTCTTTCAAATTTCACATGTGAATTATCAATGTTCCTTAGCCTTTAACTATCATGATATATATATATATATATATATATATATATATATATATATATATATATATATATATATATATAATATCTACACACGTACTTTAATTCTTTATCATTAAGTTCATCATTAAGTCATTATTAACGCATGTTTACGGGGTAACATAACACGTAACAGCCCAAAGTTTTCGCGCGAGAACCCACATTCTCGCGAGAACTTCTCCCTTCAAGCGACAACTCCTCCTTCGTGTGAGAACATCATCATTCGTGCAACAACGTTCAAAAGATACCCGTCAGCCGTCAAAACCACATTTCGCATGAGTACTTACCTCTCGGCAGATAACTTTTATGCTATACACAACTTGCTCCCCAAGTTATCGCTCCTTTAGCCCCTTTTACGCCTAAAACATGCTATAACAATTATAAACATCATTCTTTTACAAAAAATTCGTTTAGGTATGCATATTAGCCCCAAAACGTGATAAAACACGTAAAAGAGGGGTCTAGAACTCACCTAATGATATCCTTGCACACGAACACCACAAAACCAAGAGTGTTTCGAGCCAAAAGCTACATAATAATTGTGCAATATCATCACATATGGGTCATACATGCTTAAATACATCAAATATCGACGAATACATACATTAGACACCACCTAGCACCAACTTCTCTTTTCACAAGCACAACAACAGGACTTTTCACATGAAGTAGAGAAGATTGGGTGCATGGGCCTATTTATAGTGTCTCTCTCTCCTTGCAGCTGTTCTCGCGCAAGGACTTCTGTTCGCGCGAGAACCGCCTCCACGCGAGAACTTGCTGACTCACGCGAGAACTTCTCCCTTCATTCAAAAAGAGAGAATTCATGGCGTTACAAGTCCACCCCCTTATTTGGGTTTCATCCCCGAAACCAGTCATTCCTCAAACAATTGAGGATAATGCTGTCTCATCTCATCTTTGGATTCCTAAGTGGACTACGACCCCTTTCTATGCTTCCACTGCTCGGATGAGTGTAATTACTTTATTCCTCAGTCGTTTCTCTTTTCTGTCTATTATTGCTACGGGTTGTTCAATGTAGTTTAGTCTTTCATCAATCTCCACGTCTTCCAGTTGAACATGAGCGTCTTCGTTTGCTAGACACTTACGCAGATGTGATACTTGGAAGGTAGGATGAATTCCACTCAATGCATCTAGTAGTTCCAGCCTATACGCCACTTCCCCCACACGGGCTACGATCTTGAAAGGCCCAATAAATCGAGGGCTCAACTTTCCTCTAGTTTGAAATCGAATGATTCCTCTCCAAGGTGACACCTTTAGCATCACTCTATCACCGATGTTAAACTCAATTGGTCTTCAACATTTGTCAGCATAGGAATTCTATCTTTAGCGGCTTTCATGTAGGCTTTAATCCTGCCTAACTTCTCATTGGTCGTCTCGATGACCTCAATACTCCCTAACTCCTTCTGACCGATCTCCCCTAACATATCGGGTCCTACACATCCGGCCATACAACATCTCATACGGGGGCATACCAATGCTGGCATAGTGGTTGTTATTGTACGAGAACTCTGCCAACAGTAGATGACTATCCCAGCTCCGGCCAAAGTCTATGATACATGCCCGAAGCATGTCCTCTAAGGTCTGGATAGTCCTTTCGGATTGGCCATCCGTTTGTGGGTGGTATGTTGTACTAATGTGCAATCTAGTTCCTATTGCGTCATTGAACTTCTTCCAAAATTTGGATGTAAACCGCGTATCTCTGACGGAGACAATCAACACTGGCACACCATGATAGGAAACTATCTCATTGATGAACACTTCGGTAAGCGCTCCGAGTTATACGTCTCTCGGATAGGTCAGTCTATCCACTATGACCCATATGGCATCATAACCTTTAGTTGTACTAGGTAGCTTCGTTATGAAATCCATAGTAATAGGCTCCCACTTCCATTCGGGAATTTCCAAGGGTTGGATTTTCCTGTATGGCTTTTGATGCTCGGCCTTAACCTGAAGACAGGTCAAGCACCTTTCTACATACCTTGCTATGTCGGCTTTCATTCCCGGCCACCAATAATTCTTCTTCAGATCATGGAACATCTTGCTGGTTCCCGGGTGAATGGAGTAGCGAGTCTTGTGGGCTTCATCCAACACTTTCTCTCGCAGACCTCCATGTCTAGGAATCCACATGCGCCTAAACATAGTTTTGACACCAATGGCGTTTTCTTCCAGGTTCGCGATCTGCCCCTTCATTCTTTCTTCATTAACGTGCTTGGTCTTTCTGAGCTTCGTAGATTTGCCTTATCACATCAGGTGTCATAATCAACTGGTAAGATCTCACCCGATTTGGTTCCCGATCCTCCTTCCGGCTTAGGGCATTAGCTACCACGTTAGCCTTACCCGGATGATAATGAATCTCACAGTCGTAATCTTTTATGAGCTCCAACCATCGTCTCTGCCTCTTATTAAGATCCTTCTGCTTGAAGAAATACTTTAACCAATTATGGTCCGTGAAAATCATACATTTGACACCATACAAGTAGTGTCTCCATATCTTTAACGCGAGTACCACAACACCCAGCTCCAGATCATGGGTAGGGTAGTTCACCTCGTGAACCTTTAACTGTCAAGATGCATACGCTATGACTTTATCTCGCTGTATTAGCACGCACCCTAACCCCTGATAAGAAGCATCGGAATAGAATCCACTCATTGCCAAAACTCTAAGAGCAAAGTCCACAACGAACTTTGAACACACTTGCCTCAAAACTCAACCGAATCATTCAAAATGATAATCGTGGATCCACAAAATTCTTTATTGACCATCTAGGCAAGGAAACTAGATATAAAACTACTCGCGTTAACTCAATAAGAATCGACAATCAAATTACACTAGCGGATTTGATGTAATCAGACGTAAAACAAAACACAATAGGTGATCGATGAAAAAGAAGTCAAATTAATGGAACATGACCAATTAAATATGATTTACTTGTATTTTAATCAAAATTGTGCAATTACAAATTGTTACATCAAAATTTAACTAAATACATAGGAAAGGAACAAGTTATACAAAAATATTAAAAAACGATAGTTCTCGCATGGATAGTTTTTTACATTCCGTAACAACCTCCAATGCTATGGAGTTTTGATTCTCAAGCGTTTTGAACATACTCGTGAACCAATCTAATCAGATATGATTATAATCATTATTGGAATCGCATTAATCAATCAAATATGGAACATAGTACCTGTTGTTTAAATAGAAACAAAAACTAAACATGAAACCACACGAATGAACCTTGAAATTAATCAACAAATTGCCAAAACACTAAAGGCACAGTCCATAACCAACTTCAAACACTCTTGCCTCAAAACTCAACCGAATCAATCAAAATGATAACCGTGGATCCACATAATTCTTTATTGACCATCCAGGCAAGGAAACTAGATATAAAAGACCTAGAAAGTACTCGTGTTAACTTAATATGAATCAAGAATCAAATTACAATGGCGGAATGGATGTAATCAGACATCAAACAAAAACGATATAGGTGATCGACGAAAAAGAAGTCAAATTAAGGTAACACGACCAATTAAATATGATTTACTTGTATTTTAATCAAAATTGTGCAATTATAGATTGGTGAATCAAAGTATTGACGAAAAATTAACTAAATACATAGGAAAGGAACAAGTTATACAGAAACATTAAAAAACAATAGTTCTCGCAAGGATGGTTTTTTGCTTCCGTAACAACCTCCAATGCTATGAAGTTTTGATTTCTCAAGTTTTCTGAACATACTCGTGAAACAATCTAATCTAATGTGATTATAATCATCATTGGAATCACACTTATCAATCACAAATGAAACATAGTACCTATTGTTTAAATTGAAACAAAAACCAAACACAAAACCACATGAATGTGCCTTGAAATCAATCTACTCATTGCCAAAACACTAAGAGCATAGTCCACAACCAACTTTGAACACTCTTTCCTCAATACTCAACCGAAACATTCAAAATGATAATTGTGGCTCCATATAATTCTCTATTGACCATCTAGGCAAGGAAGCTAGATATAAAAGACCTAGAAAGTACTCGTGTTAACTTAATAAGAATCGAGAATCAAATTACAGTGGCAGAATGGATGTAATCAGACATCAAACAAAAACGCAATAGGTGAACGATGAAAAAGATGTCAAATCAAGGTAACACGACCAATTAAATATGATTTACTTGTATTTTAATCAAAATTGTGCAATTATAAATTGGTGAATCAAAGTATTGACGAAAAATTAACTAAATACATAGAAAAAGAACAAGTTATACAGAAACATTAAAAAACAATAGTTCTCGCAAGGATATTTTTTTGCTTCCGTAACAACCTCCAATGCTATGAAGATTTGATTCTCAAGTTTTCTGAACATACTCATGAAACAATTTAATCTAATATGATTATAATCATCATTGGGATCACACTTATCAATCACAAATGAAACATAGTACCTGTTGTTTAAATTGAAACAAAAACCAAACACAAAACCACATGAATGAGCCTTGAAATCAATCTACTCATTGCCAAAACACTAAGAGCACAGTCCACAACCAACTTCAAACACTCTTGCCACAAAACTCAACCGAATCAACAAAAATGATAACCATGGATCCACATAATTCTTTATTGACCATCTAGGCAAGGAAACTAGATGTAAAGGACCTAGAAACTACTCGCGTTAAATCAATAAGAATTGAGAATCGAATTATAGTGGCGGAATGAAAGTAATCAAATGTCAAACAAACACGCAATAGGTGAACGATGAAAAAGAAGTCAAATCAAGGAAACACGACCGATTAAATATGATTTACTTGTATTTTAATCAAAATTGTGCAATTATAAATTGGTGAATCAAAGTATTGACAAAGACTTAACTGAAGACATTGGAAAGGAACAAATACAAAAACATTAAAAAGCAGTAGTTCTCGCAAGGATGGTTTTTTGCTTTCCGTAACAACCTCCAATGTATGGAGTTCTGATTCTCAATCTTTCTGCACATACTCGTGAACCAATCTAATCAAATGTGATTATAATAATCATTGGAATCACATTAATCAATCACAAATAGAACATAGTGCCTGCTGTTTAAATAGAAACAAAAACCAAACATGAAACACACAAATGAGGCTTGAAATCAATCCACTAATTGCCAAAACTCTAAAAGCACAGTCCACAACCAATTTCGAATACTCTTGCCTCAAAACTCAACTGATTCAATCTAAATGATAACTGTGGATCCAGATAATTCTTTATTGACCATCTAGGCAAGTAAACTAGATATAAAGGACCTAGAAACTACTAGCGTTAACTCGATAAGAATCGGGAATCAAATTACAGTGGCAGAATGGATGTAATCGGACCTCAAAAAAAAGCAATAGGTGATCGATAAAAAAGAAGTAAAATTAAGGGAACTTGAACAATTAAATATGATTTACTTGTATTTTAATCAAAACTTTGCAACTATAGATTGGTGCGTCAAAATATTGATGAAAATTTAAATAATACATAGGAAAGGAACAAGTTAAACAAAAACATTACAAAACAATAGTTCTCGCATGGATAGTTTTTACATTTCGTAACAACCTCCAATGCTATGGAGTTTTGATTCTCAAGCTTTCTGAGCATACTCATGAACCAATCTAATCAAATGTGATTATAATCATCATTGGAATCGCACTAATCAATCACAGATGGAACATAATACCTGTTATTCAAACAGAAACAAAAAGCAAACTCGAAACCACATGACTGAGCCCTGAAAACAATCTACTCGTTTCCAAAATACTAAGAGCACAGTCCATAACCAACTTCGAACACTCTTGCCTCAAAACTCAACCAAATCAATAAAAATAATAACCGTGGATCCACATAATTCTTTATTGACCATCTCGGCAAGAAAACTAGATGTAAAGGCCTTAGAAACTACTCGCGTTAATTCAATAAGAAACGACAATCAAATTACAGTGGTGGAATGGATGTAATCAGATGTCAAACAAAAACGCAATAGGTGATCGATGAATAAAAGTCAAATCAAGAGAACACGACCAATTAAATATAATTTACTAGTATTTTAATCAAAATTATGCAATTATAGATTGGTGCATCAAAATATTGATGAAAATTTAACCAAGTACATAGAAAAGGAACAAGTTATACAAAAATATTAAAAAACAATTGTTCTCACATGGATAGTTTTTTACATTCTGTAACATCCTCCAATGATATGGAGTTTTGATTCTCAAGCTTTCTGAACATACTCGTGAACCAATCTAATCAAATGTGATTATAATCGTGTCACACCCCAGGCCCAGAAGAGGGTGGGACGTCGCAGATTAGCAACATACATGGCAGCGGAAACAAACCACACAAGAGCACATAAGGAGAGAAATCACAATGGCATTACATTACACAAAATTTTGTCCGGGTCAGCACAGCAGACCCGAATATAAAAATAATCCATTACAAAATTATCCAAGTGAATACATAACAAAGCCATTTGTTTCAAAAAGTACAAGTAATGCCAGGGGGTCTTGGTACTAAGCCATCTTTAGAGTCTTTTATAAAATCTAAGCTTAATAAGGATTACCTGAAACATGCTCAAAAAGAATTTGTGTCAACAAAAAAGTTGGTGAGTTCAAGCGCTTAAAGTTTAAAAACAAAAGGACTCATTGAATCCATAGTTTAGTTTAAAAACATAGTATCATAGTTGTGGGATCACAATCAACCCTGCACTCAGCCCCGGCTAGCCTCTTCTAAACTTGTGTTGCCGGTATATCCCGTAGGGGAAACTGAGCCTCATAAAAGTATACCATACCTGCCGAGTGGTACACCATAGTATCTTATAAAACCTGTTACATGCCACAGCGACCCCACAGGATCTCAGTGTGGTACCCTTCTCATCGGAAGGCACTGTGCGTGGGGGATTCCCCAAGTAGATCTACCCATATAATCAAGCGGTTCACATAGAATTAATGATTGTGATACAAAGATGCAGGTTCTAACAATAGCCACAACATACAATAGCATCGCATAATAGTGCTCAAATAAGTTTGGTTCAAATAGTGCATGCTTCATCCCAAATCAATAGTAAAAAGGGAACACTAGAAACTCACCTTAAGCAGAGCAAAGATTCCACAACATAGACAGATTCAGGTCCTAGCACCCTATGAGCATGATATATGCATAAGCTATAGGTTCTTAGACTATCAGGAGGGTGAGCAAAGGTAATATAGGTTTAAAAAAAAAATACATATGACCATATCCCTTAGAAATTTGAGTCAAAAAGTTTCCTTTTTAGGAAAGTTAGGATTTTAGGCATAAAACGACCAGTTTTTAGTTTCTCATGAGTTCTTATATGAAAATAAGTTTAATTGTAGCTTCTGGTTAAACATTTTACTAAAATATGGTCGAATTTTCAGAATTTACACTTTAGTCCCTCAAGTTTTCAAAATCACAATTTGTACCCTCGAAGTTGGTTCTTTTCATTTCTTGACACCATATGGCCCTTATAAGTTTTTGGGGGTCCTTATATTATTTTTGGACCAGTTTTATAAAGAGTTTTGGGGTCCTTTGCACAAAAATCTTGTTTCCAATGTTTAACCTGTTAAAACTCGTTTTTACCCGAAATCAACATTTTAATCTATTCTCTTCAAATCTTTTCATCAAAATACGAGTTTGAAGCCCTCTAACTTACTGAAATATTATAGTTTCCATAGTTTTTAGGCTTGTTACATTATTTTTAGAATCTCATCCAAAAATCCCCCGGTTAGACATGTTTTAGCCAAATAAATTCATAAAGATTTACATGTTAACCCAAAATTTCACCAAGTCCGGTTTTACCCACTGATTTATTAGTCTTAGGGCTTGAAAGTTTTTTTTTCTAACAAGTTGTTAAGGATTTGGCCATTTTTAGGTACCTCCATCACCTATTCGGGTCCTTAAACATGCTTCTAAGGTCCATAACACGAAACCAAATCATCCAACCCACAATAATATCCTTTTAGCATCATCATACATTCTGAAAAAATTTAGACTATACCCACGGATATAACAATATAAGGCAACAAGGTCAAGGTTGGGCACATAAAACATTATTTACACATGTGTAACATGAAATTTCGGGTTTAAACACCCAAATCCCTTCTGAAATCGATAAGTCCAGGTTATAAAAATGTTTATAAGGTGTTTTAAACAGGTTTTTAAGCGTGGAATGGGGGTTAGATTCAGGGCAGATGGTTGGATGGTCCTGAAAACCCATGAAAAAAGGGTATTCGGGTGGACATCTAGTGTACTAACCCATAGTATACGAGTATGTAGGATAATGTACTTTTGATGAGTCAAGGGTTACACAAAAACAGCAAAGTGCTCGAAAGTTTATGCTTAGATTAAGGAAATGGTGTTTATGGAAAGAAAAGTAGAGAAAACCACAATATTATCTTAGTTCGGGTACAAGATTGCTTACATTCAAGATGTTTCGGGTTTGAAGATGGTTTAGAGAGTGTAAGAGCTGTTGGTTCGAGAGTCCAGAGCAGAAGCTTGCTGCTCTAGTTCCTACTCGATGTAGTCTTCAGAGAAGTCCTCGGGTTTTTGGTGAAAGGAATTGCTGAGAGGGAGGGGTAGAGTGTAGAGAGAATTTGAGAGAGTGTGGAAAGGGTGAAGGAAGTAGGAACTTCGGTTTTTGAAGGGAGAGATGGAGTGTGGGTTTTGTTTAGGGAGAATCAAGGAGAGGAGGGGTTGGCCAGAGGGGTGGCCGAATGCATGGCAACATCCCATGCATTGGTCGGGTTAGAGGTGTGCAGACCAAGTCAAATGCTTCTAGAAGGGTTCGAAATTTTTAAAAATGCTAAGAGTTGCTCAGGGTGCCTGAACAGTACCCATGCGTCCACTTTCAGGACGCCTGAACAGTAGTCACGTGGCTAAACAGTGGAAATGCACTAACTGTCAAATGCGCCCGAACAGTTGTTATGCGCCTGAACAGTTGTCGTGCGCCTAAACAGTTGTCATGCGCCCAAGTGGAAATTCAAAGAAATGCAAATGGAAGTCAGAGAAGTGCGGGTGAAGACCAAAGAAATACGGATGAACACAGAGAAATACGGATGAAGAATCCAAAATTTTTACTTTTATTTTTAAGGAATTGTTAAGGTGGTTACTCATTTACATTTTCAATCCTTATAAATTAGTTTCGAGACTAAGGCAAAACATACTAGAATCATGCAGGTAAGATTAATTTACAAAATTAATCAATCTCAAAGAAGAGGGTACATTAAACAAACGAACTCTTTGAAAAAGAAACAAGTCTCAAATTACATTTAAGGCTTTGGAGCTGGACCTAGGAGTCAATGGTTACATTCACCCACCGTTTAGGAAATTTCGTCCCAAAATTTTAGCTTCGATTAGATTCTGGACAAGTGGGTTTAAAGAGGTGTGGATACTCTTTCCTCATCACATCTTCTCATTCGTAAATTCGGGTCCTCGCCTACAGTTCCATCTTACTTTGATCTTGGATATACGACTTCGTCTAAGTTTCTGGACAAGTCGGTCAGTAATCTCTATGGGCTCTTCCACAAACTTCAACTCATTAGTGATTTTGGCATCTTTCAATGGAAGTTCCAAGGCCTTGTCTACGAAACACTTCTTCAAGTTTGACACATGAAAAGTATCATGTACGTAGCTCAACTCTTGGGGTAGCTTTAATTGGTATGCTACCGGGTCAACTCTCGATAAAATTTCGAATGGTCCAATGTATCTCAGGCTTAATTTGCCCTTCTTACCAAATCTCACTGTGCCTTTCCATGGCGCGACTTTTAGCATCACTCTATCGCCCACTTGGAATTCCAGGGGCTTTCGCCTTCTATTAGCGTACTTCTTCTGACGATCCCTGGCTACTCCTAGTCGTTCCTTAATTTTGAATACTTTATCCATGGTTTCCATCATAATGTTGGGCCCCATTATTTGGCTATCACTAATCTCATTCCAACTCAAAGGTGATCGACACTTTCTACCATATAGGGCCTCATATGGAGCCGCTTTTATACTTGCGTGGTAACTATTATTGTAGGAGAACTCACTAGAGGAAGGTGGTTATCCCAACTTCCCTCGAAATCAATCACGCAAGCTCTCAACATGTCCTCCAGTGTTTGACTGGTTCTTTCACTTTGCCCATCAGTTTGAGGGTGGTAAGCGGTGCTTAAGTCAAGACGTGTCCCCAAAGCTTGTTGGAGAGACTTCCAGAATCGTGAAGTGAAACGACTATCACGGTCTGAGATAATCGATAGGGGCACTCCATGTCTTGTTACTATCTCATCGATATACAGTCGCGCTAGTTTCGGTAAATCATAATCTTCTCGTATGGGTAGGAAATGAGCTGATTTGGTCAGTCTATCCACTATTACCCAGATTGCATCGTGCCCACGAGAAGTTCTTGGCAACGTTGTAACAAAATCCATCGTAATGTTATCCCATTTCCACTCGGGAATTTCGGGTTGTTGTAAGGTTCCTGATGGCTTTTGGTTCTCTGCCTTTACCATGGCACACGTCAGGCATTTTCCCATATAGGTGGCAATGGATTTCTTTAACCCAAGCCACCAGAAAAGAACCCTTAAGTCCTAGTACATTTTGTAACTTCCTGGATGGATTGAATATTTAGATTTGTGTGCCTTGTCTAGGACTATTTTTCTAAGTCCTCCATTATTCGGCACCCAAGTTCTTCCCTCATGCTTATACAGTCCGTCACTACCCAACTCCATGCGTTTATCCATTCCTGTTAGCATTTCTTCCGCTAGTCTGTTCTTGCTCAGGGCTTCCTTTTGTGCTTCTATCAATCTAGTGGTAAGACTGGTGTACAACCTCATTCTCAGAGCACGGACACAAAGGGGTTTCTCCTTTTCCTTTAGTCGGTGATACCCCGATCTTAAGTCTATTTTGGAGAAGTAGCTGGCTCCTTTCAGTCGGTCGAACAAGTCATCAATTCTGGGGAGAGGATAGCGATTCTTGATTGTAAGCTTGTTAAGATCGCAATAGTCAATACACATTCACAGGGTCCCGTCCTTCTTCTTAACAAACAATACCGGTGCACCCCACGGAGAAACACTTGGCCGAATGAATCCCTTGTCCAGCAATTCTTGGATTTGCACCATTAGCTCCTTCATCTCGGGTGGATGAGTAGGTAGGGTGCCTTGGCCACTAGTGCAGCACCAGGCACTAGATCTATCTGGAATTCGACCTGTCTAGTCGGAGGTATTCCGGGTAGGTCCTCGGGAAAAACATCCGGGTATTCAGCCACCACCGGTATATCTTTGATCCTCTTTTCCTTTCTCGCTTTCATAACATAGACTATGAAGGCTGAGCATCCCTTCTGCAGGCTCTTCGTAGCCTTCAAGTGGGAAATCATAGGGTATAGCGTGTTGTTTCTGTCACCGTGGATCGTTAGCGTGCTTCCATCAGTTAAAGGTATCCTAAGCAAGCGTTCACCACATACAATTACGGCCTTATATTTTGCTAACCAATCCATTCCCACGACTACATCAAATCCTCCTAGCGTAATAGGCATCAAGTCTATTTTAAACGGGTTACCCTCTAATTCTATCATGCAATCTTTGATAATCTCGCTGGTTTCTATTATCTTGCCATCGGCTAATTCTACCGCATAAGCATCAGTTAGGGCACAAGCTTCCAAGTCAATTAAATGCCTAAAGGTAGTAGAAACAAAACTACCAGTTGCGTCAGTATCAAACAAAACAGTAGCAGGGTGTTTATTAATGAGAAACGTACCGTTTACCACGTCTGGATCTTTGCGGGCACCATTGGGGTCCATCACGAATGCTCTGCCTTTAGGCTTGTTAGACCTAGCGTCCTTATCTCTTGCTAGCTTGGGACACTTGTTTCGCATGTGTCCCGGGTCCCCGCATTCGTAGCATTGCTTCCCGGGCTCGAAAGTGCAATCCTTTATCAGGTGGCTGGTTTGTTTGCACCTAAAGCAGGGCATTGGATTGCATTCCCCTTGGTGGTGCAGGTTGCACTTGGTGCATAAGGGGTTGGTACCTACGTACAGCTTTCGGCCTCTTGCCCCCTGCTCATCCCGTCTCATCCCTTTATCGGCCCTCCTGTTTGAGCTACTACCACTGCCATTGGCCTTTGTGACATCGATCCACCTTCTCTTCTCGCCCGATAACCTCTTCTTATCTTCACTCCTTCCCTGATCCGTCCATCCAGCCTTGATCAGGTCGTCCATTAAGCTCCCAGTAAGATCGACAACCGACTAGAGGGTTGTAGGCCTGGCAGATCGGATCATGCCACGGACTTTGGGATGCAGTCCCCAAATAAATCGGGCTACGCCTAGATTCAGGAGTTACCAAGTGAGGCACAAGTTTGGACAGAGCTGAGAATCGGTTTATGTACTCGATGTAATTTGAGCCCCTCATTTCCAGACTCAGGAATTCTGCCTCAAGCTTCTCCAGCTGGTTCATCGGACAGTATTTACCGGTCATCAGTTCTCGAAATTCCGACCACTTCATGCGGCCGGCAGCATCCCTGCCCCTTGGCTGAACGATAGACTTCCACCATTCTAAGGCTGGCCCCTTTAGGGATTGGGAGGCAAACCTCACCATATGTTCGTTCTTGCACTCACTTATATCCAGCACAGCTTCTATTTCGTCCAGCCAGCGATACGTGTCTATTGCTCCCTTAGCTAAAGAAGTCTTTTGGCTTGCATGACATAAAGGTTTTGTAAGAACACCCGGTTCTTACCTCTTCAACTTTTTCAGCATCTCCCGCGTTGTTTCCGAGTCCATCATTCTGGGATGTATTTCCCCGATCCGTATTTATTTGCGCGATGATGGTAGGGATAGCATTTGCAGTTTGTTGGGCCACCAAGTTGGAAATCCTCTCATCGTTTTCGCAGTTAGTGTTTTCTCCATTGTCGGCCCTTGGTGGAGTGGGTGGTCGATTCCCACCTTGGCCCCTGGTGCGTCCAGTACCTCTATTTCTTCCTCCGCGAGTCCCTCTTCTAGGCGGCATTCTGGTGTCAATCATAGATAAATCTCATTTAGTGTCTCATAATTTGTTTCGAGTATCCCACACACCAATTTACTCCCAAGGTCGCTCCACAACACACAAGGATTCTCATAACACACAATAAGTCATACATAGTCTTAAACATTCATAAAGTCAATTAGCAATTTAAGAGGAAATCACATTAGATCCCTAGAATATACTAATGCATATCCCAAACAGGCAACCAGCAATAGATAAGATGGTATCATAAAAGAAGTTCATTAAAAAAAATAGCATAGCAATCATCAAACCATAGTAGGTAGTTTCATAGCAATACAATTTGGAAGGTGCCATCACCCCCAAATAATAGTATCAGAAATAAATAAGTAGTTTCTCATAAGTGGTAGCATCATTCAAATAATCAACATCATCCAATTACTATTGCCATTTCTTCTTCAGCCACCCGAACCATCCTGACCCCTTCTTCTTTTGTTCCTGCTCCAGACGCCGAACACCATGGGATGCCATGAGTGCGTGGGAGGACTGCGAGGTCCGCGTTGCGTGCTAGAGCATTAACTCGTGGCGCTGTATGGTCCTCAGTATGTCGCCTAGCACGGGGTCAGAAGGACCAAAGTCACTGGCACGGCGGCTAGAGTGCGAGTAGTGGTTTCTGGCTAGAACGCTCGGGCCGTCGTACATGCTGCGCCGAGGCGGTATCCAGAACTCGTCCGAATGCTGGCGTCTAGGCGGTCCCATCATCAGAGGCACTGGTGCAGGAGCAGTCATAGGAGGAGGTGGAGGAGGCGGCATCCTAAACGAGACAGATGCTCCAGGTCTAGTGCTCTTCTACGACCTAGTGATAACTCGCGCGCCCTTATTCTCAATAGGTGGGATGGGCGAATGGGTAGGCGCTGCAACATGAGGTGAGTTGGAGCGAGTCCGGCTCCTCGCCTAAGATGTCGGGGATGAATCCTCTGATGGCTCCGTATCGTCCGACGTAACAGATATCCACCCAGGGTGGCTGCATCGCCTCATTTAAGCTTCATATTGTGAAGGAGAAGTCGCCCTCCTCAGCCGTCCTACAGAGCAGTCTCATCCACGGGTAGTGCGGGTGCTTTTTCGTTGTTGGCCATTGATCTCGGATTCCTGTAAAGTCATCATGAGTAATTTGGTTTCTCATAGCTCATGGAAATAGTGATGATAGTATCTCATAATAACAGTTACAGCAGTAACAATGGTAATAGTATCTGTAATAGTGAAAGCACAGGTTACCACAGGGACAAAACAACGTTTAGATTCACACAACACATTTTCTATGCAAAGAAAGATTTTTAAAGCCAAATAGGGGATTGTGCCGGAATTCATGAGTCCGGTAAATTCATGACTACGTTGATTAAGTGTAATCATCAATTTAGCCAACCCATTCATCCCAACACATTCCAAAACAAGGACAGTCCTAGGGTATCAGGGTTATAGCCTAAGGTCTACTAAGGTATTCTCAATTTCTCAACAACCTATGGCTCTGATACCAATCTGTCACACCCCGGGCCCAAAAGAGGGTGGGACGTCACAGATTAGCAACATACATGGCAGTAGAAACAAACCACACAAGAGCACACAAGGAGAGAAATCACAATGGCATTACATTACACAAATTTTTGTCCGGGTCAGCACAGTCAGACCCGAACATAAAAATAATCCATTACAAAATTATCCAAGTAATACATAACAAAGCCAATTGTTTCAAAAAGTTCAAGTAATGCCAGGGGGGTCTTGGTACTAAGCCATCTTTAGAGTCTTTCATAAAATCCAAGCTCATCAAGGATTACCTGAAACATACTCAAAAAGAATTTGTGTCAACTAAAAAGTTAGTAAGTTCAAGCGCTTAAAGTTTAAAAAAAAGGACTCATTGAATCCATAGTTTAGTTTAAAAACATAGTATCATAGTTGTGGGATCACAATCAACCCTGCACTCAGCCCCGGCTAGCCTCTTCTAAACTTGTGTTGCCGGTATATCCCGTAGGGGAAACTGAGCCTCATAAAAGTATACCATACCTGCCGAGTGGTACACCATAGTATCTTATAAAACCTGTTACATGCCACAGCAACCCCACAGGATCTTAGCGTGGTACCCTTCTCATCGGAAGGCACTGTGCGTGGGGGATTCCCCAAGTAGATCTACCCATATAATCAAGCGGTTCACATAAAATTAATGATTGTGATACAAAGATGCAGGTTCTAACAATAGCCACAACATACAATAGCATCGCATAATAGTACTCAAATAAGTTTGGTTCAAACAGTGCATGCTTCATCCCAAATCAATAATAAAAAGGGAACACTAGAAACTCAGCTTAAGCAGAGCAAAGATTCCACAACACAGACAGATTCAGGTCCTAGCACCATATGAGCATGATATATGCATAAGCTATAGGTTCTTAGACTATCAGGAGGGTGAGAAAAGGTAATATAGGTTTAAAAAAAAATACATATGACCATATCCCTTAGAAATTTGAGTAAAAAAGTTTCCTTTTTAGGATAGTTAGGATTTTAGGCATAAAACGACCAGTTTTTAGTTTCTCATGAGTTATTATATGAAAATAAGTATAATTGTAGCTTCTGGTTAAACATTTTACTGAAATATGGTCGAATTTTCAGAATTTACACTTTAGTCCCTCAAGTTTTCAAAATCACAATTTTTACCCCCGAAGTTGGTTCTTTTCATTTCTTGACACCATATGGCCCTTTTAAGTTTTTGGGGGTCCTTATATTATTTTTGGACCAGTTTATTAAAGAGTTTTGGGGTCCTTTGCACAAAAATCTTGTTTCCAATGTTTAACCTGTTAAAACTCGTTTTTACCCGAAATCGACATTTTAATCTATTCTCTTCAAATCTTTTCATCAAAATACGAGTTTGAGGCCCTCTATCTTACTGAAATATTATAGTTTCCATAGTTTTTAGGCTTCTTACGTTATTTTTTAGAATCTCATCCAAAAATCCCCCGGTTAGACATGTTTTAGCCAAATAAATTCATAAAGATTTACATGTTAACCCAAAATTTCACCAAGTCCGGTTTTTGCCACTGATTTATTAGTCTTAGGGCCTGAAAATTTTTGTTTCAAACAAGTTGTTAACGATTTGGCTATTTTTAGGTACCTCCATCACCTATTTGGGTCCTTAAACATGCTTCTAAGGTCCATAACACCAAACCAAATCATCCAACCCATAATAATATCCTTTTAGCATCATCATACATTCTGAAAAATTTAGACTATACCCAAGGATTATAACAATATAAGGCAACAAGGTCAAGGTTGTGCTCATAAAACATTATTTACACATGTATAACAAGAAATTTCGGGTTTAAACACCCAAATCCCTTCTGAAATCGATAAGTCCAGGTCATAAAAATTTTTATAAGGTGTTTTAAACAGGTTTTTAACTGTGGAATGGGGGTTAGATTCAGGACAGATGGTTGGATGGTCCTGAAAACCCATGAAAAAAGGGTATTCGGGTCGACATCTAGTGTACTAACTCATAGTATACGAGTATGTAGGATAATGTACCTTTTGATGAGTCAAGGGTTACACAAAAACAGCAAAGTGCTTGAATGTTTCTGCTTAGATTAAGGAAATGGTGTTTATGGAAAGAAAAGTAGAGAAAACCACAATATTATCTTAGTTCGGGTACAAGATTGCTTACCTTCAAGATGTTTCGGGTTTGAAGATGGTTTAGAGAGTGTAAGAGCTGCTGGTTCAAGAGTCTAAAGCTAAAGCTTGCTGCTCTAGTTCCTACTCGATGTAGTCTTCACAGAAGTCCTCGGGTTTTTGGTGAAAGGAATTGCCGAGAGGGAGGGGTAGAGTGTAGAGAGAATTCGGGAGAGTGTGGAAAGGGTGAAGGAAGTAGGAACTTCGGTTTTTGAAGGGAGAGACGGAGTGTGGGTTCGGTTTAGGGAGAATCGAGGAGAGGAGGGGTTGGCTAGAGGGGTGGCCGAGTGCATGGCAACATCCCATGCATTGGTCGGTTTGGAGGTGTGCAGACCAAGTCAAATGCTTCTAGAAGGGTTCAAAATATTTAAAAATGCTGAGTGTTACTCGGGGTGCCTGAACAGTGCCCATGCGTCCACTTTCAGGACCCCTGAACAGTAGTCACGTGGCTAAACAGTGGAAATGCACCAACTGTCAAATGCGTCCGAACAGTTGTCATGCGCCTGAACAGTTGTCATGCGCCTGAACAGTTGTCATGCACCCAAGTGGAAATTCAAAGAAATGTGGATGGAAATCAGAGAAGTGTGGGTGACGACCAAAGAAATGTGGATGAACACAGAGAAATGCGGATGAAGAATCCAAAATTTTTACTTTTATTTTTAAGGAATTGTTAAGGTGGTTAGTCATTTACATTTTCAATCCTTATAAATTAGTTTAGAGACTAAGGCAAAACATACTAGAATCAGGCAGGAAAGATTAAATTACAAAACTAATCAATCTCAAAGAAGAGGGTACATTAAACGAACGAAATCTTTGAAAAAGAAACAAGTCTCAAATTACATTTAAGGCTTTGGAGCTGGACCTAGGAGTCAGTTGTTACAAATCATCATTGGAATCGCACTAATCAATCACAAATGGAACATTGTACCTGTTGTTTAAATGGAAACAAAAACCGAACACGAAACACACGATTGAGGCTAGAAATCAATCCACTCATTGCCAAAACTCTAAGAGCAAAGTCCACAACCAACTTCGAACACTCTTGCCTCAAAACTCAACCAAATCATTCAAAATGATAACCGTGGATCACAAAATTCTTTATTAACCATCTAGGCAAGGAAACTAGATATAAAAGACCTCGAAACTACTCGTGTTAACACAATAAGAATCGAGAATCAAATTATAGTGGCGGATTTGATGTAATCAGACGTCAAACAAAAACGCAATAGGTGATCGATGAAAAAGAAGTTAAATTAATGGAACACGGCCAATTAAATATGATTTACTTATATTTTAATCAAAATTGTGCAATTACAGATTGGGGCATAAAAATATTGATGAAAATTTAACTAAATACATAGAAAAGGAACAAGTTATACAAAAATATTAAAAAACGATAGTTCTCGCATGGATAGTTTTTTACATTCTGTAACAACCTCCAATGCTATGGAGTTTTGATTCTCAAGCTTTTTGAACATACTCATGAACCAATCTAATCAAATATGATTATAATCATCATTGGAATCACATTAATCAATCACAAATGGAACATAGTACCTGTTGTTTAAATAGAAACAAAAACTAAACATGAAACCACACGAATGAACCTTGAAATCAATCAACAAATTGGTAAAACACTAAGGGCACAGTCCACAACCAACTTCGAACACTCTTGCCTCAAAACTCAACCGAATCAACCAAAATGATAACCATGGATCCACATAAATATTTATTGACCATCTAGGCAAGGAAACTAGATATAAAAGACCTAGAAAGTACTCGGGTTAACTTAATATGAATCGAGAATCAAATTACAATTACGGAATGGATGAAATCAGACATCAAACAAAAACCCTATAGGTGATCGACGAAAAAGAAGTCAAATCAAGGTAACACGACCAATTAAATATGATTTACTTGTATTTTAACCAAAATTGTGCAATTATAGATTGGTGAATCAAAGTATTGACAAAAAATTAACTAAATACATAAGAAAGGAACAAGTTATACAAAAACATTAAAAAACAATAGTTCTCGCAAGTATGGTTTTGTGCTTCCGTAACAACCTCCAATGCTATGAAGTTTTGATTCTCAAGTTTTCTGAACATACTCGTGAAACAGTCTAATCTAATGTGATAATCATCATTGGAATCACACTTATCAATCACAAATGAAACATAGTACTTGTTTAAATTGAAACAAAAACCGAACACAAAACCACTCAATCTACTCATTGCCAAAACACTAAGAGCATAGTCCACAACCAACTTCAAACACTCTTTCCTCAATACTCAACCGAATCATTCAAAATCATAACCGTGGCTCCACATAATTCTCTATTGACCATCTAGGCAGGGAAACTAGATATAAAAGACCTAGAAAGTACTCATGTTAACTTAACAAGAATCAAGAATCAAATTACAGTGGCGGAATGGATGTAATCAGACGTAAAAAAAAAAACTCAATAGGTGAACGATGACAAAGAAGTCAAATCAAGGTAACACGACCAATTAAATAGGATTTACTTGTATTTTAATCAAAATTGGTCAATTATAAATTGATGAATCAAAGTATTGACAAAGACTTAACTAAAGACATAGGAAAGGAACAAATACAGAAACATTAAAAAGCAATAGTTCTCGTAAGGATGGTTTTTTGCTTTCCGTAACAACCTCCAATGTATGGAGTTTTGATTCTCAATCTTTCTGAACATACTCGTGAACCAATCTAATCAAATGTGATTATAATAATCATTGGAATCCCATTAATCAATCACAAATAGAACATAGTGCCTGCTATTTAAATAGAAACAAAAACCGATCACGAAACACACAAATGAGGCTAGAAATCAATCCACTAATTGCCAAAACTCTAAAAGCACAGTCCACAACCACTTTCGAACACTATTGCCTCAAAACTCAACCGATTCAATCAAAATGATAACCATGGATCCAGATAATTCTTTATTGACCATCTAGGCAAGTAAACTAGATATAAAGGACCTAGAAACTACTAGCGTTAACTCGATAAGAATCGAGAATCAAATTACAGTGGCGGAATGGATGTAATCGAACGTCAAAAAACGCAATAGGTGATCGATGAAAAAGAAGTCAAATTAAGGGAAATTGACCAATTAAATATGATTTACTTGTATTTTAATCAAAACTGTGCAATTATAGATCGGTGAGTCAAAATATTGATGAAAATTTAACTAAACACATAGGAAAGGAACAAGTTATACAAAAACATTACAAAACAATAGTTCTTGCATGGATAGTTTTTTACATTCCGTGCTATGGAGTTTTGATTCTCAAACTTTCTGAACATACTCATGAACCAATCTAATCAAATGTGATTATAATCATCATTGGAATCGCCCTAATCAATCACAGACGGAACATAGTACCTGTTGTTTAAATAGAAACAAAAAGCAAACACGAAACCACACGAATGAGCCCTGAAATCAATCTACTCGTTTCCAAAACACTAAGAGCACAGTCCACAGCCAACTTCGAACACTCTTGCCTCAAAACTCAACCGAATAAATAAAAATGATAACCGTGGATCCACATAATTCTTTATTGACCATCTCGGCAAGGAAACTAGATGTAAAGGACCTAGAAACTACTCACGTTAATTCAATAAGAATCGAAAATCAAATTACAGTGGCGGAATGGATGTAATCAGATGTCAAACAAAAATGCAATAGGTGATCGATGAAAAAAAGTCAAATCAAGAGAACACGACCAATTAAATATGATTTACTAGTATTTTAATCAAAATTGTGCAATTATAGATTGGTGCATCAAAATATTGATGAAAATTTAACCAAGTACATAGGAAAGGAACAAGTTATACAAAAATATTAAAAACAATTGTTCTCACATGGATAGTTTTTTACATTCTGTGACAGCCTCCAATGATATGGAGTTTTGATTCTCAAGCTTTCTGAACATACTCGTGAACCAATCTAATCAAATGTGATTATAATCATCATTGGAATCACACTAATCAATCACAAATGGAACATTGTACCCGTCGTTCAAATAGAAACAAAAACCAAACACGAAACACACGATTGAGGCTAGAAATCAATCCACTATCTGCCAAAACTCTAAGAGCAAAGTCCACAACCAACTTCGAACACTCTTGCCTCAAAACTCAACCAAATCATTCAAAATGATAACCGTTGATCCACAAAATTCTTTATCGACCATCTAGGCAAGGAAACTAGATATAAAAGGTCGAGAAACTACTCGCGTAAAGTCAATAAAAATCGAGAATCAAATTACAGTGGCGGATTTGATGTAAACAGACGTCAAACAAAAACGCAATAGGTGATCGATGAAAAAGAAGTCAAATTAATGGAATACGGCCAATTAAATATGATTTAATTGTATTTTAATCAAAATTGTGCAATTACAGATTGGTGCATCTAAATATTGATGAAAATATAACTAAATACATAGGAAAGGAACAAGTTATACAAAAATATTAAAAAACGATAGTTCTCGCATGGATAGTTTTTTACATTCCGTAACAACCTCCAATGATATGGAGTTTTGATTCTCAAGCTTTTTGAACATACTCGTGAACCAATCTAATCAAATGTGATTATAATCATCATTGGAATCGCATTAATCAATCACACATGGAACATAGTACCTGTTGTTTAAATAGAAACAAAAACTAAACATGAAACCACACGAATGAACCTTGAAATCAATCAACACATTGCCAAAACACTTAGGGATCAGTCCAAAACCAACTTTGAACACTCTTGCCTCCAAACTCAACCGAATCAATCAAAATGATAACCGTGGATCCACATAATTCTTTATTGACCATCTAGGCAAGGAAACTAGATATAAAAGACCTAGAAAGTACCCGTGTTAACTTAATATGAATCGAGAATCAAATTACAATGGCGGAATGGATGTAATCAGACATCAAACAAAAACGCTATAGGTGATCGACGAAAAAGAAGTCAAATCAACGTAACAAGATTTTAATCAAAATTGTGCAATTATAGATTGGTGAATCAAAGTATTGACGAAAAATTAACTAAATACATAGGAAAGGAACAAGTTATACAGAAACATTAAAAAAATAGTTCTTGCAAGGATGATTTTTAGCTTCCGTAACAACCTCCAATGCTATGAAGTTTTGATTCTCAAGTTTTCTGAACACACTCGTGAAGCAATCTAATCTAATATGATTATAATCATCATTGGAATCACACTTATCAATCACAAATGAAACATAGTACCTGTTGTTTAAATTGAAACAAAAACCGAACACATAACCACATGAATGAGCCTTGTAATCAATCTACTCATTGCCAAAACACTAAGAGCATAGTCCACAACCAACTTCAAACACTCTTTCCTCAATACTCAACCGAATCATTCAAAATCATAACCGTGGCTCCACATAATTCTCTATTGACCATCTAGGCAAGGAAACTAGATATAAAAGACCTAGAAAGTACTCATGTTAACTTAACAAGAATCGAGAATCAAATTACAGTGGCGGAATGGATGTAATCAGACGTCAAAAAAAACGCAATAGGTGAACGATGAAAAAGAATTCAAATCAAGGTAACACGACCAATTAAATAGGATTTACTTGTATTTTAATCAAAATTGGTCAATTATAAATTGGTGAATCAAAGTATTGACAAAGACTTAACTAAAGACATAGGAAAGGAACAAATACAAAAACATTAAAAAGCAGTAGTTCTCGCAAGGATGGTTTTTTGCTTTCTATAACAACCTCCAATGTATGGAGTTTTGATTCTCAATCTTTCGGAACATACTGGTGAACCAATCTAATCAAATGTGATTATAATAATCATTGGAATCCCATTAGTCAATCACAAATAGAACATAGTGCCTGCTGTTTAAATAGAAACAAAAACCGATCACGAAACACACAAATGAGGCTAGAAATCAATCCACTAATTGCCAAAACTCTAAAAGCACAGTCCACAACCACTTTCGAACACTCTTGCCTCAAAACTCAACCGATTCAATCAAAATGATAACCATGGATCCAGATAATTCTTTATTGACCATCTAGGCAAGTAAACTAGATATAAAAGACCTAGAAACTACTAGCGTTAACTCGATAAGAATCGAGAATCAAATTACAGTGGCGGAATGGATGTAATCGAACGTCAAAAAACGCAATAGGTGATCGATGAAAAAGAAGTCAAATTAAGGGAACTTGACCAATTAAATATGATTTACTTGTATTTTAATCAAAACTGTGCAATTATAGATCGGTGCGTCAAAATATTGATGAAAATTTAACTAAATACATAGGAAAGGAACAAGTTATACAAAAACATTACAAAACAATAGTTCTCGCATGGATAGTTTTTTACATTCCGTAACAACCTCCAATGCTATAGAGTTTTGATTCTCAAGCTTTCTGAACATACTCATGAACCAATCTAATCAAATGTGATTATAATCATCATTGGAATCGTACTAATCAATCACAAATTGAACATAGTACCTGTTGTTCAAATAGAAACAAAAAGCAAACACGAAACCACACGAATGAGCCCTGAAATCAATCTACCCGTTTCCAAAACACTAAGAGCACAGTCCATAACCAACTTCGAACACTCTTGCCTCAAAACTCAACCGAATAAATAAAAATGATAACCGTGGATCCACATAATTCTTTATTGAGCATCTCGACAAGGAAACTTGATGTAAAGGACCTAGAAACTACTCGCGTTATTTCAATAAGAATCGACAATCAAATTAAAGTGGCGAAATGGATGTAATTAGATGTCAAACAAATCGCAATAGGTGATCGATGAAAAAAAGTCAAATCAAGAGAACACGACCAATTAAATATGATTTACTAGTATTTTAATCAAAATTGTGCAATTATAGATTGGTGCATCAAAATATTGATGAAAATTTAACCAAGTACATAGGAAAGGAACAAGTTATACAAAAATATTAAAAAACAATTGTTCTCACATGGATAGTTTTTTACATTCTGTGACAACCTCCAATGATATGGAGTTTTGATTCTCAAGCTTTCTGTACATACTCGTGAACTAATCTAATAAAATATGATTATAATCATCATTAGAATCACACTAATCAATCACAAATGGAACATTGTACCTGTCGTTTTAATAGAAACAAAAACCAAACACGAAACACACGATTGAGGCTAGAAATCAATCCACTCATTGCCAAAACTCTAAGAGCAAAGTCCACAACCAACTTCGAACACTCTTGCCTCAAAACTCAACCGAATCATTCAAAATGATAACCATGGATCCACAAAATTCTTTATCGACCATCTAGGCAAGGAAACTAGATATAAAAGACCAAGAAACTACTCGCGTTAACTCAATAAGAATCAAGAATCAAATTACAGTGACGGATTTGATGTAACCAGACGTCAAACAAAAACACAATAGGTGATCGATGAAAATTTAACTAAATATATAGGAAAGGAACAAGTTATACAAAAATATTAAAAAACAATAGTTCTCGCATGGATTGTTTTTTGCATTCCGTAACAACCTCCAATGCTATGGAGTTTTGATTCTCAAGCTTTTTGAACATACTCATGAACCAATCTAATCAAATGTGATTATAGTCATCATTGGAATCACATTAATCAATCACAAATGGAACATAGTAACTGTTGTTTAAATAGAAACAAAAACTAAACACGAAACCACACGAATGAACCTTGAAATCAATCAACACATTGCCAAAACACTAAGGGCACAGTCCATAACCAACTTCGAACACTCTTGCCTTAAAACTCAACGGAATCAATCAAAATGATAACCGTGGATCCACATAATTCTTTATTGACCATCTAGGCAAGGAAACTAGATATAAAAGACCTACAAAGTACTCGTGTTAACTTAATATGAATCGAGAATCAAATTACAATTGCGGAATGGATGTAATCAGACATCAAACAAAAACGCTATAGGTGATCAACGAAACAAAAGTCAAATCAAGGTAACACGACCAATTAAATATGATTTACTTGTATTTTGATCAAAATTGTGCAATTATAGATTGGTGAATCAAAGTGTTGACCAAAAATTAATTAAATACATAGGAAAGGAACAAGTTATTCAGAAACATTAAAAAACAATAGTTCTCGCAAGGATGGTTTTTAGCTTCTGTAACAACCTCCAATGCTATGAAGTTTTGATTCTCAAGTTTTTTGAACATCCTCGTGAAACAATCTAATCTAATGTGATTATAATCATCATTGGAATCACACTTATCAATCACAAATGAAACATAGTACCTGTTGTTTAAATTGAAACAAAAACCGAACACAAAACCACATGAATGAGCCGTGTAATCAATCTACTCATTGCCAAAACACTAAGAGCATAGTCCACAACCAACTTCGAACACTCTTTCCTCAATACTCAACCAAATCATTCAAAATCATGACCGTGGTTCCACTTAATTCTCTAGTGACCACATAGGCAAGGAAACTAGATATAAAAAACCTAGAAAGTACTCATGTTAACTTAATAAGAATCTAGAATCAAATTACAGTGGCGGAATGGATGTAATCAGACTGTTACACCCGAAAACTTGGTCAAATAAAAAGAAAACAAAGCATTTTGAGGAAAATTAAAAGAAGGCAAAGATGAGGGGTGTTTTGTGTAAAAGTATACAAAACTCAATATTTTAATATAAAATGGGTATGGCCGCCCATTCTAACACCCTCAACCTGCTGTTGTTCGACAAAAGGAAAGAAGAAAAGAAGCTGATTTGTTTCTCTCGGGTTCAAGGAGAAGAAGAGACTGTTTTTGAACTTGGTAAGTATTTTCTTGTATAATTGGCTTAGTTTTGTTGGGTTTTCAACCTTAGGAACCGATTTGTAAGTGTTATTTGTGTTTTGGTTGGTTGCTTTGCTCTTTTAGGTGTTTGGACTCGTGTGTAAAAGCAATTTTGGAGGAGTTTTACTTGTCTTCTACACTAGGTGAGTTCTAGACCCCGTTTATATGTGTTTAAATCTTTCTTTGGGGCTAAAAATGCATTATAAATGGATTTTATGCTTGTATCTTTGTACCCGTATGTTTATGTATGATTATGTTCATGTATGGTGCTTGTATATGTGTTGGGTATGCTTAGAAGTATATGTTTAGGCCTTGAACAGGTTGGAAATGATTCTAAAGTTTAGAACTGCACAACTGTTGGCCATGTGCCCATATAGGGGCCATGCGCCTGAAATTTTAGTAGAAAAATGCCTAAGTACAGGCCATGCTCCCAATTAGGGTTCATGCGCCTGGAAAATTGCCTTAGAAATTCTAAGTAGGGGCTCAGGCGCCCCAATAGTGCCCATGCGCCCAAACTGTGCCTAAATATTCTAAGTCTTGCTCATGCGCCCAAATATTCTCATGCGCCCAAGTATTCTCATGCGCCCAGGACGATGGAGTGCCCAAGTGTTTTTCCATGCGCCTAGGAGGCTCATGCACCCAGAAGTGATTTGGAAATGCCTAAGTATAAAGGTCATACGCCTAAATAGTTGAAATGTGCCTAGGCAGTGCTCATGCGCCTGCATAGTCCTCATGAGCCTAGAACACTTAGCTGATTTTTTGGAATTTTGGAGTGAGCAAAATTATAGGGTTTGACCTTGGGTTGACCTACTTATGCTGTTTGATTATTTTATCCATGCCTTGTGTTTGCTCTTATGTTCCCTATTATTAATATAATGTGGCCTTATGTGGTTTGTTCATAATTATGAAGTATTATTAATCAAGTGAAAGATTAATACTAATGAAAAGTGGAACATAAAGAACGTAAGAAAGTCTTGCAAGCAAATTCATAATGAGGTTCATAACCGCTAGGTTGTTAGCTCAACTGTGTGTGGTTTAGCTAACCCCAGAGGATACACACAGGGTCAATCTTTAAGATTGAGGGGACCACTATTGCTGCCCCGGTACTGGAGTCAGCATTAGTGCATCACGGATGGGGTCTATTAATAGACCTCAGGCCCAGTACCAGGTTTATGCGCATTATATGGGGGTATAGAACTTTGGTCCATATCGAAGTGAAAGATTAAAAAGGGTAAAAGCCTCAAATGAACGACCATGGAAATGGTGAAGAATGTTAATAATGATGATAATGAATATTAATTGAATGTATGTATGATGCATGAACATGTATGAAAGATTTGTAAAGTATTTTAAAGGGTATTTTCCTATATTAAGCTTACCAGGTATTTTCTAATGATTTTAAAACTAGAACTCACTTAGCAAAGCTGACTTTTATGCATTTTCAGTTGGCAGGTAATATTGCTGAGGATGGCACTCGGGGAGGCTACTCGTCGGGACAAGGCTGACATCCATTTATGAATATAACATTGTTGTTTTGTAATGGAAACTAATGATCTTTTGTAACTATTAACAAATATGTATTGCTTAGCAACAGTGGTTATAAACTAATGAATGGCTTTTGATATTTAAGTTCCGCTGCAATGTTTGATAAATTATGAAATGTTTTATAAATTGTGCTGTGAATGTCCAACTGTGAGGTTTCCGGGAACGGGGCCTTATAAGTTGGTATCAGAGCCAAATTTTAAGAGAAATGGGTAAATAGTTTCAAAAGAACCTAAACTTAAACTAAAAATGGGACCGAATGGAGGGATGTCATCCCGAGTAGTTACGTGCCATCAGGTGTGTCTTTTTGTAATGTTAACCGGTATTATGTGTGCATGGTATTTGATTTATGTGCTTTAGTAGATTTGAATACTGATGTAGTCAGGATAGTAAATGCTTGGGGGATGAAGAGTAAAGTAAGTGGCTAATCACAATTGGCCACTGTAATTAGGGACTTACTATACTTAACATAAACTGAGCTATTAACATGAATAACCATGTTGGTGTTTGAATCTTATAGTGGTTAGAGGATGGCTGGAGGAAGATCATCAAAAGCTTCTCGTGGTGGAACGCGGGGCGTTTGCGGTAGGCGACGTAGTACTAGGAACAAGACCAAGACTGCAGAGACGGCTCATGCTAAGCCCGATCTTTATCACCCGGAGGGCGGTGATGAGAGTGCTAACTTAAGAGCCTTGGTGAAGGAGGCAGTGGGGGAGGAGGTTCACCAAGTCTTGCAGACAATCCTACCGTCTATCATGACTGAAGTGATCTGAGCTGTGAGGGAGGATGAATGAAAGGAGAAGGAAGAGGAGAGGAGAACGACTGCTGGCAGGAGAGGTGATGTGAGGGATCACGATGAGGAGGATGAGTTGGATGGAAGAAGGGGAGCCTCGAGTGATGACGAGGAGGTGATAGTGCGGGAAGCCGCAAGAGGATGCAGCTATGGGGCGTTCCAAAGGTGTAAACCCCCTACTTTCGACGGCAATGGCAATGCCGCAACTGCTCACCGCTGGGTACGGGAAATGGAAGCGGTGCTAGAGATTAGCGAGTGTCGGGAGGATCAAAAGGTGAAGTTCGCCACTCATTCCTTCGTTGACACTGCGCTGTGTTGGTGGGACAATCTTGTCGAAGCCGAAGGCAATCGGGCCATTGGAAGGATGACGTGGGAAGAACTTAAGAGGTTGGTGATCGAGGAGTTCTATCCTCATCAGGAGCTCGACAAGATCGAGAGAGAGTTCCTACAGCTGGAGGCGGGAACTATGACCCACCAACAATACACCGCCAAATTTAACGAGATGGCGAGGCTGGTGCCCGATCAGGTTAGGCCAGCAACAAGGAAGATTAAGCGGTATATTCAGGGGTTGCCAGCTGACATTCGCAGGCACTTGATTACTGCCCGGCCAACCACTTTTAGGTGGGCAGTGGATTTGGCGGGAAGACTGTATGACAAAAGGGAGGTAGCGGTGGTTGAGGTGAAGAGGACTGGTGGTGGCGATAGGAGTTGGAACGGGAAGAGATTCGGGCATGGTGGTTTCACCCCGAATAACAAGAGGCCGAGGATGGATGACCACCGGGTTGTTACTTCAAGCTAGGGGTTGAAGCGGTGTGACAAGTATGGGAAGGAACATAGAGGGAATGCCGTTTGGGATCGAATATTTGCTTCAGATGTGGGAAGCCCGGTCATATGGCAAAAGATTATGGAGTGTCAAGGTGCTTCCATTGTGGCGAGACTGGCCACAGAAGCCACGAGTGCAGGAAGCCGAGGGCTGAGACCTTTGGGGCAAGAAGGTGGCTGAAGAGGGGGGTAGAGGGCAAGTGCCAAAGCCTTCACGATGACCCGAGAGGAAGCACGGGTAGACCCCGACGTCTTGTCAGGTATGTTTCTAGTAAATCAAACTTGTGCCTCTGTATTATTTGATTTTGGTGCTATTAGGAGTTTCATATCTGCTGCTTTCTGTGCTAAGTTGCCTGTTAGTAGTAGAAGTATTGATGAGACCTTTGACGTAGAAACTGCTAAGCTATATGTGATGCCCATAGGAGGATTTGATGTAGTACTAGGGATGGATTGGTTAGCAGCCTATGAGGCGAACATCGTGTGTCTCAAGAAGATGATTCGATTAGTTGCGCCCGATGGAAGTGCGGTGACTGTTTATGGTGATCGTGTCACTATGGTCCCGAAGGTGATATCAATGGCGGTGGCAGAGAAGTGCATGAGACGGGGATGTAGTGCCTACCTAGCGTATGTAAAGGATGTGGACGCGTCGATACCACAATTGTCAGAAGTGCCCGTTGTGTGTGATTTCCCAGACGTGTTCCCAGAAGACTTACCAAGCGTGCCACCGGACCGCGAGATTGAATTTCAGATTGACCTGATACCCGGTGCGCAACCCGTTGCCAAGGCACCGTATCAGTTAGCTTCGACCGAGATGAAAGAACTGATGGATCAGCTACAGGAACTGTTGGATAAGGGGTTTATTAGACCGAGTATCTCTCCTTCGGGTGCTCCGGTATTATTCGTAAAGAAGAAAGACAGTAGTAAGAGAATGTGTATAGACTATCGAGAGTTGAACAAGTTGATAGTAAAGAACCGATACCCCCTACCGAGAATTGATGACCTATTTGATCAGCTTCAGGGTGCCAGTTGGTTTTCCAGAATAGATCTTCGATCCGGCTACCATCAGCTGAAGGTAAAGGAACAAGATATCCCGAAGACAGCGTTCCACAGGCGTTATGGACATTACAAGTTTCGCGTTATATCATTCGGTTTAACTAACGCGCCAGCTGCCTTTATGGATCTGATGAACCGAGTGTGTCGGCCGATGTTAGATAAATCAGTGATTGTGTTTTTTGATGATATTCTGATTTATTCGAAGAGCAAAGAAGAACATGCCGGCCACATACGTGAAGTGTTGGAGACACTTAGAAAGGAGAAGTTGTATGCTAAATTCTCTAAGTGTGCTTTTTGGTTGCAGGAAGTTCAGTTTCTGGGTCATGTGGTGAATACCGAAGGAATTATGGTGGACCCGGCAAAGGTTGAGGCGGTAATGCAATGGAAGTCTCTAAAGACGCTATCCGAGATTCATAGTTTCTTGGGTTTGGCGGGGTACTACCGAAGGTTTATTCAAGACTTTTCCAAAATTGCCTCACCTTTGACGAAATTGACTTGCAAGGATGTGAAGTATGTGTGGGGACGAGAACAGGAGGATGCGTTTGAGGAGTTAAAGGCAAGATTAACTCAGGCTCCTGTCTTGACACTACCCGAAGGGAGTGAGGATTTAGTGGTCTATTCCGATGCCTCCTATTCGGGACTGGGTTGCGTACTAATGCAGCGTGGAAGAGTGATAGCATACGCATCCCGACAGTTGAACACCCATGAAGTCAATTACCCCACTCATGACTTAGAATTAGCTGCAGTGGTCTTTACATTGAAAATTTGGAGGCACTATTTATACGGGACAAAGTGCACAAATTTCACTGACCATAAGAGCTTGAAGTATTTCTTTGAGCAGAAGGACCTCAACATGAGACAAAGGAGGTGGTTAAAGTTGATCAAGGACTATGATTGCGAGATCCATTACCACCAGGGCAAGGCCAACGTAGTGGCCGATGCCCTTAGCCGGAAAGAGAGACCTGAGCCGATTCGGGTGAAGGCATATCAGTTGGTGATGACCTCTGACGTGATGACACAGGTCAAGGAATTTCAGAATGAGGCATTGAAGGAAGAACGCCTTAACTCTGAACGAATGAGAGGTCTAGTCACCGAATTGGGAGAGAACACCCATGGGGTTAAAACTCGCTTTGGACGGATGTGGATTCCTCGATATGGGGATCTACGTGGGCGAATTATGGACGTAGCTCATAAGACTCGATACTCCATTCATCCCGGTGCCACCAAGATGTATCAAGATATGAGGGAGGATTACTGGTGACCGGGTATGAAACGCGATGTAATGGAGTATGTGAGTAAGTGCCTCACTTGCTTGCAAGTGAAGGCAAAACACCAGAAACCATACGGGAAGATCCAACCGTTGGATATACCGGAGTGGAAGTGGGAGCACATCACCATGGACTTCATCATGAAGCTACCCCGTACTGCAAGGGGGTGCGATACCATTTGGGTGATAGTCGATTGTTTGACCAAGAGTTCTCACTTCCAACCGATCCGCGAGACGTTTTCTTCTGAGAGATTAGCGGATCTGTTTATCAAGGAGATTGTAGCTCGTCATGGCGTGCCGGTGTCTATTGTGTCAGATCGCGGCACCCGGTTTATGTCTAAGTTCTGGAAGAGGTTTCATGATTCCATGGGGACGAGGCTACACATCAGCACAGCTTATCATCCACAGACAGATGGTCAGTCAGAGCGGACGATTCAGACACTGGAGGATATGCTTCGTGCATGTGTGATCGACTTCGGAGGGAGTTGGGACGATCACCTACCGTTAGCAGAGTTCTCGTACAACAACAGTTATCATGCCAGCATTGGCATGCCACCATACGAGATGCTATATGATAGGAGGTATAGGACGCCCGTATGTTGGGGAGACATTAGGCAGAAAGAATTGGGAAGCATTGAGGTGATCGAGGCTACGACTGAGAAGCTAGAAAAGATCAAAGCCTTTATGAAGGTAGCCAAAGACAGGCAAAAATCGTATGCCGATAAGAGGCGTAGACCAATTGAGTTCAACGTGGGTGATAAAGTCATGTTAAAGGTCTCGCCTTGGAAAGGAATCATTCGATTCAGGAAGAGGGGCAAGCTGAGCCCGAGATACATAGGGCCTTTCCAAATCGTTGCACGAGTAGGAGAGGTGGCCTATCGGCTAGAATTGCCTGATGAGTTAAGTGGATTTCATCCAACATTCCATGTATCCCATCTAAGAAAGTGCTTAGCAGACGAAGACATGATTGTACCACTGGAGGATATCGAAGTGGATGAATGGCTCAACTATATGGAGCAACCAGTGGCAATCATCGATCGGAAGGAGAAGAGGTTAAGGAATAAAGTGGTTCCACTTGTTCGGGTGCAGTGGAAACATCGAAAGGGTTCCGAGTCTACATGGGAAACCGAAGAAGAGATGAGGCAGCACTACCCTCAGTTATTTGAAGAATGACAGGTTTCGGGGACGAAACCTCTTTAAGGGGGGTAGACTTGTAACACCCAAAAACTTGGTCAAATGAAAAGAAAATAAAGCATTTTGAGGAAAATTAAAAGAAGGCAAAGATGAGGGGTGTTTTGTGTAAAAGTACACAAAACTCAATATTTTAATATAAAATGGGTATGGCCGCCCATTCTAACACCCTCAACCTGCTGTTGTTCGACAAAAGCAAAGAAGAAAAGAAGCTGAATTGTTTCTCTTGGGTTAAAGGAGAAGAAGAGACTGTTTATGAACTTGGTAAGTATTTTCTTGTATAATTGGCTCGGTTTTGTTGGGTTTTCAACCTTTGGAACCGATTTCTAAGTGTTATTTGTGTTTTGGTTGGTTGCTTTGCTCATTTAGGTGTTTGACTCATGTGTAAAAGCAAGTTTGGAGGAGTTTTACTTGTCTTCTACACTAGGTGAGTTCTAGAACCCGTTTATATGTGTTTAAATCTTTCTTTGGGGCTGAATATGCATTATAAATGGATTTTATGCTTGTTTCTTTGTACCCGTATGTTTATGTATGATTATGTTCATGTATGGTGCTTGTATTTGTGTTGGGTATGCTTAGAAGTATATGTTTAGGCCTTGAACAGATGCTAGAACAGGTTGGAAATGTTCTGAAGTTTAGAACTGCACAACTGTTGGCCATGCGCCCATACAGGGCCCATGCGCCTGAAATTTTAGTAGAAAAATGCCTAAGTATAGACCATGCGCCCAACTAGGGTTCATGCGCCTGGAAAATTGCCTTAGAAATTCTAAGTAGGGGCTCAGGCGACCCAATAGTGCCCATGCGCCCAAACTGTGCCTAAATATTCTAAGTGTTGCTCATGCGCCCAAGTATTCTCATGTGTCCAGGATGATGGAGTGCCCAAGTGTTTTTCCCATGCGCCTAGGAGGCTCATGCGCCCAGAAGTGATTTGGAAATGCCTAAGTATAGAGGTCATACGCCTGAATAGTTAAAATGAGCCTAGGCAGTGCTTATGCGCCTGCATTGTCCTCATGTGCCTAGAACACTTAGCTTATATTTTGGAATTTTGGAGTGAGCAGAATTGTAGGGTTTGACCTTGGGTTGACCTGCTTATGCTATTTGATTGTTTTATCCATGCCTTGTGTTTGCTCTTGTGTTCCCTATTATTATTATAATGTGGCCTTATGTGGTTTGTTCATAATTATGAAGTATTATTAATCAAGTGAAAGATTAATACTAATGAAAAGTGGAACATAAAGAACGTAAGAAAGTCTTGCAAGTAAATTCACAATGAGGTTCACAACCGCTAGGTTGTTAGCTCAACTGTATGTGGTTTAGCTAACCCCAGCGGATACACACAGGGTCGTCAATATTTAAGATTGAGGGGACCACTGTTGTTACCCCGGTACTGGAGTCAGCATTAGTGCACCACGGATGGGGTCTATTTATAGACCTCAGGCCCAGTACCAGGTTTATGAAAAATTATATGGGGGTATAGCACTTTGGTCCATATCGAAGTGAAAGATTAAAAAGGGTAAAAGGTTCAAATGAACGGCCATGGAAATGGTGAAGAAAGTTAATAATGATGATAATGAATATTAATTGAATGTATGTATGATGCATGAACATTTATGAAAGATTTGTAAAGTTTTTTAAAGGGTATTTTCCTATATTAAGCTTACCAGGTATTTTCTAATGATTTTAAAACTAGAACTCACTCAGCAAAGTTGACTTTTATGCATTTTCAGTTGGCAGGTAATATTGCTGAGGATGGCACTCGGGGAGGCTACTCGTCGGGACAAGGCTGACATCCATTCATGAATATAACATTGTTGTTTTGTAATACAAACTAATGATCTTTTGTAACTATTAACAAATATGTATTGCTTAGCAACAGTGGTTATAAACTAATGAATGGCTTTTGATATTTATGTATCGCTGCAATGTTTGATAAATTATGAAATGTTTTATAAATTGTGCTGTGAATGTCCAACTGTAAGGTTTCCGGGAACGGGGCCTTACACAGACGTAAAAAAAACGCAATAGGTGATCGATGAAAAAGATATCAAATCAAGGTAACACGACTAATTAAATATGATTTACCTGTATTTTAATCAAAACTGTGCAATTATAAATTGGTGAATCAAAGTATTGACGAAAAATTAACTAAATACATAGAAAAGGAACAAGTTATATAGAAACATTAAAAAACAATTGTTCTCACAAGGATAGTTTTTTGCTTCCGTAACAACCTCCAATGCTATGAAGTTTTGATTCTCAAGTTTTCTGAACATACTCGTGAAACAATTTAATCTAATGTGATTATAATCATCATTGGAATCACACTTATCAATCAAAAATGAAACATAGTACCTGTTGTTTAAATTGAAACAAAAACCGAACACAAAACCACATGAATGAGCCTTAAAATCAATCTACTCATTGCCAAAACACTAAGAGCACAGTCCACAACCAACTTCAAACACTCTCCCCACAAAACTCAACCGAATCAATGAAAATGATAACCATGGATCCACATAATTTTTTATTGACCATCTCGGCAAGGAAACTAGATGTAAAGGACCTAGAAACTACTTGCGTTAAATCAATAAGAATTGAGAATCAAATTACAGTGGCGGATTTGATGTAATCAGACGTCAAACAAACACGCAATAGGTGAACGATGAAAAAGAAGTCAAATTAATGGAACACTACCAATTAAATATGATTTACTTGTATTTTAATTAAAATTGTGCAACTACAGATCGGTGCATCAAAATATTGATGAAAATTTAAGTAAATACATAGGAAAGAAACAAGTTATACAAAAATATTAAAAAACAATAGTTCTCGCATGGATAGTTTTTTACATTCCGTAACAACCTATGGAGCTTTAATTCTCAAGCATTCTGAACATACTCGTGAACCAATCTAATCAAATGTGATTATAATCATCATTGGAATCTCATTAATCAATCACAAATGGAACATAGTACCTGTTATTTGAATAGAAACAAAAACTAAACACGAAACCACACAAATGAACCTTGAAATCAATCTACACATTGCCAAAACACTAAGGGCACAGTCCACAACCAACTTCGAACACTCTTGCCTCAAAACTTAACCGAATCAATCAAAATGATAACTGTGGATCCACATAATTCTTTATTGACCATCTAGGCAAGGAAACTAGATATAAAAGACCTAGAAAGTACTCATGTTAACTTAATATGAATCAAGAATCAAAATACAGTGGCGGAATGGATGTAATCAGACATCAAACAAAAACGCTATAGGTGATCGATGAAAAAGAAGTCAAATCAAGGTAAGACGACCAATTAAATATGATTTACTTGTATTTTAATCAAAATTGTGCAATTATAGATTGGTGAATCAAAGTATTGACGAAAAATTAACTAAATACATAGGAAAGGAACAAGTTATACATAAACATTAAAAAACAATAGTTCTCGCAAGGATAGTTTTTTGCTTCTGTAACAACCTCCAATGCTATGAAGTTTTGAATCTCATGTTTTCTGAAAACATACTCGTGAAACAATTTAATCTAATGTGATTATAATCATCATTGGAATCACACTTATCAATCACAAATGAATCATAGTACCTGTTGTTTAAATTGAAACAAAAACCGAACACAAAACCACAGGAATGAGCCTTAAAATCAATCTACTCACTGCCAAAACACTAAGAGCATAGTCCACAACCAACTTCGAACACTCTTACCTCAAAACTCAACCGAATCAATCAAAATGATAACCGTGGCTCCACATAATTCTTTGTTTACCATCTAGGCAAGGAAACTAGATGTAAAGGACCTAGAAACTACTCGCGTTAAATCAATAAGAATGAGAATCAAACTATAGTGGCGGAATGAAAGTAATCAAACGTCAAACAAAATGCAATAGGTGAACGATGAAAAAGAGGTCAAATCAAGGAAACACGACCGATTAAATATGACTTAATTGTATTTTAATCAAAATTGTGCAATTATAAATTGGTGAATCAAAATATTGATGAAAATTTAACTAAGTACATAGGAAAGGAACAAGTTATACAAAAATATTAAAAAACAATTGTTCTCACATGGATAGTTTTATACATTCTATAACAACCTACAATGCTATGCAGTTTTGATTCTCAAGCTTTCTGAACATACTCGTGAACCAATCTAAACAAATGTGATTATAATCATCATTGGAATCACAGTAATCATTCACAAATGGAACATTGTACCTGTTGTTTAAATAGAAACAAAACCCGAACACGAAACACATGATTGAGGCTTGAAATCAATCCACTCATTGCCAAAACTCTAAGAGCAAAGTCCACAACCAACTTCGAACACTCTTGCCTCAAAACTCAACCGAATCATTCAAAATGATAACCGTGGATCCACAAAATTCTTTATTGACCATCTAGGCAAGGAAACTAGATATAAAAAACCTAGAAATTACTCGCGTTAAATCAATAAGAATCGAAAATCAAATTACAGTGGCGGATTTGATGTAATCTGTCACACCCCGGGCCCAGAAGAGGGTGGGTCGTCATAGACTGGTAATATACATGGCAGCAGAAACTAACCACTCAAGAGCACACAAGGAAAGATAAATCACATGGCATCACACTACATTAAAATTGTCTGGTCCAACACAGTCAGACCCAAACATAAAAATAACCCATTACAAAATTATCCAAGTGAATACATAACAAAGCCAATTGTTTCAAATGTTTCAAAAAGTTCAAGTAATGCCAGGGGGTAGTCACGGTACTAAGCCAACTTTAGAGTCTTTCATAAAATCCAAGCTCATCAAGAATTACGTGAAACATGCTCAAAAAGAATTTGTGTCACCTAAAAAGTTGGTGAGTTCAAGCGCTTAAAGTTTAAAAACAAAAGGACTCATTTGAATCCATTAGTTTGTTTAAAATCATAGTATCACTGTTGTGGGATCACAATCAACCCTACACTCAGCCCCGGCTAGCCTCTTCTAAACTTGTGTTTATCGGAAATCCCATAAGGGAAACTGAGCCTAAAACAGTATACCATACCTGCCGATTGATACACCATAGTATCTTATAAAACCTGTTACATGCCACAACGACCCCACAGGATCTTAGTGTAGTACCCTTCCTATATCGAAAGGCACTGTGCGTGGAGGATTCCCCAAGTAGATCTACCCATATAAACAAGCGGTTCACATAGAATTAATGTTGTAATACACATAGATGCAGGTTCTAACAATAGCCACAACATACAATAGCGTCGCATAATAGTATCCAATAAAGTTTAGTTCAAACAGAGCATGCTTCACCTCAAAATAGTAAATAAAAGGGGACACAAGAAACTCACCTCAAGTAGTGTTAAAGATTCCACAACACAGATAGATTCAGGTCCTAGCACGCTATGAGCAAGACATATGCATAAGCTATGGGTTCTTAGACTATCGGGAGGGTAGTCAAAGGTAATATATGTTTCAAAATACATATGACCACATCCCTTAGAAAATTTGTGTCGAAAAGTTTCCTTTTTAGGAAAGTTGGGGTTTTTGTCATAAAACGACCCGTTTTTGGTTTTCCACAGACTCTTACATGAAAACCAAGTATAATAATAGATTCTGGGCATAAACTTACTGAAATATGGTCGACTTTACAGAATTTACACTTTAGTCCCATAAGTTTCCAAAATTACACTTTTTACCCCGAAGTTGGTTGTTTCCATTGTTTTTTTTTGAATCTTTTCATCAAAATATGAGTTTGAGGCCCTCTAACTTACTGAAATATTATAGTTTCCATAGTTTTTAGGCTTGTTACATTATTTTTAGAACCTCATCCAAAAATCCCCCGATTAAGCCCGTTTAAGCTAAATAAGTTTATAGAATTAACATGTTAACCCAAAATTTCACCAAGTTTGGTTTTTGTCACTAATTTATTTGTCTAAGGGCCTGAAAATTTTGTTTCTAACAAGTTGTTAAGGATTTGGCCATTTTTAGGTACCTCCATCACCTATTCAAGTCCTTAAACATGTTTCTAAAGTCCATAACACCATACCAAATCATCCATCCCATAATAATATTAGTTTAGCATCATCCAACATTATGGAAATTCAGATTAATCCCACAAATATAACAATATAAGGTAACAAGGTCAAGGTTGGGCACATAAGACATTATTTACACATGTGTAACATGAAATTTCGGGTTTAAACACCCAAATCCCTTCTAAAATCGATAAGTCGAGGTTATAAAAATGTTTATAAGGTGTTTTAAATCAGTTTTTAAGTGTGGAATGGGTGTTAGATTTGGGACAGATGGTTGGATGGTCCTGAAAACCCATGAAAAGGGGTTTTCGGGTAGATTCAAATGCACAAACCCGAGGTATACGGGTTTGAAGAAGTGTGTACCTTTAGTGGAGCTGTAAACTTAACAAAAGTAGTAATTGGGTCGTGGTTTTTCTGCCTTTAACAAGAAAAATAGGATTCAAAGGAGAGAAAAGTAGAGAAACAACAATAATAGTTGTTTGGGTACAAGAAAACTTACACGAAGGAGAACCCGTGTTTAGGGTGATTCAGAGAGTTCAAGAGTGGTTGATCCGAGAGTCCTGAAACTTAGGAGTTCTTGTTTCTGCTCGGTTGAAGTCAGAAAAAGTTCTTGGGTTCGGTTGTGATAGTTGCAGAGAGAGAGACCGAGTGTAGAAAGAGAGTTCGAGAGAGTATGAAAGGGTGAAAGGAGTAGGAACTTCGGTTTATGAAGGGAAAAGGTGGAGTGCGGGTTCGGGTTAGGGAGAACCGAGGTGTGGTGTGGTTGGGTGGTGAAATGGCCGAATGCATGGCAACAACCCATGCATTGGCTGGTTTGGAGGTGTGCAGATCGGGGTCAAAGGTTTCTAGAAGGAAAAAAATGCTAAGTGTTTCCCGGGGCACCTGAATAGTGCCAATGCGCCCACTGTCATGCGCCTGAACAGTGTCATGCGCCTGAATAGTTGTCATGCGCCTAAGTGAAAAATCAAAGAAATGCGGATAAAGACCAAAGAAATGCGGATGAACACAGAGAAATGCGGATGAAGACCAAAGAAATGCGGATGAACACAGAGAAATGCGGATGAAGACCAAAGAAATGCAGAAGAACACAAAGAAATGCGGATGAAGACCAAAGAAATGCGAATGAACACAGAGAAATGCGGATGAAGAATCCAAAATTTTATTTTTATTATAAGTAATTTTGTTAAGGATGTTGGCCATTAGCATTTTCTATCATTAGAACTTAGTTTATAGGCCAAGGCAAGTCATGCAAGAATCATTCAGGTACGATAAAATTACAAGAATTTATTAATTACAAAGAAGAGGGTACATAAAAATACATGGAACACTGAAAATGAACAAATCTTAAATTACATTAGAGTTCTGGAGCTGGACCTAGGAGTCAGTTGTTACATTCCCCCACCGTTTAAGAAATTTTGTCCCTAAATTTTAGCTTCGATTAGATTCTGGACGAGTGGGCTTAAAGAGGTGTGGATACTCCTTCCTCATCACATCCTCTCTTTCCCATGTAAATTCGGGTCCTCGCCTAGAGTTCTGTCTTACTTTGACTTTGGGTATCCGACTTCGTCTGAGTTTCTGGACTAGTCGGTCAGTAATCTCCATGGGCTCTTCCACAAACTTCAACTCGTTAGTGATTTTGGCATCTTTCAATGGGAGTTCCAAGGCCTTGTCAACGAAACACTTCTTCAAGTTTGACACATGAAAAGTGTCATGCACGTAACTCAGCTCTTGGGGTAACTTTAACTGGTATGCTACCGAGCCAACTTTTGATAAGATTTCAAATGGTCCAATGTATCTTGGACTTAATTTGCCCTTCTTGCCAAATCTCACCGTGCCTTTCCACGATACTACTTTTAGCATCACTCTATCGCCCACTTGAAATTATAGGGGCTTCCGCCTTCTATCGACGTACTTCTTTTGACGATCCCTGGCTGTTATTAATCGTTCCTTAATCTTGAATACTTTGTCCGTGGTTTCGTTACAATTTCGAGCCCCATTATTTGGCTATCACCAATCTCATTCCAACTCAAAGGTGATCGACACTTTCTACCATATAGGGCTTCATATGGAGCTGCTTTTATACTTGCGTGGTAACTATTATTGTAGGAGAACTCAACTAGAGGGAGGTGGTTATTCCAACTTCCCCCGAAATCGATCACGCAAGCTCTCAACATGTCCTCCAATGTCTGAATGGTTATTTCACTTTGCCCATCAGTTTGAGGGTGGTATGTGGTGCTTAAGTCAAGATGTGTCCCCAAAGCTTGTTGGAGAGACTTCCAGAATCGTGAAGTGAAATGACTATCACGATCTGAGATAATCGATAGGGGCACTCCATGTCTTGTCACTATCTCATCGATGTACAGTTGCGCTAGCTTCGGTAAATCGTAGTCTTCTCGTATAGGTAGGAAGTGAGCTTATTTGGTCAGCCTATCCACTATTACCCAGATTGCATCGTGCCCACGAGAAGTTCTTGGCAACTTTGTAACGAAGTCCATTGTAATGTTATCCCATTTCTACTCAGGGATTTCGGGCTGTTGTAATGTTCCTGATGGCTTTTGGTTCTTGGCCTTTACAATCGCACACGACAGGCATTTCCCCACATAGGTGGCAAGGGATTTCTTTAACCCAGTCCACTAGAAAAGAACCCTCAAGTCCTGATACATTTTGTCACTTCCTGGATGAACTGAGTATCTAGATTTGTGCTCCTCATCCAGGACTATCTCTCTAATTCCCCCGTGTTTCGGTATCTAGGTTCTTCCCTCGTGCTTATACAGCCCGTCACTACATATTTCCAAACGTTTTTCCATTCCTGTTAGCATTTCTTCTGCTAGTTTGTCATTGCTCAAGGCTTCCTTTTGTGCTTCTATCAATCTAGCGGTAAGACTGGTAAACACGCTCATTCTCAGACCACGGACACGAAGGGGTTTCTCCCTTTCCTTTCTACTCAGGGCGTCAGCTACCACATTGGCCTTTCCTGGGTGGTAGCAAATCTCACATTCATAATCGCTCAGCAGTTCTACCCACCTTTGCTCACGCATATTTAGCATCTTTTGATCCAGAATATGTTGCAGACTTTTATGGTAAGTGTAGATGACGAATTTGGTACCGTAAAGGTAGTGTCTCCATATCTTGAGGGCAAACACCATGGCACCCAGTTCCAGATCGTGGGTAGTATAGTTTCTCTCATGCTTATTCAACAATCTGGACACGTAAGCAATTACTTTATCTCGCTGCATTAATACACATCCCAACCCCTTACACGATGCGTCGCAATAGACTACTAAATCATCAATGCCTTCAGGTAGGGCGAGGACAGGTGCGCTACACAGCTTCTCCTTAACTAATTCATACGCTTCATTCTGTTCCTTACCCCACGTGAAGGTTGTATTCTTCTTAGTTAGAGCGGTTAAAGGCTGCACAATTCGTGAGAAGTCCTTAATAAACCTTCGATAGTATCCTGCTAAACCAAGAAATTGCCTTATCTCTGTAGGAGTTTCAGGAATTTTCTAGTTTTTAATGGCTTCATCTTTGACGGGTCTACCTGAATTCCTCTTTGTTCACCACATGCCCTAAAAATTGGATTTCACGCATCCAAAACTCACATTTGGAGAATTTTGCATATAGCTGTTCATTCTTGAGCAGTTCTAGAATTAGTCCGAGGTGCTTCACGTGCTCTTCTTGGCTACGGGAGTAGATTAGGATGTCATCGATAAATACAATGAAAAATTTGTCTAGGTATGGACGACACACTCGATTCATAAGATCCATGAATGCGGCGGGTGGATTAGTCAGTCCGAAGGGCATGACTAAGTATTCATAGTGCCCATACCTTGTTCGAAACACTGTTTTGGGTACATCTTCCTCTCTCACCTTTAGTTAGTGATACCCCGATCTTAAGTCTATTTTGGAGAAGTAGCTGGCTCCTTGCAGTTGGTCGAACAAGTCATCAATTCTTAGGAGAGGATAGCGATTCTTGATTGTAAGCTTGTTAAGGTCGCGACAGTCGATACACACTCGCAAGGTCCCGTCCTTCTTCTTAACGAACAATACCGGTGAGCCCCACGGAGAAACACTCGGCCGAATAAATCCCTTATCCAGTAATTCCTGGATTTGCACCATTAGCTCCTTCATCTTAGGTGGAGCGAGTTGGTAAGGCGCCTTTGCCACTGGTGCGGCACCAGGCAATACGTCAATTTGGAATTCGACCTGTCTAGTCGGAGGGAGTCCCGGTAGGTCCTCGAGAAAAACTTCCGGGTACTCAGCCACCACCGGTATATCTTTGATTCTCCTTTCCTCCCTTGCTTTCATTACGTAGACTATGAAGGATGAGCATCCCTTGCGAAGGCTCTTAGTAGCCTTTAGGTGAGAAATCATGGGGTAAGCTTATCGTTTCTGTCACCGTGGATCATTAGCGTGCTTCTATTAGTCAGAGGTATCCTAAGCAAGTGCTCACCACATACAATAACAGCCTTATGTTTTGCTAACCAATCCATTCCCACAACTACATCAAATCCTCCTAAAGTGATAGGCATCAAGTCTATTTTAAATGGGTTACCCTCTAACTCTATCGTGCAATCCTTGATAATTTCACTGGTTTCTATTATCTTGCCATCCGCTAATTCTACCGTGTAAGCATCAGTTAGAGTACAAACTTCCGAATCAATTAAATGTCTAAAGGTAGTAGAAACAAAACTAGCAGTTGCTCCAGTATCAAACAAAATAGTAGCGGGGTGGTTATTAATGAGGAACGTACCGTTTACCATGTCGGGATCTTTGCGGTCACCATTGGGGTCGATTACAAATGCTCTCCCTTTAGGCTTGTTAGGCCTAGCGTCCTTGTCTCTTGCTAGCTTGGGACACTTGTTTCGCAAGTGTCCCGGATCCCCGCATTCGTAGCATTGCTTCCCGGGCTCGAAGGTACAATCCTTTATCAGGTGGCCAGTTCGTTTGCACCTAAAACAGGGCATCGGATTGCATTCCCCTTGGTGGTGCAGTTTGCATTTGGTGCATAAGGGGTTGGTACCTACATACAGCCTTTGGCCTTTTTCCCCTTGTTCATCACGTCTTGCCCTTTCACCAGCCCTCCTGTTTGAGCTACTACCACCGCCACTGGCCCTTCTAACATCGATCCACCTTCTCTTCTCGCCTGTTAACCTCTTCTTATCCTCATTCCTCCCCTGATCCGTCCATCCAGCCCTGATCAGGTCATCCGTTAAGCTGCCAATAAGATCGACAGCCGATTGGAGGGTTGTAGGTCTAGCAGATCGGACCATACTTCTGACACTGGGATGCAGACCCCAGATAAATCGGGCTACGCCTTTAGATTCAGGAGTTACTAAGTGAGGCACAAGTCTGGATAGAGCTGAGAATCAATTGATATATTTAGTGTAGTTTGAGCCCCTCATCTCCAGGCTCAAAAATTCCACTTCTAGCCTCTCCAGTTGGTTCATCGGACAGTATTTACTGGACATTAGTTCTCAAAACTCCGACCACTTCATGCGGCCAGCAGCATCCCTGCCCCTTGGCTGAATGACCTTCTTCCACCATTCTAGGGCTGGCCCCTTTAGGGATTATGAGGCAAACCTGAGCATATGTTCATTTTTTCACTCACTTATGTCCAGTACAGCTTCCATTTCGTCTAACCATCGGTATGTGTGATTTGCTCCTTCAGTGCCGAAGAAGTCCTTTGGCTTACATGACATGAATGTTTTGTAAGAACACCCTGTTCTTACTTCTTCGGTATTCTCAGCATCTCTCGTGTCGTTTCTGGGTCCATCATTCTGGGCCGTGTTTTCCCGATCAGCATTTATTTGCATGATGATGGTGGGGATAGCATTAGCAATCTGTTGGTCCACCAAATTTGCGATCCTTTCATCATTTTCACGGTTAGTGTTTTCCTCACGGTCGGCCCTAGGTGGAGTGGGTGGTCGGTTCCCAACACCACCCCTGGGGCGTCCAACACCCCTGTTTCTTCCTTCGCGTGTTTCCATTCTAGGCGGCATTCTGGTGTCAATCATAGATAAGCTTATTTAGTGTCTCATAAATTTTGTTTCGAGTATCCCACACACCAATTGACTCCTAAGGGTCACTCCACTTAACACACGGGGACATGCAACAAGTAATAGGTCATACATAGTCTCATACATTCATAGAGTCAATTAGCAATTCAAAAGGCAATCAAATCAAACCTTAAGAATATACTAATGCATAACCCAAACAGGAAACCTGCAATAGATAAGGTAGTATCATAAAAGAAGTTCACTCATAGATAGCATGACAAGCATCAACAGAGTCGATAGTTTCATAGCAATACAAGCTGGAAGGTGTCATCACCCCCAAATAATAGTATCAGAAATAATTAAGTGGTTTCTCATAAATGTTAGCATCATTCGATAATCAACATCATTCCATCACTATTGCCACTTCTTCTTTAACCACCCGAACCAGCCTGACCCCTTCTTCTTTTGTTCTTGGTCCAAGCGCTGGACACCATGGGACGCCCTTAGTGCCTGAAATTGGGCGGACTGTGAGGTCCGCGTGGCGTGCTGGAGTGTGAACTCCTGGTGCTGAATGAACCAAAGTCACTAGCACGGCGGCTGTACTGCGAGTAGTGATCTCCAGCTAGAACGCTCGGGCCATCGTACATGTTACGTCTAGGCAGTATCCTGAACTCGTCCTGATGTTGGCGTCTGGGCGGTCCTATCATCGGAGGTGCCGGTACAGGAGCAGTCGTAGGAGGAGGCAGTATTCTGAAAGAGACGGAAGCTCCTGGTCTAGTGCTCTTCCGTGGCCTAGTGATGACTCGTGCGCCCCTATTCCCAATAGGTGGGATGGGCAAATGTGTCGGTGCTGGAACATGAGGCGAGTTGGAGCGCGTTCGGCTCCTCGTCTAAGATGTCGGGGATGAATCTTCGGATGGCTGGGTGTCTTCAGATGTAACAGATATCCATCCAGGGTGGCTGCACCGCCTCATGTATGCTTCATATTATGAGGGAGAAGTCACCCTCAGCCGTCCTACAGGGGCGGTCTCATCCACGGAAAGTGCGGGTGCTTTTCCGTTATTGGCCATCGATCTCGAATTCCTGTAAAGTCATCATGAGTAATTTGGTTTCTCATTGCTCATGGAAATAGTGATGATAGTATCTCATAATAATAGTTACAGTAGTAACAATGGTAGTGGTATCTGTAATAGTAAAAGCACAGGTTATCGCAGGGGCAAAAACAGAGTTTAGATTCACTCAAAACATTTTCTATGCAAGGAAATATTTTTAACACCAAATAGGGGATCGTGCAGGAATTCACGCGTCCGGTAAATTCATGATTACATTGATCAAGTGTAATCATCAATTTACCTAACCTATTCATCACAACACATTACAAAATAAGGACAGTCCTAGGGTATCAGGGTTGTAGCCTAGGGTCTACTAAGGTATTCCCGATTTCTCTACAACCTTTGGCTCTGATACCAATCTGTCACACCCCGGGCCCAGAAGAGGGTAGGACGTCGCAGACTGGTAATATACATAGCAGCAGAAACTAACTACTCAAGAGCACACAAGGAAGGATAAATCACATGGCATCACATTACATTAAAATTGTCCGGGCCAACACAGTCAGACCCGAACATAAAAATAACCCATTACAAAATTATCCAAGTGAATACATAACAAAGCCAATTATTTCAAATGTTTCAAAAAGTTCAAGTAATTCCAGGTGGTAGTCACGGTACTAAGCCAGCTTTAGATTCTTTCATAAAATCCAAGCTCATCAAGAATTACCTGAAACATGCTCAAAAAGAATTTGTGTCAACTAAAAAGTTGGTGAGTTCAAGCACTTAAAGTTTAAAAACAAAAGGACTCATTTGAATCCATTAGTTTGTTTAAAATCATAGTATCACTTTTGTGGGATCACAATCAACCCTGCACTCAGCCCCGGCTAGCCTTTTCTAAACTTGTGTTTACCGGAAATCCCATATGGGAAACTAAGCCTCAAAACAGTATACCATACCTGCCGATTGGTACACCATAGTATTTTATAAAACCTGTTACATGCCACAACGACCCTGCAGGATCTCAATGTGGTACCCTTCCTATATCGGAAGGCACTGTGAGTGGTGGATTCCCCAAGTAGATCTACCCATATAAACAAGCGGTTCACATAGAATTAATGACTGTGATACACATAGATGCAGGTTCTAAGAATAGCGACAACATACAATAGCATTGCATAATAGTATCCAATAAAGTTTAGTTCAAACAGAGCATGCTTCACCTCAAAATAGTAATTAAAAGGGGACACAAGAAACTCACCTCAAGTAGTGTTAAAGATTCCACAACACAGATAGATTCAGGTCCTAACACCCTATGAGCAAGACATATGCATAAGCTATGGGTTCTTAGACTATCGGGAGGGTAGTTAAAGATAATATATGTTTAAAAATACATATGACGACATCCCTTGGAAAATTTGTGTCGAAAAGTTTCCTTTTTAAGAAAGTTGGGGTTTTGGTGTAAAACGACCCGTTTTTGGTTTCCCACAAACTCTTACATGAAAATCAAGTATAATAATAGATTCTAGTCATAAACTTACTGAAATATGGTCGACTTTACATAAGATACACTTTAGTCCCACAAGTTTCCAAAATTACACTTTTTACCCCGAAGTTGGTTCTTTCCATTTTTTTTTTTGAATCTTTTCATCGAAATATGAATTTGAGGCCCTCTAACTTACTGAAATATTGTAGTTTCCATAGTTTTAAGGCTTGTTACATTACTTTTAGAATCTCATCCAAAAATCCCCCGGTTAGTCCCGTTTAAGCTAAATAAGTTTATATAACCCAAAATTTCACCAAGTTTGGTTTTTGTCACTGATTTATTTGTCTTAGGGCTTGAAAATTTTGTTTCTAACAAGTTGTTAAGGATTTGGCCATTTTTAGGTACCTCCATCACCTATTCGGGTCCTTAAACATGTTTCTAAAGTCCATAACACCAAACCAAATTATCCATCACACAATAATATTAGTTTAGCATCATCAAACATTCTGGAAATTCAGATTAATCCCACGGATATAACAATATAAGGCAACAAGGTCATGGTTGGGCATATAAGACATTATTTACACATGTGTAACATGAAATTTCGGGTTTAAACACCCAAACCCCTTCTGAAATCGATAAGTCCAGGTTATAAAAATGTTTATAAGGTGTTTTAAATAGGTTTTTAAGTGTGGAATGGGCGTTAGATTAGGGACAGATGGTTGGATGGTCCTGAAAACCCATGAAAAGTTTTCGGGTAGATTCAAATGCACAAACCCGAGGTATACGGGTGTGAAGAAGTGTGTACCTTTAGTGGAGCTGTAAACTTCATGAAAGCAGTAACTGGGTCGCGGTTTTTCTGCCTTTGAACAAGAAAAATAGGATTCAAAGGAGAGAAAAGTAGAGAAACAACAATAATAGTTGTTTGGGTACAAGAAAACTTACACGAAGGAGAACCCGTGTTTAGGGTGATTCAGAGAGTGCAAGAGTGGTTGATCTGAGAGTCCTGAAACTTGGAAGTTCTTGTTTCTGCTCTGTTGAAGTCGGAAAAAGTTCTTGGGTTCTGTTGTGATAGTTGCCAAAAGAGAGACCGAGTGTAGAAAGAGAGTTCGAGAGAGTGTGAAAGGGTGAAAGGGAGTAGGAACTTCAGTTTATGAAGGGAAGAGGTGGAGTGTGGGTTCGGGTTAGGGAGAACCAAGGTGTGGTGGGGTTGGGTAGTGAAATGGTCGAATGCATGGCAGCAACCCATGCATTGGCTGGTTTGGAGGTGTGCAGACCGGGGTCAAAGGTTTCTAGAAGGTTTCAAAATTTTTAAAAATGCCAAGTGTTGCCCGGGGTGCCTGAATAGTGGCCATGCGCCCACTTTCATGCGCCTGAACAGTTGTCATGCGCCTGAGCAGTTGTCACGCGCCTAAGTGAAAAACCAAAGAAATGCGAATGAAGACCAAAGAAATGCAGATGAACACAGAGAAATGAGGATGAAGACCAAAGAAATGCTGATGAACACAGAGAAATGCGGATGAAGACCAAAGAAATGCAGATGAACACAGAGAAATGCTGATGAAGAATCCAAAATTTTATTTTTATTATAAGTAATTTTGTTAAGGAGGTTGGCCATTAGCATTTTCTATCATTGGAACTTAGTTTATAGGCCAAGGCAAGTCATGCAAGAATCATTCAGGTATGATAAAATTACAAGAATTTATTAAATACAAAGAAGAGGGTACATAAAAATACATGGAACACTGAAAATGAACAAATCTTAAATTGCATTAGAGTTCTGGAGCTGGACCTGGGAGTCAGTTGATACATAATCAGACATCAAACAAAAACGCAATAGGTGATCGATGAAAAAGAAGTCAAATTAATGGAACATGACCAATTAAATATGATTTACTAGTATTTTAATCAAAATTGTGCAATTACAGATTGGTGCATCAAAATATTGATGAAAATTTAACTAAATACATAGGAAAGGAACAAGTTATACAAAAATATTAAAAAACGATAGTTCTCGCATGGATAGTTTTTTACATTCCGTAACAACCTCCAATGCTATGAAGTTTTGATTCTCAAGCTTTCTAAACATACTCGTGAGCCAATCTAATCAAATGTGATTATAATCATCATTTGAATCGCATTAATCAATCACAAATGGAACATAGTACCTGTTGTTTAAATAGAAACAAAAACCGAACATGACACACACGATTGAGGCTAGAAATCAATCCACTCATTGCCAAAACTCTAAGAGAAAAGTCCACAACCAACTTCGAACACTCTTTCCTCAAAACTCAACCAAATCATTCAAAATGATAACCGTGGATCCACATAATTCTTTATTGACCAATTATGCAAGGAAACTAGATATAAAAGACCTAGAAACTACTCGCGTGAACTCAATAAGAATCAAGAATCAATTTGTGGTGTAATGGATGTAATCAGACGTCAAACGAAAACGCAATAGGTGATCGATGAAAAAGAAGTCAAATTAAGGGAACACGACCAATTAAATATGATTTACTTGTATTTTAATCAAAATTGTGCAATTATAGATTGGTGCATCAAAGTATTAATAAAATTTATCTAAATACATAGGAATGGAACAAGTTATACAAAAATATTAAAAAACAATAGTTTTAGCGTGGATAGTTTTTTACATTCTGTAACAACCTCCAATGCTATGGAGTTTTGATTCTCAATGAACATATTCATAAACCAATCTAATCAAATGTGATTATAATCATCATTGGTGTAAGGCCCCATTCTCGGAGACCCCATAGATGGACTTTCATAGCATCATTCGTTTTTAAAAATGCCTTAAATCACATTATTATAAGTAAACAATCGCAGCGGAATAATTTAACGAAAAACTATTTCTTGCATTAATGATTACTTTTGCCAAATAATACATCGTTGTTAGAGTTACAAAAGAATATTTAGTTGTATTACAAGACAAAAATATCATAATTGCATAAATGGATGCCAGTCTCCATTCACCAAGTAGCTTCAGTCGTGCCATCCTCAACAACATCCTTACCTGCCAACTGATATACATATAAAAAGTCAGCGTTGCTGAGTGAGTCCTAGATTAATAATATAGAAAATATACTTTGGTAAACTTCACATGGTGATCATTCATCATCATACATAATCAATCATTAAGGGATTCTTTATCTTTCTTTCTTTCATTATCTTTCACTTTTATTAACTAGGATCGCACAAAGCAAGAGCCTACAATGTTGGTTGGCAACAGATGCCGAACCCCTGTCGGTACACATTTATAACTGGTAGCTAACTCCCGATAGTTGATCCACACTGCTAGGCACGAAGCCTGCTCATGAACTTGGATCCCATTAGTTTATTGGTCAATCATAAGGATTAGACCCCGGATGTGCCTTTCTTGGGCTGAAACAGCCACACATCAGTTGAGCTAACGACAACATCGTCATGAACCTCCATTGGAAAAGCTTGCAAGGCTTTTCACCTTTTGTTAGGGCCCTCGGGTAACATTTATTATGTTTCACTGTCCTTCTATTATTCCTTTGTGTCCACTTATTATGAATAATACTTTTATAATATTATTACCTTAAAACCACATATCATGAAACAGTAATAATTATTCATAGCAAGCATCCCATAAGAAGGTAAATAAAACATTAGAAACATAGGACAAGCATAAACACCCATTAAACATAAGTTCTTAACACTTGAACTCTATTTCCAAAATTTCAGAAAAACTCCTAAGTGTTCACAGCATATGAGTAACTTATACAGTGGATGGCTTAAAGTACTAAGTATCCACAACGGACAGCTTAAGTCTACAGCGGACAGCTAAGATCCACAGCGGATGAGTAAAACACTAAGTGTTCACAGCAAATGAACATAGTCCAATGCGGATGAATAACATCCACAGCGGAAACTAAAAGTGTACAACGGATGAAATAAGTACACAGCGGATAACCAACGTCCACAGCGGACGTACAAATTTTTCTAAGGGTTCACAGCGGACAGTGTCCACAGCGGATAACCAACATCCACAGCGAACAACTAAAAACTCCTCAAGTGTCCATAGCGGACACGTAAATCCACAATGGACATCCTACATTTCTAAGTGTCCACAGCGGACACACAATGTCCACAACGGATGACCATCATCCACAGCGGATTCTTGTTCAGTACCTGCAATGCAACTTATGAGGATTCCAATCTCAAACATCATTCTAGCCTGAACTTAACATACAACTAACATGTTACAAGCTTAAAGCATAACAAACATCATCACAACATTGTAGAAATCACTTAAAACCAATATATATCAAATACAACCGTACACCATGTAAAACTCATAGCTAGTTAGGAAAAACAGCAATCATAATGCATATCAACCCTAAAACAAGTAGAAAACATGTAAAAGAGGGGATCTAGAACTCACCTCTTAGCAGCTTTCGAGTGAAACACCACAACCCGAGAGCTAACAAGAATATCTAACACCTAAACACATAAAACAAAGAACCAACACAAGAAAACATATAAAAATAGGTTCATAAGCCCGAACCCAGTAGGAAAATCGAGAAGAAATCTTCTGGAAATCTCACCTTTCGAAGAACTTGAGCTTTCTCTCTCTAAAACCGGATGGGGTTTTCTTTTCCAAGCTTTCAGCCGAATTGTGCATGAGAGAGAGAGAGTCATGGGCGGCCTTACCACCTTTTTCAAACCCATTATGGGTAAGTTTACCTTTTGTACACCTTCACCCCTTAACCTTTTGGATATTTATCTTTCCTTCTTTACTTTTCTTTTCTTTGAATTTTTTTTTCGGGTGTTACAATTGGAATCACACTAATCAATCACTAATGGAACATAGTACCTGTTGTTTAAATAGAAAAAAAACGAAAATGAAACACACGATTGAGGCTAGAAATCAATCCACTCATTGCCAAAACTCTAAGAGCAAAGTCCAGAACCAACTTCGAACACTCTTGCCTCAAAACTCAACCGAATCATTCAAAATGATAACCGTGGATCCACATAATTCTTTATTGACCATCTAGGCAAGGAAACTAGATATAAAAGACCGAGAAACTACTTGCGTTAACTCAATAAGAATCAAGGATCAAATTACAGTGGCGGATTTGATGTAATCAGACGTCAAACAAAAACACAATAGGTGATCGATGAAAAAGAAGTCAAATTAATGGAACACGACCAATAAAATATGATGTACTTGTATTTTAATCAAAATTGTACAATTACAGATTGGTGCATCAAAATATTGATGTAATTTACACTAAATACATAGGTAAGAAACAAGTTATACAAAAATATTAAAAAAACGATAGTTCTCGCATGGATTGTTTTTTACATTCCGTAACAACCTCCAATGCTATTGAGTTTTGAGTCTCAAGCTTTCTGAACATACTCGTCAACCAATCTAATCAAATGTGATTATAATCATCATTGGAATCGCATTAATCAATCACAAATGGAACATAGTACCTGTTGTTTAAATAGAAACAAAAACTGAACACGAAACCACACGAATGAACCTTGAAATCAATCTACACATTGCCAAAACACGAAGGGCACAGTCCACAACGAACTTCGAACACTCTTGCCTCAAAACTCAACCGAATCAAGCAAAATGATAACCGTGGATCCACATAATTCTTTATTGACCATCTAGGCAAGGAAACTAGACATTAAAGAATTAGAAAGTATTCATGTTAACTTAATATGAATCGAGAATCAAATTACAGTGGCGGAATGGATGTAATCAGACATCAAACAAAAACGCCATAGGTGATCAATGAAAAAGAAGTCAAATCTAGGTAACACGACCAATTAAATATGATTTACTTGTATTTTAATCAAAACTGTGCAATTATAGATTAGTGAATCAAAGTATTTACGAAAAATTAACTAAATACATAGGAAAGGAACAAGTTATACAGAAACATTAAGAAACAATAGTTCTCGCAAGGATAGTTTTGTGCTTCCGTAACAACCTCCAATGCTATGAAGTTTTGATTCTTAAGTTTTCTGAACATACTCGTGAAACAATCTAATCTAATGTGATTATAATCATCATTGGAATCACACTTTTCAATCACAAATGAAACATAGTACCTGTTGTTTAAATTAAAACAAAAACCGAACACAAAACCACATGAATGAGCCTTGAAATCAATCTACTCATTGCCAAAACACTAAGAGCATAGTCCACAACCAACTTCGAACACTTGTTCCTCAAAACTCAACCGAATCATTCATAATGATAACCATGGCTCCACATAAATCTTTATTGACCATCATGGCAAGGAAACTAGATATAAAAGACCTAGAAAGTACTCATGTTAACTTAATAAGAATTGAGAATCAAATTACAGTGGCGGGATGGATGTAATGACGTCAAACAAAAACGCAATAGCTGAACGATGAAAAAGAAGTCAAATCAAGGTAACACAACTAATTAAATATGATTTACTTGTATTTTAATCAAAATTGTGCAATTATAAATTGATGAATCAAAGTATCAATGAAAAATTAACTAAATACCTAGGAAAGGAACAAGTTATGTAGAAACATTAAAAAACAATAGTTCTCGCAAGGATAGTTTTTTGCTTCCGTAACAACCTCCAATGCTATGAAGTTTTGATTCTCAAGTTTTCTGAACATACACGTGAAACAATTTAATCTAATGTGATTATAATCATCATTGGAATCACACTTATCAATCACAAATGAAACATAATACCTGTTGTTTAAACTGAAACAAAAACCAAACCTAAAACCACATGAATGAGCCTTGAAATCAATCTACTCATTGCTAAAACACTAAGAGCATAGTCCATAACCAACTTTGAACACTCTTTCCTCAAAACTCAACCGAATCAATCAAAATAATAACCGTGGCTCCACATAATTCTTTATTGACCATCTAGGCAAGGAAACTAGATGTAAAGGAAGTAGAAACTACTCGTGTTACATCAATAAGAATTGAGAATCAAATTATAGTGTAGGAATTAAAGTAATCAAACGTCAAACAAACATGGAATAGGTGAACGATGAAAGAAAAGTCAAATCAAGGAAACACTACCGATTAAATATGATTTACTTGTATTTTAATCAAAATTGTGCAACTATAAATTGGTGAATCAAAGTATTAACAAAGACTTAACTAAAGACATAGGAAAGGAACAAATACAGAAACATTAAAAAACAGTAGTTCTCGCAAGGGTGGTTTTTTGCTTTCCGTAACAACCTCCAATGTATGGAGTTTTGATTCTCAATCTTTCTGAACATACTCATGAACCAATCTAATCAAATGTGATTATAATAATCATTAGAATCACATTAATCAATCACAAATAGAACATAGTGCCTGCTGTTTAAATAGAAACAATAACCGAACACGAAACACACAAATGAGGCTAGAAATCAATCAACTAATTACCAAAACTCTAAAGCACAGTCCACAACCAATTTCAAACACTCTTGCCTCAAAACTCAATCAATTCAATCAAAATGATAACCTTGGATCCAGATAATTCTTTATTGACCATCTAGGCAAGTAAACTAGACATAAAGGACCTAGAAACTACTAGTGTTAACTCGATAAGAATCGAGAATCAAATTACAGTGGCGGAATGGATGTAATCGGAAACACAATAGGTGATCGATGAAAAAGAAGTCAAATCAATGGAACACGACCAATTAAATATGATTTACTTGTATTTTATTCAAAATTTTGAAATTAAAGATTGGTGCATCAAAATATTGATGAAAATTTAACTAAATACAAAGGAAAGGAACAAGTTATACATAACCATTAAAAAGCAATAGTTCTTGTATATATAGTTTTTTGCTTTCTGTAACAACCTCCAATGCTATGGAGTTTTGATTCTCATGCTTTTAGAACATACTCATGAACCAATCTAATCAAATGTGATTATAATAATCATTGGAATCACACTAATCAATCACAAAAGGAACATAGTACCTGTTGTTTAAATAGAAACAAAAACGAAACACGAAAACCACACGAATAAGCCTTGAAATCAATCTACTCATTGCCAAAACACTAAGACCATAGTCCACAACCAACTTCGAACACTCTTTCCTCAAAACTCAACCGAATCAATCAAAATGATAACCGTGGCTCTACATAATTCTTTATTTACCATCTAAGCAAGGAAACTAGATGTAAAGGACCTAAAAACTACTCGTGTTAAATCAATAAGAATTGAGAATCAAATTATAGTGGTGGAATGAAAGTAATCAAACGTCAAACAAACACGTAATAGGTGAACGATGAAAAAGAAGTCAAATCAAGGAAAGATGACCGATTAAATATGATTTACTTGTATTTTTATCAAAATTGTGCAATTATAAATTGGTGAATCAAAGTATTGACAAAGACTTAACTAAAGACATAGGAAAGGAACAAATACAGAAACATTAAAAAACCGTAGTTCTCGCAAGGATGGTTTTTTACTTTTCGTAACAACCTCCAATGTATGGTGTTTTGATTCTCAATCTTTCTGAACATACTCATGAACAAATCTAATCAAATACCATTATAATAAACATTGGAATCACATTAAACAATCACAAATAGAACACAGTGCCTGCTGTTTAAATAGAAACAAAAACCAAACACGAAACACACAAATGAGGCTAGAAATCAATCCACTAATTGCAAAAACTCTAAAAGCACAGTCCACAACCAATTTCAAACACTCTTGCCTCAAAACTCAACCAATTCAATCAAAATGATAACCGTGGATCCAGATAATTCTTTATCGAGCATCTACGCAAGTAAACTAGATATAAAGGACCCAGAAACTACTAGCATTAACTCGATAAGTATCGAGAATCAAATTACAGTGGCGGAATGGATGTAATCAGACGTCAAAAAAAAAAATAGGTGATCGATGAAAAAGAAGTCAAATCAATGGAACACGGCCAACTAAATATGATTTACTTGTATTTTAATCAAAATTTTGAAATTATAGATTGGTGCATCAAAATATTGATGAAAATTTAACTAAATACATAGGAAAGGAACAAGTTATACAAAACCATTAAAAAACAATAGTTCTTGTATGGATAGTTTTTTGCTTTCTGTAACAACCTCCAATGCTATGGAGTTTTGATTCTCAAGCTTTTAGAACATACTCGTGAACCAATCTAATCAAATGTGATTATAATAATCATTGGAATCACACTAATCAATCACAAATGGAACATAGTACCTGTTGTTTAAATAGAAACAAAAACCAAACATGAAAAGCATACGAATGAGTCTTGAAATCAATCTACTCATTGACAAAACACTAAGACCATAGTCCACAACCAACTTCAAACACTCTTGCCACAAAACTCAACCGAATCAATTAAAATGATAACCGTGGATCCACATAATTCTTTATTGACCATCTAGGCATGGAAACTAGATGTAAAGGACCTTGAAACTACTCGTGTTAATTCAATAAGAATTGAGAATCAAATTAGAGTGGCCAAATGAAAGTAATCAGACAACAAAGAAACACATAATAGGTGATCGTTGAAATAGAAGTCAAATCAAGGGAACAAAAATAACTTTTCAGCGTGTCATAGATGCCAGTCTTTATTTGCCAAATAGCTTCAACCTCATGCCATTCCCAGTAACACCATTACCTGCCAACTGATATGCATATAAAAAGTCAGTGTTGCTGAGTGAGTTCCAGTTTAATAATATAGAAAATATACTTTTGTAAACTTCACTTGGTGATCATTCATCATTATACATAATCAATCATTAAGAGATTCTTTATCTTTCTTTCTTTCATTATCTTTCACTTTCATTGTCTAGGTTTTCACAAAGCAAGGGCATATATTGTTGGTTGGCAACAAATGCTGAACCCCTATCGGCAAACGTTTATTTGGTAGCTAACCCATTCGACAGTTGACCCACACTGCTAGGCACGAAGCCTGCTCATGAATATGGGTCCTATTGATTTGGTCAATCCCTAGGATTATACCCCAGATATGCATCATGAATTAGCCACACATCAGTTGAGCTAACAACAACAAGGTTGTGTACCTCATTCCATTGTGCTTGCAAGGCTTTCCATTAATTATAAGGGCCCGGGGGTAACATTCATTAAGTTCCACTGTCTTCTTTTATTTCTTTGTGTCCACTTGGTTATGTATAATACTTTTAAAATATTCATCGCCTTAAAATCATATAACATGAAGCATATAAATATTATCCATAACAGCAGGCCATAAGAAAAGAATCAAACATTAGAAACATTAAGCAAGCATAATCTTTCCATATACATAAGTACTTAACACTTAAATTCTATTCCCAAAATTTTAGAATAATTCTAAGTCCCCAAAGAAATGCGGATGAATGTAAACCAATGCGGATGAACTAATGCGGATGAAAGTCTTTAGAAAATATTCTAAGTGTCTAAAGGTATGCGGGTGAACCTAATACGGATGAATCAAGTACAAATGCGGATGAACAATACCAAATGCTGATGAACAAGTCCAAATGCGAAAGAACAAGTCCCACAGCGGACAACCAAAGTCCATAGCAGGTGAGTAAAACACTCAGTGTGTTCACAGCGGATGGTTAAAGGGTTCACAGCGGATGAACAATGCCCACAGCAGACAGCCAAAGTCCACAGCGGACAGGCTAAACACCTAAGTGTCCACAGCGGACATGCAAAGTCCACAGCGGACATGCAAGTCCACAGCTGACAGTCTAATTGCCTAAGTGTCCATAGCAAACGGATAGTGTCCACAACGGATGACTAGTGTCCATAGCGGACACCAAGTCTATCACATGCAATTCAACTTACTCTATTTCTAGTCTCCATACATGATTTTAAGCATATTCTTAGCTTAGATCTATCGGTCTAACACATAGAACATCTTTAACATTCATACAATCCTCATGAAAATCATAAAACATATCTATATCATCATAAGCAACCGTACCATACATGGAAAATCATAACTTGCTTCAAAAACATTAGTTTAATATGTATACTAGCCCTAAATAAGTTGAGAACATTTAAAAGAGGGGATCTAGAACTCACCTCTAACTACTTTCGAGTAAAACTCCTCCAAACCCGAGAGCAACCGGGAGTTCTAACACCTAAACACACAACCAAACACATAGAAACACTTGCGGACCGATCCAGAAGCTGAAAACCAAGCTGAAACCTAGAAGAACACCATAGAATCTTACCTTTCGAAGACTTTCTCTCTGTAAAACCGGGTGAAGCTTCTTCTTCTTACTTCAGCCGAGATTTCATGCATGAGAGAGAGAAGTATGGGCGACCTTATCACCTTTTTGAACCCATTATGGGCAAGTTTGGCCCTTGCCCGCTTTTAACCCCTTGTTTTACAATAAATCTCTTTTTCTCCCTTGCTTTCTTTTCTTTTCTTCATGTTGAAATTTTTCGAGTGTTACAAGTCCACCCCCCTTAAATAGGTTTTGTCCCCGAAACCTGTCACTCCTCGAACAGCTATAGGTAATGTTGTCTCATTTCCTCCTCAGCCTCCCACATAGACTCGAATCCCTTCCTGTGTCTCTATTGTACTCGCACAAGTGGAACCACTTTATTCCTTAGCCTCTTCTCTTTTCTGTCAATGATGGGCACTGGCTGCTACACATAATTGAGCTGTTCATCCACCTCGATATCCTCCAGTGGCACGATCATATCTTCATCGACCAAGCACTTTCTTAGGTGAGATACATGGAATGTCTGAATCCCACTTAACTTATCGGGTAACTCCAACCTGTAGGCCACATCTCCTACTCTGGCAATGATTTTGAATGGCCAGATATACCTCGGGCTCAGCTTACCCCGCTTTCTAAACCGGATGATCCCCTTCCATGGTGAAACCTTCAACATAACTTTATCACCCACCTTGAACTCAATTGGTCTCCTTGTCTTGCCGACATACGACTTCTGTCTATCCTTTGCCGCCTTCATAAAGGCCTTAATCTTTTCCCACTTTTCGGTCGTAGCCTCGATCACCTCAATGCTCCATATCTCCTTCTGCTCGTTGTCACCCCAACATACAGACATTCTACACATCCTACCATATAGCATCTCATATGGAGGCATACCAATAGTGGCATGATAACTATTGTTATATGAGAATTTAGCTAATGCTAAGTGTTCGTCCCAACTTCCTCCAAAATCAATGACGCATGCTCGTAGCATATCCTCCAGCATCTGAATCGCCCTCTCCGACTGACCGTCTGTCTGAGGATGGTAAGCCGTACTGATATGTAACCTCGTCCCCATCGCATCATGAAATCTTTTCCAAACCTTAGATACAAACTGAGTGTCACGGTCAGACATGATAGACACTGGTATGCCATGACGAGTCACTATCTCTTTAACCGCCAACCTCTCAGATTAATACGTCTCGCGGATCGGTAGAAAGTGAGCACTCTTCGTCAGACGATCAACTATCACCCATATGGCATCGTATCCACTTGCCATACGCGGTAACTTCGTAATGAAGTCCATGGTGATGTGATCCCATTTCCACTTGGGTATATCCAAGGGTTGGATCTTCCCGTATGGCTTATAATGTTCTTCCTTCACTTGCAAGCAAGTAAGGCACTTACTCAGATACTCCGCTACATCGCGCTTCATACCCGGCCACCAGTAATCTTTTTTCATATCATGATACATCTTTGTAGCACCGGTATGAATTAAGTATCGAGTCTTGTGAGCCTCATCCATGATCTTCCCATGCAGACCCCCATAACAAGGGATCCACATCCGCCCCGATCTAGTCCGGATACCAAGAGTGTTCTCCCCAAACTCGGCGATTAGACCTTTCATCCTTTCGGAGTTAATCTGATCTTCTTTTAGCGCTTCATCCTGGAATTCCTTAATCTGCTTCATCACATTGGAGGTCATAACCAACTGATAAGCTTTCACCCGAATCGACTCGGGTTTCTCTTTTCGGCTAAGGGCATCCGCCACCATGTTGGCCTTGCCCGGATGGTAATGGATCTCACAATTATAGTCTTTGATCAACTTTAACCATCTCCTTTGCCTCATATTGAGATCCTTCTACTTGAAGAAGTACTTTAAACTTTTATGATCAGTGAAGATGGTGCACTTCGTCCCGTACAGGCAGTGCCTCCAAATCCTCAATGCAAAGACCACAACTGCCAACTCCAAGTCATGAGTAGGGTAGTTAGCCTCATGGATCTTCAACTGTCAGGACACATAGGCTGTAACTCTTCCCCATTGTATCAACACGCAACCTAATCCCGAATAAGAAGCATCTGAATAGACCACCAAGTCTTCATTCCCTTCGGGAACGTCAAGACAGGAGCTTCATTCAATCTTGTCTTTAACTCTTCGAATGCATTCTCCTGCTCTTGACCCCATTTGAACTTCACATCCTTATAGGTCAATTTGGTTAATGGTGAAGCTATCTTGGAGAAGTCTTGGATGAATCTTCTGTAGTAGCCCGCCAAACCCAAGAAACTACGAATCTCAGATGGCATCTTTAGAGACTTACATTGCATTACCGCCTCCACCTTTGCTGGGTCCACCATAATCCCTTCAGAATTAACCACATGACCCAAAAACTAAACTTCCCACAACCAGAACGTGCATTTGGAGAACTTAGCATACAGCTTCTCTCTTCAAAGCATCCTAAATACCTCATGAATATGACCAGCATGCTCATCTTCACTCTTCGAATAAATCAGGATATCATCAATAAACATAATCACTGATTTATCCAATAACAGCCGACACACCTGATTCATCAAATCCATAAAAGCAGTTGGCGCATTGGTTAAACCAAAAGACATAACATGGAATTCGTAATGCCCATATCATGTTCGAAACACGGTCATCGGGATATCCTGTTCTTTAAATTTTAGCTGATGATAACCATATCGGAGATCTATCCTTGAGAACCAGCTGGCGCCTTGGAGCTGATCAAACAAGTCATCGATCCTCGGTAGTGGGTACCGGTTCTTCATCGTCAACTTGTTCAACTCACAGTAGTCATTGCACATCCTCATGGTACCATCCTTCTTCTTTACGAACAAGACCGGAGCACCCCAGGGAGAGATACTCGGTCGGATGAACCCTTATCTAATAACTCTTACAGCTGAGTCATCAATTCCTTCATCTCAGAGGGAGCAAGATGATACGGCGCCATCGTAACAGGTTGGGTACCAGGTATCAGATGAATTTGGAACTTGATCTCGCGGTCAGGTGGCACCCCTGGTAGGTCTTTGGGAAACACATCGGGGAAATCGCATACTACCGACAAGCCTGACAACTGAGGCACGTTAGCATCCACATCCTTCATATAAGCCAGGTAAGCACCACACCCTCGTCTCATAAACTTCTTTGCCATGATCATCGAGATCACTCGCGGTGTAATGCACTCCTTGTCTCCATGTACCGTAACCAAGCTGCCATCTGGCGCAGTCAAACGAATCGTCTTCTTTCGGCACATGATGTTCGCTTAGTAGGCCGCCAAACAATCCATCCCTAACACCACATCAAAACCTCCTAGGGCCATCACATACAATCTAGCAGGAAACTTATGACCATCCAACTCTACAAGACAATCGTCTATCACATCAGTCACCCTGGTAGACTTTCCTATCGTTGTCTCTACATGGAACGGCATGTCTATCTTCTTATTCTTACCATTTATTACACAAAAAAAGGTGGCAGATACAAAACTTCTACTAGCACTCGAATCGAAGAGCACAAAAGCATACAATTGGTTTACCAAAAACATACCTGAAACTACTTTAGGGGCTTCTTCCCGAGTCATGTTGAATGCCCTTGCCTTGGCTTTGTTGCTCTCATTTCTCCCTTTCTCACCCATAGTCTGGGTCCCTGAGCTCCCTGTTCCACCCTTCTTGCAATCTCGGCCTGAGTGGCCTACTTCCTTGCATTGATAACATCACGGTACCCTACACTTTTTAGCATAGTGGCCTTTGCCTCCACACTTAAAACATTGGTTTGTCCCCACTCTACACTCACCCATATGAACCTTCCCACACTTCCTACATTCCCTCCTGTTGTTCCCCTTACTCAATTCTAGGCGATGATCGTCAATCCTCATCTTCTTCTCCCCGATCCCATAGTTGTCACTCCTGAACCACTTCCCATTATCGTTCTTGTTCCAACTCTTCTTAACCTTCCTCTATATTGGCACCGGGTTCATCTCATCAAACAATCTTCCGGCCAAATCTACCTCAGATCTAAACGTTCTCAGTCTAGCGGCTATCATGTTCCTCCTAATGTCCATGGGCAAACCCTGCATGTACCTCTTAATCTTCTTGGACTTTAGAGTTACTGGATCCGGCACAAGTCTTGCAAGTTCATTGAACATAGAGGTATACTCTTGATGAGTCATGTTTCCAGCCTCTAAATGCAAGAACTCCTTCTTAATGTTGTCCAACTCCTGATGTGGACAATACTCCTCCAGTACCAGTTCCTTCAAATCCGACCACCTCATCCTTACTATAGACAGTTTTCCTTTGGCTTGGACAATGTTGTCCCACCAGCATAATGCCGAGTCAACGAAAGAATGTGAGGCAAACTTCACCTTCTGATCCTCCCGGCACTCACTGATGTCTAGGACTGCCTCCATCTCTCAAACTAAACAATGAGCAGCAGTAGGATTGCCGTTACCGTCAAAGGTCGGGGGTTTGTACCTCTGAAACACCCCATAGGTGCACCCCTTAGTGGTCTCCTTCTCCTCCTCACTATCATCATCATGAATTACCACTTTTAGGCTAAATGGCTCTTCCTCTGATTTCTCCTTCTTCCCAGCATCATGAGTTCTCTCACCCTCCTTTACAGCCCTTAACACTTCGGTCACCACTGAGGGCAACACATTTTGCATGACGTTGTAGACCTCGTCAGCAACAGCTTCCTTTACCGTAGACTTGAGGGTAGCTGATCCTGCATCCTCTTAGTGGCTATGGAGGTCTGTGTCCTCATGAATCGTCTCAGGAGCCTTAGCCTTGCTCCTGGTGACATGTGGCCCAATGGTATGCCCGCCACGAGCACCACCTCAGGTTGCCTTCCCAGATTTTCACCCCGCCATAAAATCTACTTCCTATAAGATTCAAACACTAACAAGGTGATTCAAGGTAATAGCTCAGATTATGTCAAGTATAGCAAGTCCTTAATTACAATGGCCAGTTATGACTAGCCACTTACTTAACTCATCATTCGCCAAGCATCCCTTATCCTGACTACATCAGTGTCCAAATCTACTAAGAGCACATAAATCAAATAGCACACGCACATAACACTGGTTAACTTTATGAAAAATTACCTGATGGCACGTAGCTACTTGGGCTGGCATCCCTCCACTTGGACCCATTTTCAGTTTAAGTTTAGGTTTTGAAAAAAATAATTTACCCAATTCTCTTAAACTTTGGCTCTGATACCAACTTATAAGGCCCCATTCCCGAGAAACCCCACAGTTGGTCATTCATAGCACTTTTCATATTAAAACACATTCAGATTCATCAAAACAAGAAAACCTTGCAGCGGAATAATTTAACAAAAACCATAGCATGCATTAACTATTACTTTTGCCAAGAAATACATTATTGTTGCTAGTTACAAAAAGATCATCTAGTTGCATTTTAAAACAAAAATAACTTTTCAGCATGTCATGGATGCCAGTCTTTATTTGCCAAGTAGCTTCAACCTTGTGCCAATCCTAGTAACACCATTACCTGCCAACTGATATGCATATAAAAAGTCAGCATTGCCGAGTGAGTTCCAGTTTAATAATATAGAAAATATACTTTTGTAAACTTCACTTGGTGAACATTCATCATTATACATAATCAATCATTAAGATATTCTTTATCTTTCTTTCTTTCATTATCATTCACTTTCATTGTCTAGGTTTACACAAAGCAAGAGCCTATATTGTTGGTCGGCAACAAATGCCGAACCCCAGTAAGCAAAAGTTTATTTGGTAGCTAACCCATTCGACAGTTGACCCACACTGCTAGGCACGAAGCCTGCTTATGAATACGGGTCCCATTGATTTGGTCAATCCCCAGGATTAGACGCCAGATATGCATCCTGAATCAGCCACACATCAGTTGAGCTAACGACAACAAGGTCGTGTACCTTATTCCTTTGTGCTTGCAAGGCTTTACATTAATTATAAGGGCCCAGGGGTAACATTCATTAAGTTCCATAACATGAAGCATAATACTTTTAAATATTCATCTCCTTATAATCATATAACATGAAGAATAATAAATATTATCCATAACAGCAGGCCATAAGAAAAGAATCAAACATTAAACAAGCATAATCTTTCCTTATACATAAGTACTTAACACTTAAATTCTATTCCCAAAATTTTAGAATAATTCTAAGTCCCCAAAGAAATACGGATGAATGTAAACCAATGCGGATGAACTAATGCGGATGAAAGTCTTCAGAAAATATTTTAAGTGTCTAAAAGTATGTGGGTGAACCTAATGCTGATGAATCAAGTATAAATGCGGATGAACAATACTAAATGCACATGAACAAGTCCAAATGCGGATGAATAAGTCCCACAACGGACAGCCAAAGTCCACAGCGAATGAGTAAAACACTAAGTGTGTTCATAGCGGATGGTTAAAGGGTTTGCAGCGGATGAACAATGCCAATAGCGGACAGTCAAAGTCCATAGCGGACAGGCTAAATACCTAAGTGTCCATAGTGGACATGCAAAGTCCATAGCGAACATGCAGGTCCACAGCGGACAGTCTAATTGCCTAAGTGTCCACAGCGGATGGCTAGTGTCCACAGCGAACGGCTAGTGTCCATAGCGGACACCAAGTCTATCACCTGCGATTCAACTTACTCAATTTCCAGTCTTCATGCATCATTTTAAGAATATTCTTAGCTTAGATCTATCGGTTTAACACTTGGAACATCTTAAACATTCATACAATCCTCATGAAAGTCATAAAACATATCTATATCATCATAAGCAACCGTACCTTACATGGAAAATCATAATTTGTTTTAAAAACATCAGTTTAATATGCATACCAGCCCTAAATAAGTAGAGAACATTTAAAAGAGGGGATCTAGAACTCACCTCTAACTGCTTTCGAGTAAAACTCCTCCAAACCTGAGAGCAACCTGGAGTTCTAACACCTAAACACATGAAAACACACAATCAAACACATAGAAACACTTAAGGATCGGTCCAGAAGCTAAAAAACCATCTAAAACCGAGAAGAACACCATAGAATCTTACCTTTCGAAGGCTTTCTCTCTGTAAAACCGGGTGAAGCTTCTTCTTCTTACTTCAGCCGAGATTTCTTGCATGAGAAAGAGAAGTATGAGCGGCCTTATCACCTTTTTGAACCCATTATGGGCAAGTTTGGCCATTTCCCGCTTTTAACCCCTTGTTTTACAATAATTCTCTTTTTCTCCCTTGCTTTCTTTTATTTTCTTCATGCTGAAATTCTCCGGGTGTCACACCCTCAAAATCCGCGAGCGGGGTTTTACCGCGAGGCGCGTGACATACCAGGATCTCAGTCATTAGTTACCAAGAACGACTCTATATGATATATAAACAAAACCAGAGTTAACGTTTAAAATACTGCGGAAGCGTTTTTAAAACTAGAAAACTCAAAACAAGTAGTATGTAAAGAGAATGCGCAAAACATACGCGCCCCAAACACAAATGTTTAATAGGAAAATAAACCTAAATGTGTAAACAAACAATGTAGACAACTCAACGATGCTGGTGTGCGTGCTCCTAGGCAACTGGCAACCTTAACCTGAGAATAGCATACTAAACAAGTCAACACATGGTTGGTGAGTTCAAGAGTTTGCGTTAAAATATAAACCAATCAACAGTTTCCAGAGCATAAGTAGTGTATTGCAATAGATAGCTAGTCTATTAACATAAAAATATTAATCATAGTGATTTCGCGATCGAAGCTGACTGTGTTACGTTTGTTGCCTCCCGTCACGACTTACCAGGTCGTGACGAATATGTGTTAGGACAAAATTGCACCCGTTTGACCTCGAGTCGCACAGGTGGGGCTCGTCAGACCCAGTAGTACTACCCAAGATTTCCCGCTATTCAATATTAACAATCCGAAAGTGTGAGGACTTTCCATGGTAAACAACACTATATCAATATTATACACACTCATAAATAAAAGCGTTTGTGATCAACAGTATGCTATCTCCCCCAAAAGAGATGATGTAAAATGAGTGGGGCAAGAACTCACCTGATACGCGCAAGAATTAACTTAGGGCTTAACTTGAAAGAAAAAGACAACCTTCAAAGGTCACCTAGAACACAAGAGTACATAAGTACGTGTATACAAAATCAACACGAAACCCTAAGTGCTCTACAAACCAAGGAACTCAAGGTTTAAAAAAAGACAAGACACATTTGACCCAGTTGACCCGTTTGACCCGTTGGTGACATTATAGGTGATAATTCGTTAATACTAACACAACAGTATGTCATACATGATCAACATACAACTTGATTACATATAGCACATCATTAACCACATGTACTACCTAGATCATCATACAACCAATTATCATACAAGTCATGCGAATTACAACAGGCCAAAACAGGTAACAAACCAAATCAACATTCATATAACCTAGACAACACATTTAATCAACTTAGAAATCATCCGTGAACACACTAGCATGATCCTAATATCCCAAACATGCTCAAATCATCCAATTCAAGGATTTGCACAATTAAAGTTTCCCTTTTGGGAAAGTTCATCCCAAATTCATCAAACTCACACTACATTCATGAATTCATCAATTATATACCAATTCAAGTCCATGACAACATCTAAACATGATCAACAACACTTAATCATCATGATTCATCAACATTCAACACCAAAAGTTACTATTTTTAGCAATGTATGAACTATAACACATCTTCTTGATTTTCAATTGTTCATAACATCAACTTAGCATCTAATCATCATCACAAACACATCCATAACATTCATACATCATCCAATCATCAATTCATGCAAAATAAAGTTACTATTATTAGTAACCTATGAACAATGTATCAAAATCATAGCTTTCTTGCATAATCGACGTTAACTAGCATATATACAATCCAACTAACATAATAACACTAACCAACATCAACAAATCGATCCACAATTGCAAGTTTCGAATTAGGGTTTCGGCCCTAATGTAGTTTCCATAAAAACTCGTAAAAATCCAACCTTTATTGCATACTTGACGTTAATTAACATGTAATCTATCTAACAAACACATTAACATCAACAAACAACATGTAATCGACCATCAATTGCAAAATTCGCATGGAACTTTCGGCCAATCATGAACAATCATCAAATCATACAAAAATCTAACCTTTAAACGTGTAATGGCTTGCAATTGATGATTCTAACTTGTTGTGATGCTTGAAATCGATCAAATCCGTGGCTTTGTTGGTGTTCTTGGCCGAAATCATAAAGGGAGAGGGAGAGGGGATGAAGTCGCGGCCGATTAGGTGTTTAGGGTTAGGATTTTTTTGATTTTGTAACTTAATTAATCATATTTACCCTTTTAACCCTTATAATTTGTATTTTATAAAGATTAGGCTTTTAAATACTCTTTTAGAATGTTTTTTTTACTAGAATAATAAACATATAAACTAGTAGTAACAATTATATGTATTATCTTTACAAGCTACAAAATTTACAAAGTAAATACACACGTTTCCACGTTACGCGATAAAATTCACAATTAATATTTAAATCACATAATCACAATTAATAATCAACATAGAAATTATTGTTTAACATTATTAATTATTATTAAGTCACCAACGTTCAACGACAACTAGTGTGTGCTCCCGACATGTGTATGCAAGACTTAACGGAACAAACGGAGTTTGGTAACGGAAAATTACCGGATGTCACATTATCCCCATGTTGAAAGAATTTTCGTCCCGAAAATTGCGTTACATGGTGAGTGTTCCATCACTGGTCTACTGCATTGGCACAAGGAAATCGAAATCGTGTGAGTTTTGGATGAGTTGTCACATCATCCCCATGTTGAAATAAATTTCATCCCGAAATTTAATCAATACCTTCGCCGGCTGGCATCGTCCTTTCGAATAGCTGAGGGTACTTAAGCTTCATTTGATCTTCACGTTCCCACGTGAATTCTGGTCCACGTCTCGAGTTCCAACGAACTTTGACAATGGGTATCTTGCTTTGCTTAAGCGTTTTCACCTCACGATCCATCACCTCGACCGGTTCCTCAATGAAGCGTAGTTGTTCATCTACTTGAACGTCTTCCAGTGGTACGACCATCGTTTCATCCGTTAAACATTTCTTTAGATTTGAAACATGGAATACATCATGGATTCCACTCAATGAATCAGGTAAGGCTAGTCGATAAGCCACTGGGCCAATTCTTTCCACTATCTCAAATGGTCCAACATATCTCGAATTTAGCTTTCCTCGCTTACCAAACCGAACTACGCCTTTCCACGGTGAGACTTTTAATAAAACTTTGTCACCTGTCTGAAATTCCAAAGGTTTTCGTCGTTTGTCAGCATAGCTTTTCTGTCTGTCTCGCGCTGCGGCCATGCGGTTTCTTATCTGAACAATCTTCTCAGTTGTCTCGTGTACTAACTCAGGACCCGTTAATTGACTATCACCAATTTCAGCCCAGCAAACTAGCGATCTACACTTTCTCCCATATAAAGCTTCAAAAGGTGCCGCCTTTATGCTAGTGTGATAACTGTTGTTGTAAGAAAATTCCACCAATGGTAGGTGAACTTCCCAGTTATTCCCGAAGTCAATCACACAAGCACGTAACATGTCCTCCAAAGTCTGTATAGTATGCTCGCTTTGACCATCAGTCTGTGGATGATAAGCAGTACTCATATCCAATCGCGTACCTAAAGCTTTCTGCAACGACTGCCAGAAGTGTGATGTGAAACGAGAATCGCGATCAGAAATAATTGAGATCGGTACTCCATGCCTCGAAACGATCTCCTTCAGATAAAGTCGGGTTAACTTCTCCATCTTATCTGTTTCCTTTATCGCTAGGAAATGAGCAGATTTTGTTAATCGATCCACGATAACCCATATTGTATCACAACCCGTAGAAGTGCGAGGTAACTTAGTAATAAAATCCATTGATATTTGATCCCACTTCCACATAGGGATCTCGGGTTGTTGTAGCAGTCCAGATGGTTTCTGATACTCCACTTTAACCTTCGAGCAGGTCAGACACTTACTCACATAAGTAGCTACATCTGCTTTCATGTTAGGCCACCAATAGTGCGCCTTCAAATCGTGGTACATCTTGTCAGATCCAGGATGTATAGAATACTTGGACTTATGAGCCTCACTCATGACCAAATCTCTCAGATTTCCATGTAGAGGTACCCATAGTCTATCCATGAAGTAACGAATCCCATCCGCTTTTACTTCTAATTGCTTTTCCATTCCTCGTAACCCTTCTAAACTCATGTTTTCTACCTTCAGAGCATCAGTTTGAGCATCACGGATTTGTTCAGGTAATTGCGTACTAATCGTTAGTTGCAGAGCTCGCACACGTCGAGGTTTAGCAGTCTCTTTTCTACTCAGCGCATCAGCAACTACATTTGCTTTCCCCGGGTGGTACTTAATAGCACAATCATAGTCGTTTAACAATTCCACCCAGCGTCTTTGTCTCATGTTCAACTCCTTTTGCTCAAAGATGTGCTGAAGACTCTTGTGATCGATGTAGATGGTGCATTTGGTACCGTACAAGTAATGTCTCCAGATCTTTAAGGCAAAAACTACCGCACCCAGTTCCAAGTCATGGGTGGTATAGTTCTTCTCATGAATCTTCAATTGTCTAGAGGCGTAAGCTATCACTTTATCCCGCTGCATCAGGACGCATCCAAGTCCCTGAGTAGAAGCATCGCAGTAGACTACGAAATCATCACTACCATCCGGTAACGCTAATATTGGTGCGCTATACAATTTATGTTTCAGCAACTGAAAAGCAGTTTCCTAATTCTCACCCCATTTGTATGTTGTTCCCTTGTGAGTCAAGGCTGTGAGAGGTTGTGCAATCTTAGAGAATCCTTCGATGAATCGTCGATAATATCCCGCTAATCCAAGGAATTGTCGTATCTCACTCTGTGTCTTAGGAACAGACCAATTCTTTATCGCTTCAATCTTAGCAGGATCAACATGTATTCCCTTCTCGTTGACAATATGACCCAAGAATTGTACCTCACGTATCCAGAAATCACACTTAGAAAACTTTGCGTACAGTTGTTCCTTTCTAAGTAATTCCAAGATTAAACGTAAGTGCTTCTCATGTTCTTCCTCGGTCCTTGAGTATATCAGTATGTCATCAATAAAGACGATAACAAACTGATCAAGATAGGGTTTGCACACGCGATTCATGAGGTCCATGAATACTGCTGGTGCATTCGTCAACCCAAATGGCATGACCAAAAATTCATAATGACCATATCGTGTACGGAAAGCAGTTTTCGAGATGTCCTCTTCTCGAACTCTCAGCTGATGATACCCAGACCTCAGATCAATCTTAGAGTAATAGCTTGATCCTTGTAGTTGATCAAACAAATCATCGATACGAGGTAACGGATATCTATTCTTGATAGTAACCTTGTTCAGTTCCCTATAGTCAATGCACATTCGAAATGTACCATCCTTCTTCTTCACAAATAGAACTGGCGCTCCCCAGGGCGACGAACTCGGTCGGATGAACCCTTTATCCAACAACTCTTGTAGTTGAGCGGATAATTCCTGCAGTTCGTTCGGAGCTAACCGGTACGGTGCTCTCGCAATTGGAGCGGCTCCTGGAGTCAACTCAATCTGGAATTCAACTTGACGATGAGGCGGTAATCCAGGAAGGTCTTTCGGAAACACCTCGAGAAACTCACGAACTACGGGGATATCCTCTATCTTCTTTTCCTCAGTCTGTTTATCTGTGACGAGTGCCAATATGGCTAGTCGACCCTTTCGTAACAACTTTTGTGCCTTCATAAACGAGATGATGCCTATCACCGCACCACTCCTATCACCTCTGACCGTAAGGACTTCTTCACCAAGGGGAATCCGTATGATCTTCTCGTGGCATATGACTTCTGCTTGTTTATCGGAAAGCCAATCCATGCCTACTACCACATCAAAACTTCCTAACGTAACAGGCATGAGATCTATGGTGAATGTATGACCAGCAAGCTCTATCTTGCAGTCTCTAAGAATATGCGTTATGTGAATCTGTGTACCGTCAGCTAACTCTACGGTGTATTTAGATTCTAAGGCTGAGGGCATATCACTTAAAAGACTACAGAACCTAGTGGACACGAAACTTCTATCGGCTCCGGTATCGAATAATACAGTAGCAAAACAACCATTAACCGAAAATTTACCAGTTACTGTTGTAGGGTCGTTTAGAGCCTCACCTGAGCCAATGACGAAGGCTCTTCCTTTGGCTCCATTGTTGTTATTGCCTCCATTGTTGTTGCCATTACCATTGTTGTTGTTATTGTTGTTGCCATTGTTATTATTGTTGTTGTTCCCATTATTGTTGTTGCCATTACCATTCCTCTTGAGCTGGGGACAGTTGCGTTTGTAATGGCCTTCTTTTCCACACTCAAAACAACCTTTCGGAGTTTCTTGTGATTGTTGTGACTTTCTCATCAGTTCACCCCGACAGTCTTTGGCTGCATGACCAATCTTCCCACAACGTTGACACTTGAAGTTATCACACCGACCCACATGGTGGTAGTTACACCGGTTGCACTTCGGCTGTCTTCCACCATACCCGCCGGGTCCTTGATTTGAGTGCGCCTGGTTGAAGCTTCGGTTGTTATCGAACTTCCGTTGCTGTTGCTGACCTTGCTGCTGTTGTTGAGGTTGAGATTGGCTACTGGATGACGATCCCTTGTTGCTTAAACCATCCCACTTGCGTTTCTGGTCGGGCACGCTTGCCACCGCACCCCGTTTAGGTAACCGACCTTGCTCAACTGCCTGGTCAGTCAGCCTGTGGGCTGTTCGGATAGCTTGTTGTATGGTAGTGGGGTTAGAAGCAGTTACCATACTTTGAATTTCAGGCACCAATCCCGTATATAATGCTCCACCCTCTTGTGCATTTCATTCACCATCCCTGGGCATAAAGTGGCTAACTCATGAGTACGAGTCGTGTAGGCTTCAATTTCTGAGCCTTGCATTTTGAGTTGCCAGAACTCAATCTCCAGTTTCTGCACTTCATTCCGGGGGCAATATTCTTCAGTCATGATTTCTTTGAATTCATCCCAAGGTAGTTCATTGGCCATGGCTTGACCCAGCATTTGTACCTGGGCATTCCACCAGGAAAGTGCTGCGCCTTCCAATGTCCCGGTGGCATACTTCACCTGATCCGCAGGCGGGCAGTTGCATTTCGCAAAGACAGACTCTGTCTTCTCAAACCACCTTACAAGCCCTACAGCTCCTTCCGTCCCGCTGTAGGTATGGGGTTTACAGTCCATGAAGGACTTGTAGGTACATGGTGGTGGTCCTGTTTTGACAACCCAAACATTAGTCAGATATCCTAGACAAATAACTAGGATAATCAGTTTAACCTCTTGTTATCGTTTACCTGCTGGTTGTCCCGATTGGGCAGCAGCCACTGCTGCCTGAACATGTTCATTAATTAATGCCGCCAATTCTGCAGGCGTCATGTTTATGGCTCCGGCTCCACGGCCTCCGGCGCCACGTCCACGACCACGCCCACGTCCTCGTCCACGTGCGTCCATATTTCACTTTAAAATTCACAATTACGACAATGAGTAACATCCAACACATTAATCTCATCAAGGTACAGTAAATACTAAGAAATAATGCATTCACCACAACCACAACATTTATAACAGAAATAATAATCAAAGATAAATAATTTGCAATTGAGTCACAAAATATTCCATCAATGTCAAAATTTAAGTTTGTCAGTTGGGTGGGAAACAACCCTTCCCACATAGGTTTCAAAGAAAAGAAACACTACATAGTCCAAGTCATTTAAAAGGTAGGATCAGTCCAGTACGTCAGATCCGTCACTGTCCTCATCCATCTCTACTGGTTCTTCTTCGGGGGCTTCCTCGGGTTCTTCTTCTGGGTCTTCCTCATCAGGGTCCACCAAAGGTGCAGGAGCTTCAGCAATCTGGAGCGCTGCTAGCTGTGCCTCTAACTCAGCAAACCTATTATCGATCTCCATATTATGGTGATCTTGTGCGTCCATGTGCTCACTAAGTACTACCACGTTGCCTGCCAGAGTATGATGTCCACCAATGGCCATCGAAAGTCGCTCCTGAAGCGTATCTACCTGGAAACGCAGCTGACGCATCTCAGATCGTAATGCAGAGTTCTCATCAGTGAGTCCTCTAATTCGCTGTCGCTCTGTGTCCAGTGTGGCTACCAAAGCTGCAAATGCCTGCTCCAGAGGGATGCTCAAGGTAGGAAGTGTAGGCAAAGTAGAGGCGGTCGATGACCTAGTCCTAGGTCGTGTAGGTGCTACTGGTGGTACGCATTCTCTATAAGCCATACGGTTTATGTAAGTGGGGTAGAAATCCCAGTTACGCTGAGGATCGAGCTCAGGAGGTATGAAAGGCTGATCCCAGTCTATCTCGCTAGGAGGATAAGGATGTCGAGGCCAGTTAAATCCCCTATCCGGTATGGGAGAAGTAGGAGGTGAATCAGATTGTGCAGGTCTCTTGCCTAAATTCCTGGACGACGATGCCATGCTGCGAAGTACGTGTTGCGTATGCCAATGAGTATACAGTAAGGAGAGTAAGCGATAAGTAACTAACAACTGTGCGGTTATAGTCTGGTGTGTGTATGAAACCTAGTTCCCTATAACCAATGGCTCTGATACCAATCTGTCACACCCTCAAAATCCGCGAGCGGGGTTTTACCGCGAGGCGCGTGATATACCAGGATCTCAGTCATTAGTTACCAAGAACGACTCTATATGATAAATAAACAAAACCAGAGTTAACGTTTAAAATACTACGGAAGCTTTTTTAAAACTAGAAAACTCAAAACAAGTAGTATGTAAAGAGAATGCGCAAAACATACGCGCCCCAAGCACAAATGTTTAATAGGAAAATAAACCCAAATGTGTAAACAAACAATGTAGACAACTCAACGATGCTGGTGTGCGTGCTCCTAGGCAACTGGCAACCTTAACCTGAGAATAGCATACTAAACAAGTCAACACATGGTTAGTGAGTTCAAGAGTTTGCGTTAAAATATAAACCAATCAACAGTTTCCAGAGCATAAGTAGTGTATTGCAATAGATAGCTAGTCTATTAACATAAAAATATTAATCATAGTGATTTCGCGATCGAAGCTGACTGTGTTACATTTGTTGCCTCCCGTCACGACTTACCAGGTCGTGACGAATATGTGTTAGGGCAAAATTGCACCCGTTTGACCTCGAGTCGCACAGGTGGGGCTCGTCAGACCCAGTAGTACTACCCAAGATATCCCCGCTATTCAATATTAACATCCGAAAGTGTGAGGACTTTCCATGGTAAACAACACTATATCAATATTATACACACTCATAAATAAAAGCGTTTGTGATCAACAGTATGCTATCTCCCCCAAAAGAGATGATGTAAAATGAGTGGGGCAAGAACTCACCTGATACGCGCAAGAATTAACTTAGGGCTTAACTTGAAAGAAAAAGACAACCTTCAAAGGTCACCTAGAACACAAGAGTACATAAGTACGTGTATACAAAATCAACACGAAACCCTAAGTGCTCTACAAACCAAGGAACTCAAGGTTTAAAAAAAGACAAGACACATTTGACCCAGTTGACCCGTTTGACCCGTTGGTGACATTATAGGTGATAATTCGTTAATACTAACACAACAGTATGTCATACATGATCAACATACAACTTGATTACATATAGCACATCATTAACCACATGTACTACCTAGATCATCATACAACCAATTATCATACAAGTCATACGAATTACAACAGGCCAAAACAGGTAACAAACCAAATCAACATTCATATAACCTAGACAACACATTTAATCAACTTAGAAATCATCCGTGAACACACTAGCATGATCCTAATATCCCAAACATGCTCAAATCATCCAATTCAAGGATTTGCACAATTAAAGTTTCCCTTTTGGGAAAGTTCATCCCAAATTCATCAAACTCACACTACATTCATGAATTCATCAATTATATACCAATTCAAGTCCATGACAACATCTAAACATGATCAACAACACTTAATCATCATGATTCATCAACATTCAACACCAAAAGTTACTATTTTTAGCAATGTATGAACTATAACACATCTTCTTGATTTTCAATTGTTCATAACATCAACTTAGCATCTAATCATCATCACAAACACATCCATAACATTCATACATCATCCAATCATCAATTCATGCAAAATAAAGTTACTATTATTAGTAACCTATGAACAATGTATCAAAATCATAGCTTTCTTGCATAATCGACGTTAACTAGCATATATACAATCCAACTAACATAATAACACTAACCAACATCAACAAATCGATCCACAATTGCAAGTTTCGAATTAGGGTTTCGGCCCTAATGTAATTTCCATAAAAACTCGTAAAAATCCAACCTTTATTGCATACTTGACGTTAATTAACATGTAATCTATCTAACAAACACATTAACATCAACAAACAACATGTAATCGACCATCAATTGCAAAATTCGCATGGAACTTTTGGCCAATCATGAACAATCATCAAATCATACAAAAATCTAACCTTTAAACGTGTAATGGCTTGCAATTGATGATTCTAACTTGTTGTGATGCTTGAAATCGATCAAATCCGTGGCTTTGTTGGTGTTCTTGGCCGAAATCGTAAAGGGAGAGGGAGAGGGGATGAAGTCGCGGCCGATTAGGTGTTTAGGGTTAGGATTTTTTTGATTTTGTAACTTAATTAATCATATTTACCCTTTTAACCCTTATAATTTTTTTTATAAAGATTAGGCTTTTAAATACTCTTTTAGAATGTTTTTTTTTACTAGAATAATAAACATATAAACTAGTAGTAACAATTATATGTATTATCTTTACAAGCTACAAAATTTACAAAGTAAATACACACGTTTCCACGTTACGCGATAAAATTCACAATTAATATTTAAATCACATAATCACAATTAATAATCAACATAGAAATTATTGTTTAACATTATTAATTATTATTAAGTCACCAACGTTCAACGACAACTAGTGTGTGCTCCCGACACGTGTATGCAAGACTTAACGGAACAAACGGAGTTTGGTAACGGAAAATTACCGGATGTCACACCGGGTGTTAAAAAACTACTAGCATTAATTCAATAAAAATTGAGAATCAAATTAGAGTGGCGGAATGAAAGTAATCAGACGTCAAACAAACACGCAATAGGTGATCGATGAAAAAGAAGTCAAATCAAGGGAATACGACAAATTAAATATGATTTACTTATATTTTAATCATAATTATGCAATTATAAATTGGGGCATCTAAGTATTGACGAAAACATAACTAAATACAAAGGAAATGAACAAGTTATACAAAAATATTAAAAAACAATTGTTCTTGCAAAGATAGGTTTTTGTTTTCCGTAACAACCTCCAATGCTATAGAGTTTTCATTCTTAAGCTTTCTGAACATACTTGTGAACCAATCTAATCAAATGTGATTATAATAAATATTGGAATCACACTAATAAATCTCAAATGGAACATAGTACTTGTTGTTTAAATTGAAACAAAACCGAACACGAAACCACACGAATGAGCCTTGAAATCAATCTAATCATTGCAAATACACTAAGAGCACAGTCCACAACCAACTTCGAACACTCGTGCCTTAAAACTCAAGCAAATCAATCAAAATGATAATCGTGGATCCACATAATTCTTTATCGACCATCTAGGCAAGGACACTGGATGTAAAGGACCTAGAAACTACTTGCGTTAACTCAATAACAATCGAGAATCAAATTACAATGGCGGAATGGATGTAATCAGACGTCAAACAAAAACACAATAGGCGATCAATGAAAAAGAAGTCAAATCAAGGAAACATGACCAATTAAATATGATTTACTTGTATTTTAATCAAAATTTTGCAATTATAGATTGGTGCATCAAACTGTTGACTAAGACTAAACAAAAGATATAGGAAAGGAACAAATACAAAAACATTAAAACACAATAGTTCTCGCAAGGATAGTTTTTTGCTTTCTGTAACAACCTCCAATGCTATGGAGTTTTGATTCTCAAGCTTTCTAAACATCCTCGTGAACCAATCTAATCAAATGTGATTATAATACTCATTGGAATCACATTAATCAATCACAAATGGAATATAGTACTTGGTTGATTAAATAGAAACAAAAACCGAACATGAAAACAACACGAATGAGCCTTGAAATCAATCTACTCATTGCCAAAACACTAAGAGCACAGTCTACAACCAACTTTGAACACTCTTGCCTAAAAACTCAACCGAATCAATCAAAATGATAACCATGGCTCCACATAATTCTTTATTGACCATCTAGGCAAGGAAACTAGATGTAACGGACGTAGAAACTACTCGCGTTAATTCAATAAGAATTGAGAATCAAATTTAGTGGCGGAATGAAAGTAATCAAACGTCAAACAAACATGACGATGAAAAAGAAGTCAAATCAAGGGAACACGACCAATTAAATATAATTTACTTGTATTTTAATCAAAATTTTGCAATTATAGATTGGTGCATCAAAATATTGATGAAAATTTAACTAAATACATAGAATAGGAACAAGTTATACAAAACCATTAAGAAACAATAGTTCTTGCATGGAAAGTTTTTTGCTTTCCGTAAACGTTGTTCGGTACAAACTCATGGGATTGAAGGTTAAGAAGGCAAATCGGGTTATAGAGGTGTTGAAGGATTGGGATATTCAAGAAGATTGGCAAAAGGATTAGGTTGATTCTTCTTGTCGTAGGGTTCAGTACGTGTGGATGTTAGTCTAGATTGTTTGATTTGGTTGTGTTATTTTGGTGTTATGATTTTTGGTTGATGGTCTTGGGGCATGTCCCAAGCCTGAACTCGTGTAGACGCTCCTCACTATTTGTTCTTTAATGGTTGTGTTAATATATAGAATCACCGGGGTAACCCTTTACCCAAAAAAAACAACCTTCATTGCTATGGAGTTTTGATTCTCAAGCTTTCAAAACATAATCGTGAACCAATCTAATCAAATGTGATTATAATAATCATTGGAATTACACTAATCAATCACAAATGGAATATAGTACCTGGTTGATTAAATAGAAACAAAAACCGAACATGAAAACAACACGAATGAGCCTTGAAATCAATCTACTCATTGCCAAAACACTAAGAGCACAGTCTACAACCAACTTTGAACACTCTTGCCTAAAAACTCAACCGAATCAATCAAAATGATAACCATGGCTCCACATAATTCTTTATTGACCATCTAGGCAAGGAAACTCGATGTAACGGACGTAGAAACTACTCGCGTTAATTCAATAAGAATTGAGAATCAAATTATAGTGGCAGAATGAAAGTAATCAAACGTCAAACAAACATGCAATAGGTGAACGATGAAAAAGAAGTCAAATCAAGGGAACACGACCAATTAAATATGATTTACTTGTATTTTAATCAAAATTGTGAAATTATAAATTGGTGCATCTAAGTATTGACGAAAACATAACTAAATACATAAGAAATGAACAAGTTATACAAAAACATTAAAAAACAATAGTTCTTGCAAGGATAGGTTTTTGCTTTCCGTAACAACCTCCAATTCTATGGAGTTTTGATTCTCAAGATTTCTAAACATACTCATGAACCAATCTAATCAAATGTGATTATAATAATCATTGGAATCACACTAATCAATCACAAATGGAACATAGTACCTGTTGTTTAAATTGAAACAAAACCGAACACGAAACCACACGAATGAACCTTGAAATCAATCTACTCATTGCAAATACACTAACAGCACAGGTCACAACCAACTTTGAACACTCTTGCCTCAAAAACTCAACGTAATCAATCAAAATGATAATCGTGGATTCACATATTTCTTTATTGACCATCTAGGCAAGGAAACTAGATGTAAAGGACCTAGAAACTACTCGTGTTAACTCAATATGAATCAATAATCAAATTATAGTGGCAGAATGGATGTAATCAGACGTCAAACAAAAACGCAAAAGGTAATCGATGAAAAAGAAGTCAAATCAAGGGAAGACGACCAATTAAATATGATTTCATTGTATTTTAATCAAAATTGTGCATTTAACAACCGAATTCTAGGTCCTACTTTAAACTTTAATATAATCTAGCATTATTTCATTTTTATTTTTAATGTTATTTTCTTTCTTCCATGTTAATTGTTTACATGCTTAATTGCTCTAGAAGATTCCTCAATGTCTAGCCTTAGTCTAGAAATTATTAAGTGATTTTAGAAAAATATAAAATCTATGCACGAAATTAAATTTTTTAAATAAAACAAATAACAGGTTAGAGTAGGGTTTTCTTGGGCGACTAGGGTTTTTTGGCCGATCTAGGGTTTCTTGGCCGATCGAAGGTTTCTCCTTCAATTTTCTTGCGACCTTGATCAGTTTTCTTGTTTTCTTTGCTCCGAACTAGGGTTTCTTGGATGATTGAAGGTTTTTCCTTAGGTTTTCTTGTGATCTTGATCGTTTTTCTTGCTTTCTTGGTTCCAATCTTAATCATTCTTGCTTTCTCTGTGTAACAATCCTGTGATTATACGTGTTTTGATTACCAAACTATGACATAAATCATTTCCAATTATTACTTACAACAGAGCGATGGAGGGCGACTAGGGTTTTTTGGCTCCAATTCGGTTTATTCAAAACCAATCAAACGGCTGTTTGAGTTCCTGTTCTCTCATCTAATTCGTTAAGTGGTGTAAGGAGCGATCTAAGGTGTCGCAAAGTTCATCTAATTTTGAGTTCATTGATCGGATCTTGGTCTACTGTTCTTGCGGCCTCCTTCTGTCCGCTGAGGGTTTCTATTTGATTGGAGTTCTTTGAATATGGATCAAATTCAAGTGGGATCTAAACCATCAAGTGCTCGTAAAGTCAAATTCCAAGATGGTTATGATCTGATACCGGAGGGAATTGCTACTAAGGTGGTGAATATTGATGGAAATCCTCTTCTCCCTCACCAGGGAAAGTTTTCAAAACCTAATATAGGTATGGATTCTCAATCTGATGTCTCAATTGGTAAACATAATGAGAAAGAGAAGGGTGACGGGCTAGGATTAGTACTCAAGGGGATGATAATAGGAAAGATGTAGTTCAGAGCTTGAATAAGGATACTACACAAATGTCATATGATACTTCCTTGCAATCTGGGATGTCTAAAAAACAAATTAACTTCAGATTTCTAGAGCCTTTAGAAAAACAACAACGGGTTGATATGGTTCTCCCTAAGGAATCAGTTAAAAAGGTGGAAAGCAAGCTGGCGTTCACATTATATGGTTACTTCCTTGGGGATAGGGTTGCATATCTAGTGGTTGAGCATTATGTGTGGTTAAATTGGAAAAAGTTTGGGCTGCAAAAGATTATGATGAATGCGAATGGTTTCTTTTTCTTTAAATTTACAGACAATAAGGGTATGCTTGATGTTCTTGAAAGGGGCCCTTGGTTGATCAGAAACAGGTTTATGTTTCTTAATACTTGGTCTCCTACTAGAATACTTAAGAAAGAGGATATCAAAAAAGTTTCTATTTGGGTTAAGTTGCATGATGTTCCTCTGGTATACATGATGGTTTAAGCATGCTTGCTTCAAAAATTGGTTCCCCTAAGTTACTTGATTCATATACTACCGCTATGTGTTCAGAGGCTTAGGGTCGAAGTAGTTATGCAGGGGCATTGATAGAAATTTTAGCAGAACATGACTTTATAAGAAAGTTATCTATGGCTATTCCTGAGACTGATAGGGATAAATATGTCATGGAGAAAATTGGGGTAGAGTACGAATGGCAACCTCCGAGATGTGCTCATTGTTGTGTGTTTGGGCATGATAAAAGTGCCTAAAACATATTGGTGCTACTCTTAATTCTATCCCTAAAAAGCCCAAAGTTGATGGGGATGGCTTCATCGAGGTTAAGAGTAGGAAAAGTGCTCAGAAGAGTGGGTTTCAAGTATCCACCCCGAAACATAAATTTGAATACCGACCGATTTATAAATAGAAAAAGACGGGACCTACACCATTGCATGCGCAAAAGGTTAGCTCTCCAAAGTCAATACTCATAATCCGTTTAGTGCCCTCTCGAAGCAAGAAAAAGGGCACGATATTTTTTCTCAATCGGATGATGAAGAGGTAGAGATGGTATATGATGAGTCTAAAGAATCTACATCAGGGGCAAGTACTTCTTCTATGGTGGTTTCTAATGGATAGACATCTATTCTGGTTGTCAAAGGAGTCTTTCTTGGGTGGAAATTTCATTTTTGATGATGGTAGCTAGTTTGATAGTTTAAATTAATGTTTGTCTACCATGGTTATCATTTATTTCCTTTTGTGTGGTAGGCTAGTTTGATAGGTTATCCTTGTTTAGTTGTTGATTGTTTACTTGTATGGGGCATGTCCCATACATGAACTAGTGTGGAACTCATCCACACTACTTGTACTTATTTGGCGGTTGTCTATTATATAGAATCACCAGGGTATCCCTTTACCCAAAAAAAAACAAATAATATGTGTGTGTATACCTACACATTTACGGCACACATACATGTATATGTAACATTACACTTAAAAACTTATAAACTAGAAATTACCATCTTCTACACTACACGAAAATTACACAACAAAACTAACTACAAAAAAAATAATAAAAGATTAAACTCTCCCCCTTTCTCTCTCTACTTCAGCCTCCCACCCCCCATCCACCAACCATATTCCCCTTGAACTTCCCAAACCCATTTACACACTCCACTCTCCCTCATTTACCCATACATGCATTCCCTACTCCCAACCTCTTCTCCCTCACTCTCTCTCGAAAATTTAGCCAAGAACACCCACAAATCTGCAATTCTTCTCCATTCCAGCCAAGATTTTTGAAGACTAACATCATCCCAACATCAACTGAGTGCAAACCAAGCTAGAAAGTGAGTTTGAGTGAGTTTTCACGCAAGGGTCTTTCAAGAACAAGGTGATTCCACCTCAAGTTCGTGAACCAATAGCTCTCACACTCTCCAAATCATTCCAAAAGCACAAAACATCTAGAGTGTAAGCATTAATGGACCCAAATAAAGCTATTTCTTGAGTTTTCCTCTCTTTTTCTACACAATCTTACTTCTTTTGTTCAAAAACAGAAACTTTCAAGATTACTTACTGTATTTTGGGAACTCTTGACATCTTACAAGGTATCCTTTGAAGGTAGAACGTGAACCAAGGTTGGTGCACACGTTTGCACCCCCGAAAACCATTTCTCATGAGTTTATAAAACCGGACTGTTTTGAAAACCCCTCAAACCATGTTAAAACCTGCTCACAAACAGTTTAAGAACATCATAATAACCTGGGTTAAAAGTTACAAAAAGGTTTGGTGACGTTTATGCTCAAACTATGGGGATTACATTAGTGTAAATGTGGTATTTCACCCTTAAATGCAACAATGGTGCTATGAATGCAAAAATCAGTGAGCTAATGTTTTGTTCCAGTATTTTGGTCATATTAATCATATAAAATTCGTTTTATTTGTTAAATAGGTAAAAGGGTGTGGTAAAATGGACTAAATGGGCAATATTAAAGACCCGAAAAGTGGTAAAATTCTCAAAAATGGTCAAAACTTAAAAATTTTAAAGTTTAAAAAGTTTCAGGCCCTAAAATAAGTATTTTAGTGATAAAAACCTGATTTGGTGATTTATTGGGTTAATATGTGATTTTTATGGATTTATTTACCAAAAATAAGCCTAAACAAGGAGATTTTTAGATAAAATTTTAAAAATAGTGTAACAAGCCTAAAACCAATAAGTTCATGTTATTTCACTAATTTAGAACCAAGATGAGATTTTGGTGGAAGGAATGGGAGAAAATGGATTTGAACCTTCGGTTCCGGGTAAAATAAGTTTTTAACAAGTGTATTGTAAAAACGAAGCTTTATGCTCTTATGACCCAAAAACTCATTTTAAACAGATTATAAAACCTACTAGAAGTAATTAGTAATTAATATTCAAGTTTTGGTTGATTGATATCAAGGATCTAAAACTAGATGCTTAAATTTATCAGTTTTACCGTAACCGGTAACTTAAAAATTTGTGTTTTGATCCCACAAACTAAATTCTAAAAATTTGGAGTTTTAACAGGCCAAAATAGGTTATAAAAGCCTTACGAAATTAATAAGGGTCATATTGGGTCAAGAAATTGAAAGGAAGCAAACTTTAGGGTAAAAATTGTAAATTTTGAAACTTGAGGGACCAAAGTGTAAATTATGCAATTTCACCTAAATTTCGACCAGCCTATAACTAAAAACACTTAGTAAACTTATTATCACTTAGAAAAAAATGATAAGAATATAAAAACTTGTCATTCACATGAGGAAACCCTAACTTTCCTAAAAAGGAAACTTTTTGGATGCAAACTCTTAAGAAAGGAAGCTACATGAACTTGTGACCATTAAACACATCTAGTTACACCTACAATAGTCTAAGAGCATATAGCTTACTACTTGAATCTTGATGCTAGGGTGCTAGGACTTGAATCTTTTTTCTGTGCTCGAAGAACCGTTGATTAACCCTAAGGTGAGTTTTAGTGTTCCCTTTTTACTACTGTTTTGGGATGAAGCATGCTATGTTTGAACTAAAATTATTTATGTGTTAATATGTGATACTTATATGTTGTGGTTAATGTTATAACCTACACTTACTTGTATCACAATCATTAATTCTAGAGTGAACCGCTTGTTCTATATGGGTAGATCTACTTGGGGAATCCCCAGACACAGTGCCTTCCGTCATGACCCAATGACTTAATAGGAAGGGTACCACACTAAGATCCTGCGAGGTCGTTTGTGTCATGTGACAGGTATTATAAGATTCTATGGTGAACCATCCAGCAGGTATGGTGCACTATTTGAGGCTCAGTTTTCCCTATAGATTAACCGGCATTAACACAAGTTTAGAATAGGCTAGTCGGGACTGAGTGCAGGGTTGGTTGAGACCCCACAACAATGATACTTATGTTTTTAAAATTAAATTATGGATTCTAAGAGTCCTTTTGTTTTTAAACTTTAAGCACTTGAACTCACCGACTTTATAGTTGACACAAAAATCTTTTGGGCATCTTTCAGGTAATGATTGATCGAAGCTTGGTTTTGTTGAAGGAAAACATATGGATGACCTAGAGTTGTGACCACCTATGACATTACTTGTTTTGAAGCATTTTGGACAATTTGATTTCATTGTCTGTTGAACTTTTGAATATTTTTTATTAGGGCTTTTGCCTTATGTTTCGGGCTAGACTTTTACCACCCAGTTAAGTTATTTAATGTAATGTCATGTGATATCTCTCCTTGTGCGCTCTTGTGATGGTTAGTTTCCGTTGCCATGTATATTGCCAGTCTGTGATGTCCTACCCTCCTTGGGCCTGGGGTGTAATAGATTAGTATCAGAGCCAAAGGTTGTAGAGAAGTTTGAAATACCTTAGTGGACCCTAGGATACAACCCTGATACCTTAGGACTGTCCTTGTTTTGGAATGTGTTGGAGTAAGCGGGTTAGGTAAATTGATGATTACACTTGATCAACGTAATCATGAATTTATCGGACGCGCAAATTCCACCATGAACCCCTAAGTGATGTTTAAATGTTTCTTTTAATGGGGTAAATGATTTGGGAAATGTTTTTTTTATGTGGTCGAAACCTTATTAACTGACTTTCATGCCTTTGTAACCCTGTGCTGATACTGATAATGGATACTACTACCATCACTATTATTATTATTATTATTATTATTATTATTATTATTATTATTATTATTATTATTATTATCTGCTATCATTATTATTGTCATGAGCTATGAGAAACCAAATTACTCATGATAATCTTACAGAATTTCAAGAACTATGGCAAACAATGGAAAAGCACCTGCATACCCAGCCGATGATGCTGCTACTCTTGGAAGGCTTAGGAGGGCAATTCCCTCATCACACTAGGAGGAGTACCAACAAAGATGCAACCATCCCGGATGGATTTTGGTGACATCTGATGACACTAAACCCTTAGAGGACTCTTCACCATCATCCCAGGAGAGAAACAGAGCACGCTCACACTCACGACATGTCACTGCACCTACTCTCTCACCTATCCCACCTATTGGGAATAAGGGCGCGCGTGTCATTACATGACCGCATAAGAGCACCAGGCCAGGAGCATCCGTTTTCTTTAGGATGCCGCCCCCTCCACCTCCTCCTGCGATAGCTCCAGCACCAGCACCTCCGGTGATTGACCTGCCCAGACGCCACCAGCATGACGAGTACTAGATGCCGCCTAGGCGTAGTATGTATGACGGCCCAGTGTCTTTGCCGTCGGGCTAGTGACTTTGGTCCTTCGGACCCCACACTAGGTGACATACTTAGGAGTATTCAGCGTCATGAGGTGACTCTTTAGCACGCTACACGAACCTCCCAGTCCGCCCAGTTTCAGGCAATGATGGCTTCTCATGGTGATCAACGCTTGGAGCAGGAGCAGAAAAAGAAGAGTTCGGGTTGGTTTGGGTGGCTGAAGAAGAAGTGGTAGTGATGATGGGGGATGATATCTGATTGTTTGGCAGGAGAGACTACTGAACTATTTAAAGAAGCTATTTTATCTATTTCAGACACTATTATTATTTTATAGGGGTGATGGCACCTTCTAATTTGTGATACTTTGACACTACTACTCCTTTGCTTGTTTGTTGCTACATTAAACTATTTAATTAGTATGATTCCAATGATTATTAAAATCACATTTGATTAGATTGGTTCACAAGTATGTTCAGATAGCTTAAGAATCAAAACTCCATAACTATTATTTTTTAATGTTTCTGTGTACCTTGTTCCTTTCCTATGTATTTAGATAAGTTTTCATCAATACATTGATGCACCAATCTATAATTGCATAATTTTATTAAAATACAAGTAATCATATTTAATTGGTCATGCTCCCTTGATTTGACTTCTTTTTCATCAATCACCTTTTGCTTTTTTGTTTGACGTCTGATTACTTTCATTCCACCGCATTAATTTGATTCTTGATTTTTATTGAGTTAACGCGAGTAGTTTCTAGGTCCTTTACATCTAGTTTCCTTTCCTAGATGGTCAATAAAGAATTATGTGGATCCACGGTTATCATTTTGATTGATTCAGTTGAGTTTTGTGGCAAGAGTGTTCAAAGTTGGTTGTGGACTGTGCTCCTAGTGTTTTGGCAATGAGTAGATTGATTTCCAACCTCATTCGTGTGGTTTTGTGTTCAGTTTTTGGTTCGATTTAAACAACAGTACTATGTTCCATTTGTGATTGATTAGTACGATTCCAATGATTATTATAATCATATTTGATTAGATTGGTTCACTAGTATGTTCAGAAAGCTTTAGAATCAAAACTCCATAGCATTGGAAGTTGTTACGGAAAGCAAATACCTATCCATGCAAGAACTATTGTTTTTTTAATGTTTCTGTATAACTTGTTTCTTTCATATGTATTTAGTTAAGTTTTTTTTCAATACTTTGATTCACCAATCTATAATTGGTAAATTTTGATTAAAATATAAGTAAATCATATTTAATTTGTCATGCTCCCATGGTTTGACTTCTTTTCATCGATCACCTATTACGTTTTTTATTGACGTCTGATTACATTCATTCCACCAGTTTAATTTAATTCTCGATTCTAACTGAGTTAACGTGAGTAGTTTCTAGGTCCTTTACATCTACTTTCCTTGCCTAGATGCTCAATAATGAATTATTTGGATCCAAGATTATCAATTTAATTGATTCGGTTGAGTTTTAAAGCAACAGTATTCGAAGTTGGTTATGGACTGTGCCCTTAGTGTTTTGGCAATGTGTAGATTGATTTCAAGGCACATTCGTGTGGTTTCGTGTTCGGTTTTTGTTTCTATTTAAACAACAGGTACTATGTTCCATTTGTGATTGATTAGTGTGATTCCAATGATTATTATAATCACATTTGATTAGATTGGTTAACGAGTATGTTCAGAAAGCTTGAGAATCAAAACCCTATAGCATTAGAGGTTATTACGGAAAGCAAAAACCTATCTATGCAAGAACTATTGTTTTTTAATGTTTCTATATACATTGTTCCTTACCTATGTATTTAGATAAGTTTTCATCAATACATTGATGCACCAATCAATAATTGCACAATTTTAATTAAAATACAAGTAAATCATTTTTAATTGGTCGTGCTCCCTTGATTTGACTTTTTGTCATCAATCACCTTTTGTGTTTTTGTTTGACGTCTGATTACTTTCATTCCGCCACTTTAATTTGATTCTCGATTCTTATTGAGTTAACGCGAGTAGTTTCTAGGTCCTTTACATCTAGTTTCCTTTCCTAGATGGTCAATAAAGAATTATGTTGTTCCACGATTATCATTTTGATTGATTCGGTTGAGTTTTGTGGCAAGAGTGTTCGAAGTTGGTTATTGACTGTGCTCCTAGTGTTTTGGAAATGAGTAGATTGATTTCCAACCTCATTCGTGTGGTTTTATGTTTAGTTTTTGGTTCGATTTAAACAATAGTACTATGTTTCATTTGTGATTGATTAGTGCGATTCCAATGATGATTATAATCATATTTGATTAGATTGGTTCACGAGTATGTTCAGAAAGCTTGAGAATCAAAACTCCATAGCATTGGAAGTTGTTACGGAAAGCAAATACCTATCCATGCAAGAACTATTGTTTTTTTTAATGTTTCTGTATAACTTGTTTCTTTCATATGTCTTTAGTTAAGTTTTTTTCAATACTTTGATTCACCAATCTATAATTGCATAATTTTGATTAAAATACAAGTAATAATATTTAATTTGTCATGCTCCCATGATTTGACTTCTTTTTCATCGATCACCTATTGCGTTTTTTATTAACGTCTGATTACATTCATTCCACCACTTTAATTTAATTCTCGATTCTTATTAAGTTAACGTGAGTAGTTTCTAGGTCCTTTACATCTACTTTCCTTGCCTAGATGCTCAATAATGAATTATTTGAATCCACAATTATCATTTTAATTGATACGGTTGAGTTTTAAAGCAACAGTGTTCAAAGTTGGTTATGGACTGTGCCCTTAGTGTTTTGGGAATGTGTAGATTGATTTCAAGACACATTCGTGTTGTTTCGTGTTTGGTTTTTGTTTCTATTTAAACAACAGGTACTAAGTTCCATTTGTGATTGATTAGTGTGATTCCAATGATTATTGTAATCACATTTGATTATATTGGTTCACGAATATGTTCAGAAAGCTTGAGAATCAGAACCCTATAGCATTAGAGGTTGTTATGGAAAGCAACAACCTATCTATGCAAGAACTATTGTTTTTAATGCTTCTGTATAACTTGTTCCTTTCCTATGTATTTAGTTATGTTTTCATAAATACTTTGATTCACCAATCTATAATTGCACAATTTTGATTACAATACAAGTAAATCATATTTAATTTGTCGTTTTCCCTTGATTTTACTTATTTTTCATCAATCACCTATTGCGTTTTTTATTGACGTCTGATTACATTCAATCCACCACTTTAATTTTGTCACACCCTCAAAATCCGTGTGCAAGGTTTTACCGCGAGGTGTGTGACATACCAGGATCTCAGCCATTAGTTACTCAGAATGGCACTATATGAATAAACAAACCAAAATCAGAGTTTAACTTTAAAATGATGCGGAAGCATTTAGTAAACATGAAAAACCAAAAATAATGTAACACAGTATAATAATACGCAAACACGTGCCCACTGTTGTGCAAAATGAGTACATAATTGTTTTAATAAATAAAAACCAATAAAGGGTTCCAACAATGCTGACATCTACAATGCTGACCTGTGAATGTGCTCTTAGGCAATGGTAACTTCAACCTGAGAATAGCATACTAAAAGAGTCAACACAATCGTTGGTGAGTTCAAAAGTTTGCATAAACATAACAGTAACAGTATAAATTATTAGAGTGCATTGAATTAGATAGCTAGTCTAAATTCACAAGTAATAACCATAGTGATTTCGCGATTGAAGCTGATTGTGTTTCGTTTGTTGCCTCTCGTCATGACTTACCAGGTCATGACATTGTTTATGTTAGGACAAAATTGCACCAGTTTGACCTCGAGTCGCACAGGTGGGGCTCGTCAGACCCAGTAGTACTACCCAAGATTTCCCGCTAGTTACCATTATTAACGATCCGAAAGTGTGAGGACTTTGATGGTATATCACACTATGTTACACTGTACACAACTTATAATCAATAAAGCTTTTGTAACAAGTATGCTATCTCCCCCAAAAAGAGTGTATAAAAGAGTGGGGCATGAACTCACCTGGTGCACACGAATGATATAAAAGCTTAACTTGAAAAAGAGAGAGGAAAGACAACCTTCAAAGCATACCTAGAACACGCAAGTACATGACTATGTGTGCTCAAAATCATCATTAACCCTAAGTACTCTATAAACACATGGACTCAAGGTTGTGGAAAAACAAGACACATTGACCAAGTTGACCCATTGACCCGTTGGTGACATTTTTGTTGAAATCCCATTTAATCAAGCATAACAATTCATCATACATGGTTATCATACAAGTTGTTCACGTATGCCACATCATTAACCACTTGTTCTACCAAGATCATCATACAATCTAGTTTATCATCCAACTCATCATCATGTATAACCACTAAGAGTCCAAATTTCCACATGACCAATTAAGCATCCATATAACTAAATTAACACATTCCATCACATTAAACATCATCAATAAACATTCTAACATGACCCTAACATCACAAACATGTCCAATTCATAATATCCAAAGTTCCACACAAATAAAGTTTCCCTTTCGGGAAAGTAGTATCCCAAAATCAATCTAACACTCAATCCAATCATGAGTTCACCAACCCAATACCTATTCAAGCTCATGACTATCATTTAAGCATGTTCAACATCATCAAATCATCCTAATTCATCAATTTCATATCCAAAAGTTTCTACTTTTAGCAAGGTATGAACTACACGATCAATTCATGGACTTTCTTGCATAACAATCACTATCCAACATTCATACAACATCATTAACATCATAGCATCATCAATTCATCATCAAATCATCAAGTTCAGGCACAAAAGTTACTATTAATAGTAAGCTATGAACTACGCATCAAAACCACGAATTTCTTGCACAATCCACGTAAACTATCATCAATACTATCTAACTAACATCATAAAATCAACAAACCATCAAAAATTCGACACTCAAGCACCCAAATCGACTAGGGTTTCGGCCCACATCAAAAATCCATGAAAAACCACAAAAATCTAACCTTTAATCGCGTAATGAACAAGAATTGAAGCCTCTAACGTGTTGTATTGCTTGGAATCAATCAAAATTGAGGCTTTCTTGCTTGTTCATGGTTGAATTTCTCAATGTGTGTGTGTGGGAATAATTACCTTTCTTGCTTGTTCTTGTTCTTGGCCGAGCGAGGGTTAGGGGGGGATTAGGGTTGGATTTTTGGTAAGTTTTATGTTTAGAATAATTACCTTTTAACCCTTATTGTTTATATTTTATAAAAACTAATCTTTTAAACACTTCTTAAAAGGTTTTAACTTGATAATACAAACATTATTAGGCAACAATAATATTCATATGCATTATTTTCACTAGTCACAAAAATACACGAATTAAATACACACGTTGGCACGTTACAAGATAAAATCCACAAATAATATTTAAATCGCATAAGCACAACTAATAACCAACATTATTAGGTAAATAATTATCTGTTTATCATTATTAATTATTATTAAGTCACCAACGTTCAACAACAACTAGTGTGTGCTCAAGACACGTGTATGCAAGGCCTAACGGAAGTAACGGAGTTTGGTAACGGAAAAGTACCGGATGTCACATTATCCCCATGTTGAAAGAATTTTTATTCCGAAAATTGTGTTACATGGTGTGTGTTCCATCACTGGTCTACTGCATTGGCATAAAGTAATCGAGTGAGTTTCGGGTGAGTTGTCACATCATCCCCATGTTGAAAGAAATTTCGTCCCGAAATTTAATCAATGCCTTCGTCTGATGGCATTGTCTTTTCGAATAGTTGAGGATACTTAAGCTTCATGTGGTCCTCACGTTCCCACGTGAATTCCGGTCCACGTCTCGAGTTCCAGCGAACTTTGACTATGGGTATCTTGCTTTGCTTAAGCGTCTTTACCTCACGATCCATCACCTCTATTGGTTCCTCAATAAAGCATAATTGTTCATCTACTTGCACTTCATTAAGTGGTACTACCATTGTTTCATCGGTTAAGCACTTCTTCAAGTTTGAGACATGAAATACATCATGAATTTCACTCAGCGAATCAGGTAGGGCTAATCGATAGGCCACTGGACCTATTCTTTCCAATATCTCAAATGGTCCAACATATCTCGGATTTAGCTTTCCTCTTTTGCCAAACCAAATCACGCCTTTCCACGGTGAGACTTTCAATAAGACTTTGTCACCAACCTGAAATTCTAGAGGTTTCCGTCGCTTATCTGCATAGCTTTTCTGTCTGTCGCGCGCTGCAGCCATACGGTTCCTTATTTGTACAATCTTCTCAGTGGTCTCGTGCACTAACTCGAGTCCCGTTAGCTGACTATCACCAATTTCAGCCCAACAAACTGGTGATCTACATTTTCACCCATACAAAGCTTCGAAAGGTGATGCCTTTAGGCTGGTGTGATAACTATTGTTGTCAGAAAATTCAACCATTGGTAGGTGAACTTTCCAATTATTCCCGAAGTCAATCACACAAGCACGTAGCTTGTCCTCCAACATTTGTATAGTACTGATGATAAGCAGTACTCATGTCCAATCGCGTACCCAAGGATTTCTGCAATGACTGCCAGAAGTGCGATGTAAAACGAGCATCGCGGTCAGAAATAATTGAGACTGGTACACCATGTGTCGAAAATATTTCCTTCAGATAGAGTCAGGTTAACTTCTCCATTTTGTCTATTTCCTTTATCGCCAAGAAATGAGCGGACTTTGTTAATCAGTCTACGATAACCCATATCGTGTCACAACCGGTAGGAGTCCGTGGTAGTTTGGTAATGAAATCCATTGAGATTTGCTCCTACTTCCACATAGGGATCTCAAGTTGTTGTAATAGTCCAGATGCTTTCTGATATTCCATTTTTACCTTCGAGCAGGTCAGACACTTACTCAAATATGTAGCTACATCCGCTTTCATATTAGGCCACCAGTAGTGCGCCTTCAGGTCATGATACATCTTGTAGGATCCAAGATGTATAGAGTATTTAGACTTGTGTGCCTCACTCATAACCAAGTCTCTCAGATTTCCATGCAGAGGTATCCAGAGTCTATCCATAAAATAACGAATTCCATCCGCCTTTACTTCCAACTGTTTATTCATTCCCCGTAATAATTAAGGACCAATATTTTCTGCCTTCAGAGCTTTGGCCTGAGCCTCTCGGATTTGTTCAGGTAACTGTTTGCTGATCGTAAGTTGCAAAGCTCGCACGCGTCGAGGCTTAGCAGTTTCTTTTCAACTCAGCGCGTCAGCAACTACATTAGCTTTTCCTGGATGGTATTTGATAGCACAATCATAGTCATTTAATAACTCTACCCAGTGTCTTTGCCTCATATTCAATTCCTTTTGCTCAAGGATGTGCTGAAGACTCTTGTGATTGGTGTAAATAGTGCACTTGGTACCGTAGAAGTAATGTCTCCAGATCTTTAAGGCAAAAACTACCGCACCCAGCTCCAAGTCATGGGTGGTATAGTTCTTCTCATGAACCTTTAGTTGTCTCGAGGCATAAGCTATCACTTTATCTCGTTGCATCAAGACACAACCGAGTCCTTGAACAGAAGCATCGCAGTAGACTACGAAATCATCACTTCCCTCCGGTAATGCCAGTATCGGTGCTCTACACAGTTTCTACTTTAGTAACTGGAAAGCAGACTCTTGACTATCACCCTATTTGTATGGTGTTCACTTTTGAGTCAAGGCTGTGAGAGGTTGAGCGATCTTAGAAAACCTTCAATGAACTGTTGATAATATCCTGCCAGTCCAAGAAATTGTCGTATCTCACTAGGCGTCTTGGGAACTGACCAATTCTTTATCGCCTCAATTTTTGCTGGATCGACATGTATCCCTTTCTCATTAACAATATGACCCAAAAATTACACTTCATGTAACACCTGAAATCAATGAAGAAAAGTATTGAAGAAACTAAAAGGCGTCTTGGGTGCTTTTTATCGTCAAAAGTCAATATTTTAATATAAAGAAGGCAAGGTCGCCCATATTGCCTTTCTTACTGCTGAGTTCGACTGAGACAAGAAGAAAAGAAGCTGAATTTGGGTTTTCTCTCTGTTGTGAAGAAGTAGAAGGCTGAAATTTTCATTGGTAAGTATTTTCGTGTTAAATGGTTCTGTTTTTATGGGATTTTCATCCTAATAATCGATATTTAAGTGCTATTTGTGTTTGAGTGTTTGTTTTGCTTGATTTAGGTGCTCGAACTCTTGTGCAAACAAGTTTGGTGGAGTTTTGCTTGTTTGCTGCAATAGGTGAGTTCTAGACCCCGGTTTCTACATGTTTTAAACTGTTTTGGGGCTGAAAATGCATGATTAAAATGTTTTACCAATGATTTTTGTTTACCCGTATGTTTATGTATGTATATGCTTTTGTTGTATGCTTGTTTATGTGTTGTGGTTGCTTAAAATGTTAAGTTTATGCTTAGAACAGGTACAAATGCAGATCTGGATTAGTTTTGATTCTGAAAAATGAATAACACGTGGTCATGCGCCCAAACAGGGCCCATGCGCCAAGGTTTAGGCTTAGAAATGCCTAAGTACAGGTCATGCGCCCAAACATGGCCCATGCGCCTAGAACTTGCCTTAGAAAAATTTTAAGTAGGGCTCATGCGGCCCAATAGTGTCCAGGCGCCCAACCCTTTTGTTCAGGCGCCTATATGCTAGTCATGCGCCTGAACAGTTCATGCGCCCAGAAATGTAAGCTAAAATGCCTAAGGGTAGGATTCATGCGCCCGAATAGTGTTAATGCACCTAAGCAGGTCTCATGCGCATGCATAGTGCCCATGCTCTTAAACACTTAGAAAATTTTCTGGAATTTTAGGAAATCAGAATTTTAGTGTTTGACCCTGGTTTGACTTTGTGTTATTATTTGATTATTTTATTTATGTTTGGGCCGTTCTTGTGTTCCTTATTATTATACTATTACGTGACTTTACGTGGTGTGATTTTATCTGTATCCATGAAGTATTATCATTAAAGAAAGTGGAAAGATCAATGATAATGAAAAGTGAAACATAAAGAACGAAAGAAAGTCTTGCAAGCAAATTCACATGAGGTCCACAACCATTAGGTTGTTAGCTCAACTGTGTGCGGTTTAGCTAACCCGTTGGATGCACACAGGGTCAATCTTTGAGATTGAAGGGACCTTTGTTGCTGCCCCGGTACTGGAGTCAGCTTCGTGCACCAGTTTGGGGTCTATTTGTAGACCTCGGCTTAGTACCAGTTTTATGTGCATTATTTAGGGGCATAGCACATTGGTCTGGATTAAGTGAAAGATTAAAATAAAAGTTCATAATGAATGATGATGGAAATGGTAAAAGAAGATAATGGATGTTATCTAACTGTACGTATGATGTGTGATCACGTACGAAAGAAATGAATATTATTTTAAAAGGGTATTTTCATATATAAATCTTACGAGGTATTTTAATGTTTTTTTAAACTAGGGCTCACTCAGCAATGCTGACTTTTATGCATTTTCAGTTGGCAGGTAATTTTGCTGAGGATGGCACATGGGGAGGCTACTCGTCAGGGCTAGACTGGCATCCGTTCACCCTTAATATCATTGTTGTTTTGTAATGCAAATAATATGGGCTTTTGTAACTGATAATAATCAATGATGTATTGCTTAGCAACAATCTTTATTATTGAATGGGTGGCTTTTGATATTGACTCCGCTACATTGATTCGTACACTATATAATGTTTTTAAATATATTTTGCTATGATTGACCAACTGTGAGGTCTCCGGGAACGGGGCCTTACAAGTTGGTATCAAAGCTTGGTTTAAGAGAAATAGGTAAATATTTTCAAAACCTAAACTTAAATTGAGAATGGGACGAATGGAGGGATGCCAGCTCGAGTAGCTACGTGCCATCAGGTATTTCTTTTCTTAATGTAACTGGTATTATATGCGTGTGCTATTTGATTTATGTGCCTTTAGTAGATTTGATAGTAATGTAGTCAGGATAGGAAATGCTCAGGGGATGAAGAGTAAAGTAAGTGGCTAATCATAATTGCTATTGTAATTAGGGACTTACTATACTTGACATAAACTGAGCTAATACCTTGAATGACCGTGTTGGTGTTTGAATCTTATAGTGTTTAGAGGATGGCCGGAGGGAGCTCATCTAAGGCTTCTAGAGGTGGAGCATGGGATTGACGTGCTGGTAGACCACGCGCCGCAAAGAACAAGACGAGGACTACAAAGATGGCTCCTGGTGAGCCTGGGATTCATCACCCGGAGGGCGGTGATGAGAGTGCCAACCTGAGAGCCTCAATGAAAGAGGCAGTGGTTGAGGAGGTTCATCAAGTCATGCAGACGATCCTACCGTTTGTAGTGACTGAAGTCATCCGGGCTGTAAGGAATGATGAGAGGAAGGAGAAGGAGGAGGAAAGATGGAAGACGACTGGGAGAAGGGAGAATAAGGGAGATCATAATGATGAGGAGGAGTTGAATGCTACAAGGAGAGCCTCCAGTGATGAAGAAGATGTAGAGGTGCAGGAAACCGTGAGTGGATGCAGCTACGGGGCATTCTAAAGATGTAAACCCCCTACTTTTGATGGTAATGACAATGCTACAACTGCTCACCGCTAGGTAAGGGAGATGGAGGCGGTGTTAGAAATCAGTGAGTGTCGGGAGGACCAGAAGGTGAGGTTCGCCACTCACTCGTTTGTTGACTCGGCTCTATGCTGGTGGGACAATATTGTCCAAGCCGAGGGCAACCGGGCCATTGGGAGGATAAGATGGGAAGAGTTGAAAAAGATGGTGATTGATGAATTCTGTCCTCACAGGGAACTAGACAAGATAGAGAGAGAGTTCCTACAGCTTGAGGCGAGAACCATGACCCACCAGCAATACACTACAAAGTTTAATGAGATGGTGAGGCTGGTGCCGGATCAACTGACGCCGATGTCAAGGAAGATTAAGAGGTATGGCAGGGATTGCCAGCTGATATCCGCAGGCACTTGATTATTACCCGACCAAGCACTTTTAGGTCAGCGGTGGATCTAGCTGGGAGGTTGTACGATGAAAGAGAGGTGGCGGTGGTTGATGTGAAGAAGACTGATTATGGTGACAAGAACTGGAGAGGGAAACAATTCGGGCATGGCTGTTTCACCCCGAATAATAAGAGGATGAGAATGGATGATCGAGGAGTGGGGTCATCAAGCTTAGGGATGAAGAGGTGTGGCCAATGTGGGAAGGAGCACACTGGTATTCTGCATGAGGGGTGTGACTGTTTGTTTCAAGTGTGGGATGCCTGGTCATATAGCAAAAGATTATGGAATGCCGAAGTGCTTCAACTGTGGCGAGACTGGCCACAGGAGCCACGAATGCAGGAAGCCTAGAACTAAAAGCTCTGGGGCCAAGAAGGGGGCTAAAGAAGGTGGACAGAGGGCAAGTGCTAGAGCCTTCACGATGACCCGAGAAGAGGCTCGGGTAGACCCCGACGTCGTGTCAGGTATGTTTCTAGTAAACCAAACTTGTGCCTCTGTATTATTTGATTCTGGTGCTAGTAGGAGTTTCATTTCTGCTGCTTTCTATGCTAAGTTGACTGTTAGTAGTAGAAGTATTGATGAGCCATTTGAGGTAGAAACTGCTATTGGTAAGTCTACCAGAATTTCTGATATGTTAGAAGACTACGACATAGAACTAGAGGGCCATAGGTTCTCTGCTAAACTATATGTGATGCCCCTAGGCGGATTTGATGTAGTACTAGGGATGGATTGGTTAGCAGCCTATGAGGCAAATATCGTGTGTTGTAAGAAGATGATTCGAATAATTACTCCAGATGGATGTTCGGTGACGGTCTACGGTGATCGCGTCACTACGGTTCCGAAGGTGGTTTTAATGGTGGTGGCAGAGAAGTGCATGAAGCGGGGATGTAGTGCCTACCTGGCTTATGTGAAGGATGTGGACGCTTCAGTACCATAGTTGTCTGAAGTACCCGTGGTGTGTGACTTCCCAGACGTGTTCCCAGAAGGTTTACCAGGTGTGCCACCAGATCACGAGATTGAGTTTTAGATAGATCTGATACCCGGTGCTCAACCTGTTGCCAAAGCACCGTATCGATTGGCTCCGATGGAGATGAAAGAACTGATGGCCCAATTATAAGAGTTGATGGACAAGGGATTCATCCGACCAAGCATCTCTCCCTGGGGTGCTCCGGTCTTGTTTGTTAAGAAGAAAGATGGTAGTATAAGGATGTGCATAAACTACCGGGAGCTAAACAAGTTAACGGTGAAGAACAGATATCCCCTGCCCAGAATAGATGACTTGTTCGATCAGCTCCAAGGTGCCAGTTGGTTCTCAAGGATAGATCTCCGATCTGGCTAACATCAATTGAAGGGGAAGGAGCAAGATACTCCTAAGACAGCTTTTCGCGCGCGTTATGGACACTACGAGTTTCTCGTCATGTCCTTCGGTTTAACTAACGCGCCAGCTACCTTTATGAATCTGATGAACCGAGTGTGTCGGCCAATGTTGGATAAATCAATGATTCTGTTTATTGATGATATCCTGATCTATTCAAGGAGCGAAGAAGAGCATGCCGACCACATACGTGAAGTGTTGGAGACACTTAGAAAGGAGAAGCTATATGCTAAATTCTCTAAGTGTGCTTTTTGGTTGCGTGAAGTTCAATTTTTGGGTCATGTGGTGAATTCTGAAGGAATCATGGTGGACCCTGCAAAGGTTGAGGCGGTGATGCAATGGAAGTCGTTAAAGACGCCATCCGAGATTCACAGTTTCTTGGGTTTAGCGGGCTACTACCATAGGTTCATTCAAGACTTTTCCAAGATAGCCTCACCTTTGACAGAGTTGACTCGCAAGGATGTGAAGTATGTGTGGGGACAGGAACAAGAGGATGCTTTTGAGAAGTTAAAGACAAGATTAACTCAAGCTCCTGTCTTGAAATTGCCCGAGGGGAACGAGGATTTAGTGGTCTATTCGGATGCTTCCTATTCGGGACTGGGTTGCGTGCTAATGCAACGTGGGAGAGTAATAGCTTATGCATCCCGGCAATTGAAGACCCATGAGACCAATTACCCCACTCATGACTTAGAGCTAGCAACGATGGTTTTTGCGTTGAAGATTTGGAGGCATTACTTATATGGGACAAAGTGCACAATCTTCACGGACCACAAGAGCTTAAAGTATTTCTTTGATTAGAAAGATCTCAACATGAGGCAGAGGAGGTGGTTAGAGCTGACCAAGGATTATTATTGTGAAATCCATTACCACCCAGGCAAATTCAATGTAGTGGCTGATGCCCTGAGCCGAAAGGAGAGACCCGAGCCAATCCGGGTGAATGCTTATCAATTGGTGATGACCTCTGACGTGATGACACAGGTCAAAGAATTTCAGGATGAGGTATTGCAAGAAGATTGCCTTAACTCTGAAAGGATGAGAGGTCTAGTCACGGAGTTAGGAGAAAGTACCCACGGAGTTAGAACCCGCTTCGGGCGGATGTGGATTCCCCGATATGGAGATCTACGGGGGCGAATTATGGATGAAGCTCATAAGACTCGATACTCCATTCATCTCGGTGTTACCAAAATGTATCAAGACATGAAGAAAGATTACTGGTGGCCGGGAATGAAGCGTGATGTAGTGGAGTATGTGAGTAAATGCCTTACTTGTCTACAAGTAAAGGTAGAACATCAGAAGCCATACGGGAAGATCCAACCGTTGGATATACCCGAGTGGAAGTGGGAGTACATCACCATGGACTTCATACGAAGCTATCCCGTACGGCGAAGGGGTACGATACCATATGGGTGATCCTTGATCGTCTGACGAAGAGTGCTCACTTCCTACTGATCCGCGAGATGTATTCCTCTGAGAGACTGGCGGATCTGTTCATTAAGGATATTATAGCTCGTCATGGTGTGCCGGTGTCTATCATGTCAGACTGTGACACCCGGTTCACATCGAAGTTTTGGAAAAGATTCCATGATGCGATGGGGACGAGGCTACATATTAGCATGGCTTACCATCCTCAAATAGATGGTCAGTCTGAGAGGACAATTCAAACGCTCGAGGATATGCTCCGAGCATGCGTGATCGACTTTGGAGGAAGTTGGGATGAACACCTATCGTTAGCGGGGTTCTCATGCAACAACAGCTATCATGCCAGCATTGGTATGCCACCTTATGAGATGCTATACGGTAGAAGGTGTAGGACACCACTATGTTGGGGAGATATTGGGCAAAAGGAAATAGGAAGTATCGAGGTGATCGAGGCTACGATAGAGAAATTGGAAAAGATCAAAGCCTTTATGAGGGCGGCAAAGGATAGACAGAAGTTGTATGCCGACAAAAGGCGTAGACCAATTGAATTCAACATGGGTGATAGAGTAATGTTGAAGGTCTCGCCTTGGAAGGGGATCATCCGGATCCGAAAGAGGGGCAAGCTGAGCCCGAGGTACATAGGGCCTTTCCGAATCGTTGCACGAGTAGGGGAGGTGGCCTATCGATTAGAAATGCCTGATGAGCTAAGTGGAATTCATTCGACATTCCATGTATCTCATCTGAGGAAATGCTTAGCCAATGAAGACATGACTGTACCACTGGATGATATAGAAGTGGATGAATGGCTCAACCATGTGGAGCAACCAGTGGCAATCATCGATCGGAAGGAGAAGAGATTGAGAAATAAAGTGGTTCCACTTGTGCGGGTGCAGTGGAAACACCGGAAGGGTTCTGAGTCTACGTGGGAGACGGAAGAAGAAATGAGACGGCATTACCCACAGTTATTTGAAGAGTGATGGGTTTCGGGGACGAAACCTCTTTAAGGGGGTAGACTTGTAACAACCGAAATTTTGCCACATAAAAGAAAGAAAAGAAAAATATTTTGAAGAAAACTAAAAGAAGCCAAAGTTAAGGGGTGCTTTGTGTAAATAGTACACAAAAGTCAATATTTTAATATAAAGAAGGCATGGTCGCCCATTTTACCTTTCTTACTGCTGAGTTCGACTGAGACAAGAAGAAAAGAAGCTGAATTTGGGTTTTCTCTCGGTGAGTTCTATACCTGGTTTCTACATGTTTTAAACTGTTTTGGGGCTGAAAATGCATGATTAAAATGTTTTACCACTGATTTATGTTTACCCGTATGTTTATGTATGTATATGCTTTTGTTCTATGCTTGTTTATGTGTTATGGTTGCTTAGAATGTTAAGTTTATGCTTAAAACAGGTACAAATGCAGATCTGGATTAGTTTTGATTCTGAAAAATGAATAACAGGTGGTCATGAGCCCAAACAGGGCCCATGCGCCTGAGGTTTAGGTTTAGAAATGCCTAAGTATAGGTCATGCTCCCAAACAAGGCCCATGCACCTGGAACTTGCCTTAGAAAAATTTTAAGTAGGGCTCATGTGCCCCAATAGTGTCCAGGCGCCCAACCCTTTTGTTCAGGCACCTAAGTGCTAGTGATGCGCCTGAACAATTTATGCCCAGAAATATAAGCTAAAATGCCTAAGTGTAGGATTCATGCGCCCGAATAGTGTTAATGCGCCTAAGCAGGGCTCATGCGCCTGCATAGTGCCCATGCGCCTAAACACTTAGAAAATTTTCTGGAATTTTGGGAAATCGGAATTTTAGTGTTTGACCCTGGTTTGACTTGGTGTTATTATTTGATTATTTTATTTATGTTTTGGGCTTTTCTTTTGTTCCTTATTATTATACTATTACGTGACTTTACGTGGTGTGATTTTATCCGTATCCGTGAAGTATTATCATTAAAGAAAGTGGAAAGATCAATGATAATGAAAAGTGGAACATAAAGAACGAAAGAAAGTCTTGCAAGCAAATTCATATAAGGTTCACAACCATTAGGTTGTTAGCTCAACTGTGTGCGGTTTAGCTAACCCGTTGGATGCACACACGGTCAATCTTTGAGATTGAGGGGACCTTTGTTGCTGCCCCAGTACTGGAGTTAGCTTCGTGCACCAGTTTGGGGTCTATTTGTAGACCTTGGTCCAGTACCAGTTTTATGCACATTATTTGGGGGCATAGCACATTGGTCTGGATTAAGTGAAAGAATAAAATAAAAGTTCGAAATAAATGATGATGGAAATGGTAAACGAAGATAATGGATGTTATCTAACTGTACGTATGATGTGTGATCACGTACAAAAGAAATGAAAATTATTTTAAAAGGGTATTTTCATATACAAATATTACAAGGTATTTTAATGTTTTTTTTAAATAGAGCTCACTCAGCAACGCTGACTTTTATGCATTTTCAGTTGGCAGGTAATTTTGCTGAGGATGGCACATGGGGAGGCTACTTGCATAGAATGGCATCGTTCACCCTTAATATCATTGTTGTTTTGTAATGCAAATAATATGGGCTTTTGTAACTGATAATAATCAACGATGTATTGCTTAGCAACAATCTTTATTAATGAACGGGTGGCTTTTGATATTGACTCCGCTGCATTGATTCGTACACTATATAATGTTTTTAAATATATTTTGCTATGATTGACCAACTGTGAGGTCTCCGGGAACGGGGCCTTACACTTCACGTATCCAGAAATCACACTTAGAAAACTTAGCGTACAGTTGTTCTTTCCTAAGTAATTCCAAGATTAAACGCAGGTGCTCTTCATGTTCTTCCTTGGTCCTTGAGTAGATCAATATTTCATCAATAAACACAATAACAAACCGATCGAGATAGGGTTTGCACACACGATTCATGAGATCCATGAATACTGCTAGTGCATTTCTCAAACCAAATGGCATGACCAAGAACTCGTAATGACCATAACGTGTACGGAAAGCTGTCTTCGAGATGTCTTCCTCTCGAACTCTCAGTTGATGGTACCCAGACCTCAAGTCAATCTTAGAGTAATAGCTTGATCCTTGAAGTTGATCGAATAAATCAGCTATACGAGGTAGTGGGTATTTATTCTTGATCGTAACCTTGTTCAATTCCCTATAGTCAATGCACATTCGAAATGTACCATCCTTTTTCTTAACAAGCAGAACTGGTGCTCCCCAAGGCAACGAGCTCGGTCGGATAAACCCTTTATCCAACAGCTCATGTAGTTGAGCAGATAATTCTTGTAGTTCGTTCGGAGCTAACCGATAAGGTACCTCGCAATTGGAACGGTTCATGGAGTCAAATCAATCTGGAATTCAACTTGACGATGAGGTGGTAATCCAGGCAGATCCTCTAGAAACACCTCAGGAAAGTCACGAACGACAGGGATATCATCTATCCTCTTTTCTTCTAGTTGTTTGTCAGTGACGAGTGCTAATATGGCTAAGCGACCTTTCCGTAACAACTTTTGGGCTTTCATGAACGAGATTATGCCCATCACTGCTCCACTTCTATCACCTCTGACCGTAAGAATTTCCTCACCAATAGGGATTCCTATGATCTTCTCGTGACATATGACTTCCGCTTGCGTGTCAGGATGCCAATCCATGCCTACTACTACATCAAAACTCCCTAGTGTAACAGGCATGAGATCTATTGCAAAAGTATGACCAGCAAGTTCTATCTTGCAATCTCTAAGGATATGCGTTACGTAAATCTGCTTACCGTCAGCTAACTCTACGGTGTAATTAGATTCTAATGCTGAGGACATATCACTTAAAAGACTACTAAACTTAGTGGAGATGAAACTCCTATCGGCTCCAGTATCAAATAGTACGATAGCAAAACGACCGTTAATCAAAAATTTACTAATTATAGTTGTAGGGTCGTTTAGAGCCTCACCTAAGCCAATGACATCGTTATTATTGCCATTGCCATTGTTGTTGTTGCTGTTGTTGCTGCCATTGTTGTTGTTGTTCCCAGCATTTTCGTTCTTCCTCAGCTGTGGATAGTTTCTCCTGTAATGGCCCTCTTTCCCGCACTCAAAACAACCTTTTGGCGTTTCTTGAGTTTGTTGAGGCTTCCTCATCAATTCACTACGGCAATCTTCACTGCGTGTCCAACTTTACCACAACACTGGCATCGAAAACTGTCACACCTGCCGGTGTGGTGGTAATTGCATCAGTTGCATTTGGGATTTTTCCCCACATAGCCTCCTTGTCCCTGTGGTGCCGAAGATGACTGATTAAAGTTACGATTGTTATCGAACTTTCTTTGTTGTTGGTGAGGTTGGTGCTGCTGAGCGTACTGCTGTTGTTGTTGTTGTTGGTTGCTGGAGGATGAGCCTTTATTACCAGTATTCTCCTAGTTACATTTGTTATCGGGTTTGCTAGCCACTACGCCACATTTGGGTAATCTTCCCTGCTCTACTACCTGATCAGTCAGCTCTGGATAGCCTGTGGGCTAACTGGATAGCCTGTGGGCTAACTAGATAGCCTGTTGTATGGTCGCATGGTTTGAGGCTGTCACCATACTCTGGATCTCGGGCACCAGTCCACGTATGTAATGCTCAATCCTTTTGTGCATCTTATTAACCATTCCCGGGCATAGTGTGGCCAACTCATGAGACCGGGTCGTGTAGGCTTCAATCTTAGAGCCTTGTATTTTGAGTTGCCAAAATTCCATTTCTAGCTTCTGCACCTCGTTTCGGGGGCAATACTCCTCTGTCATAATCTCCTTGAATTCATCCCAGGGTAGGTCATTAGCCATTGCCTGACCTAGCATTTGCACCTGGGCATTCCACTAGGAGAGGGTTGCGCCTTCAAGGGTTCCAGTAGCGTACTTTACTTGATCAGCTAGCGGACAGTTACATTTTGTGAAGACGGATTCAGTCTTCTCGAACCATCGTACTAGTCCCGCAGCTCCTTCAGTCCCGTTGTAGGTATGGGGCTTGCAATCCATAAAGGTTTTGTAGGTACAGGGTGGGGGTCCTGTTTCGACCAACCAAACATTAGTTGAGTAGCCTAGACGAGCAGCTAGGATAATCGATTAAACCACTTTTATCATTTACCTGCTGGATGTCCAGTTTGGGCAGCAGCCACTGCCGCCTGTACATGTTCATTTATCAAAGCAGCCAGCTCAGCGGGAGTCATGTTTACCGTAGCCGCGCCGCGTCCGCGCCCCGCGCCACCCCCGCATCCACGTCCCCTTCCGTGTCCATCCATATTTCACTTTACATTCACAAATACAATAATGAGTAACATCCAACACATTAATCTCATTGAGGTACAGTAAATAATAAGAAATAATGAATTTGTCACAACCACAACATTTATAACCAAATAATAACCAAAGATAGATAAATTGTAAATGATTCACAAAATATTTCATCAATGTCAAAATTTTAGTTTTTTCAGTTGGTGGGAAACAACCCTTCCTATATGGCTTTCAAAAGAGAAGAAACACTATATAGTCCAAGTCATGTAAAAGTAGAATCAGTCCAACACGTCAGATCCGTCACTGTCTTCTTCCATTTCTTCCGGTTCTTCTTCCTCCGGGGCTTCCTCAGGTGCTTCTTCTGGTTCTTCCTCCGGATCTTCTTCTTCAGGGTCTTCTGCAGGTGCAGGGGCTTTGTCAATCTGAAGCGCTGCTAGCTGTGCTTCTAGGTCAGCAAATCTATCATCTACCACTATGTTCTGATGATCCTGCGCGTTCATGCGCTCGGTAACCGTTAGCACATTGCCTGCTAGAGTATGATGCCCACCAATGGCCATCGATAGTCGTTCCTGGAGCGTCTCTACCTGTAACCGCAACTGGCGCATCTTGTATCTTAGGGCAGAATTTTCATCTGTGAGTCCTCTAATACGTTGTCGCTTAGTGTCTAGTGTAGCCACCAATGCTGCAAACGCCTGCTCGTGTGGGATGTCTAAGGTAGGAAGTGTGTGTGCTGATGAAGATGTCGATGATCTCGTCCGGGGTCGGGTAGGCTACAGGTGGTACTCGCTCCCGGTAGGTCATACGATGTATGTAAGTGGGGCAGAAATCCCAGTTCCGGGGAGGGTCGAGCTTAGGTATCGCGAATGGTTGATGCCAGTCAATTTCTTCAGATGGGTAAGGGTGTCAGGGCCAGTCCGATCACCTATCGGGTACGGGTGAGAAAGGAGGTGATTCAGACCGTGCAGGTCTCTTGCCCAAATCACAAGATGATGATGCCATGCTGCGAAGTACGTGATGCGTATGCCAATGAGTATACAGTAAGGAAGTAAGTGACGAGTAACTAACAAACTGTGCGGTTATAGTCTAGTGTGTGTATGCAACCTAGTTCCCTATAACCAATGGCTCTGATACCATCTGTCACACCCTCAGGATCTCAGTCATTAGTTACTCAGAACGACTCTATATGAATAAACAAACCAAAATCAGAGTTTAACTTTAAAACGATGCGGAAGCGTTTAGTAAACATGAAAAACCAAAAATAATGTAACACAGTATAATAATGCGCAAACACGCGCCCACTGTTGTGCAAAATGAGTACATAATTGTTTTAATAAATAAAAACCAACAAAGGCTTCCAACAACGCTGACATCTACAATGCTGACCCGTGAATGTGCTCTTAGGCAATGGTAACTTCAACCTGAGAATAGCATACTAAAAGAGTCAACACAATGGTTGGTGAGTTCAAGAGTTTGCATAAACATAACAGTAACAATATAAAATATTAGAGTGCATTGAATTAGATAGCTAGTCTAAATTCACAAGTAATAACCATAGTGATTTCGCGATCGAAGCTGATTGTGTTTCGTTTGTTGCCTCTCGTCATGACTTACCAGGTCATGACAATGTTTATGTTAGGACAAAATTGCACCAGTTTGACCTTGAGTCGAACAGGTGGGGCTCGTCAGACCCAGTAGTACTACCCAAGATTTCCCGCTAGTTACCATTATTAATGATCCGAAAGTGTGAGGACTTTGATGGTATATCACACTATGTTACACTATACACAACTTATAATCAATAAAGCTTTTGTAACAAGTATGCTATCTCCCCCAAAAGAGAGTGTATAAAAGAGTGGGGCATGAACTCACCTGGTGCACACGAATGATATAAAAGCTTAACTTGAAAAAGAGAGAGGAAAGACAACCTTCAAAGGTTACCTAGAACATGCAAGTACATGAGTACGTGTGCACAAAATCATCATTAACCCTAAGTACTCTATAAACACATGGACTCAAGGTTGTGGAAAAACAAGACACATTGACCCAGTTGACCCATTGACCCGTTGGTGACATTTTTGTTGAAATCCTATTTAATCAAGCATAACAATTCATCATACATGGTTATCATACAAGTTGTTCATGTATGCCACATCATTAACCACTTGTTCTACCAAGATCATCATACAATCTAGTTTATCATCCAACTCATCATCATGTATAACCACTAAGAGTCGAAATTTCCACATGACCAATTAAGCATCCATATAACTAAATTAACACATTCTATCATATTAAACATCATCAATAAACATTCAAACATGACCCTAACATCACAAACATGTCCAATTCATAATATCCAAAGTTCCACACAATTAAAGTTTCCCTTTTGGGAAAGTAGTATCCCAAAATCAATCTAACACTCAATCCAATCATGAGTTCACCAACCCAATACCTATTCAAGCTCATGACTATCATTTAAACATGTTCAACATCATCAAATCATCCTAATTCATCAATCTCATATCCAAAAGTTTCTACTTTTAGCAAGGTATGAACTACATGATCAATTCATGGATTTTCTTGCATAACAATCACTATCCAACATTCATACAACATCATTAACATCATAGCATCATCAATTCATCATCAAATCATCAAGTCCATGCACAAAAGTTACTATTAATAGTAAGCTATGAACTACGCATCAAAACCACGAATTTCTTGCACAATCCACGTAAACTATCATCAATACTATCTAACTAACATCATAAAATCAACAAACCATCAAAAATTCGACACTCAAGTACCCAAATCGACTAGGGTTTCGGCCCACATAAAAAATCCATGAAAAATCACAAAAATCTAACCTTTAATCGTGTAATGGACAAGAATTAAAGCCTCTAACGTGTTGTATTGCTTGGAATCAATCAAAATCGAGGCTTTCTTGCTTGTTCTTGGTCGAATTTCGCAATGTGTGTGTTTGGGGGTGGTGATCGCGGCTGAACAAGGGTTGGGGGGACTAGGGTTGGATTTTTGGTAAGTTTTATGTTTAGAATAATTACCTTTTAACCCTTATTGTTTATGTTTTATAAAAACTAATCTTTTAAACACTTTTTAAAAGGTTTTAACTTAATAATACAAACATTATTAGGCAACAATAATATTAATATGCATTATTTTCACTAGTCACAAAAATACACGAATTAAATACACACGTTGGCATGTTACAAGATAAAATCCACAAATATTATTTAAATTGCGTAAGCACAACTAATAACCAACATTATTAGTTAAATAATTATCTGTTTATCATTATTAATTATTATTAAGTCACCAAAGTTCAACGACAACTAGTGTGTGCTCACGACACGTGTATGCAAGGCCTAACGGAACTAACGGAGTTTGGTAACGGAAAAGTACCGGATGTCATAAATTTGATTCTTGATTCTTAGTGAGTTAACGCAAGTAGTTTCTAGGTCCTTTATATCTACTTTCCTTGCCTAGATGGTCAATAATGAATTATGTCGATCCACGGTTATCATTTTGATTGATTCGGTAGAGTTTTGAGGCAAGAGTGTTCGAAGTTGGTTGTGGGCTGTGCCCTTAGTGTTTTGGCAATGTGTAGATTGATTTCAAGGTTCATTTGTATGGTTTCATGTTTAGTTTTTGTTTCTATTTAAACAACAGGTGCTATGTTCCATTTGTGATTGCTTAGTGTTATTCCAATGATTATTATGATCACATTAGATTAGAGTGGTTCACGAGTATGTTCGGAAAGCTTGGGAATCAAAACTCCATAGCATTGGAGGTTGTTTCGGAAAGCAAAAATCTATACATGCGAGAACTATTGTTTTTTAATATTTCTGTATAACTTGTTCCTTTCCTATGTATTTAGTTAAGTTTTCAATAATACTTTGATGCACCAATCTATATTTGCACAATTGTTTTTTGATATATTTACAAGTAAATCATATTTAATTGGTCGTGCTCCCTTGATTTAACTTCTTTTTCATCGATCACCTATTGTGTTTTTTATTGACATCTGAGTACATTCATTCTGCCACTTTAATTTGATTCTCGATTCTTATTGAGTTAACGTGAGTAGTTTCTTGGTCCTTTACATCTAGTTTCCTTACCTAGACTATCAATAAAGAATTTGTTTCCTTGACATCTGATTACATTCATTCCACCACTTTAATTTAATTCTTGATTCTTATTGAGTTAACGCGAGAAGTTTCCAGGTCCCTTAAATCTACTTTCCTTGCCTAGATGGTCAATAATGAAATATGTGGATCCACGGTTATCATTTTGATTGATTCAGTTGAGTTTGAGGCAAGAGTGTTCGAAGTTGGTTGTCGACTGTGCCCTTAGTGTTTTGGCAATGTGTAGTTTGATTTCAAGGTTCATTCGTGTGGTTTCATTTTCGGTTTTTGTTATTTAAAGAACATGTACTATGTTCCATTTGTAATTGATTAGTGTGATTCCAATGATTATTATAATCACATTTGATTAGATTGGTTCACGAGTATGTTAAGAAAGCTTGATAATAAAAACTCCATAGCATTGGAGGTTGTTACGAAAGCAAAAAACTATCCTTGAGAGAACTATTGTTTTTTAATGTTTCTGTATAACTTGTTCCTTTCTTATGCATTTAGTTAACTTTCATCAACACTTTGATTCACCAAACTATAATTGCACAATTTTGATTAACATACAAGTAAATCATATTTAATTGGTCGTGTTTCCTTGATTTGACTTTGTTTTCATCGATCACCTATTGCGCTTTTGTTTGACGTCTGGTTATATCCATGCCGCCACTGTAATTTGATTCTCGATTCATATTGAATTAAGACGAGTAGTTTCTAGGTCCTTTACATCTAGTTTCCTTGCCTAGATGGTCAATAAAGAATTATATGGATCCACGGTGGAAATGGGATAACATTACGATGGATTTTGTTACAAAGTTACCAAGAACCTTTCGAGGGCATGATGACATTTGGGTAATCATGGATAAGCTTACCAAATCAGCTCACTTCCTACCTATTTGAGAAGACAATGACTTATCAAAACTAGCATAACTATATGTAGTGACCAGGCATGGAGTGCCATTATCGATTATCTCAGACCGTGATAGTCGCTTCACTTCACGATTTTGGAGATCTCTCCAACAGGCTTTGGGGACCCGTCTTGACTTAAGCACTACATACCACCCTCAAACCGACGGTCAAAGTGAAAGAACCATTCAGACTCTGGAGGACATGTTAAGAGCTTGCGTGATCGACTTCGTTGGAAGTTGGGATAACCACCTTCCCCTAGTTGAGTTCTCTTACGATAATAGTTATCATGCAAGTATAAAAGCAGCTCCGTATGAAGCCCTATATGGTAGAAAGTGTCGATCACCATTAAACTGGAATGAGATTGGTGATAGCCAAGTCATAGGACCCGATATCATAATGAAAACCACAGACAAGGTATTTAAGATTAAGGAATGATTGAGAGCAGCCAGAGATTGTCAGAAGAAATACGCCGACAGAAGACAAAAGCCCCTGGAATTTCAAGTTGGTGATAGAGTGATGTTAAAAGTCGCACCATGGAAGGGCGTAGTCAGATTTGGCAAGAAAGGCAAGCTAAGCCCAAGATACATTGGACCATTTAAAGTTTTGTCAAGGGTTGGCCCGGTAGCATACCAATCAAGGCTACCTCAAGAATTGAGCTACATACATGACACTTTTCATGTGTCTAACTTGAAGAAGTGTCTCGCAGGAAAAGCCTTGGAATTACCATTAAAAGAGGCTATAATAAATAACAAGTTGAACTTTGTGGAGGAGCCTATAGAGTTTACTGACAGAATGGTCAGGAAACTTAGGCAAAGCTGCATACCTAGGGTTAAAGTAAGATGGAACTCTAGGCGAGGACTCGAGTTCATATGGGAACGAGAAGATGAGATGAGAAAAGAGTATCTGCATCTCTTTAAACCTACTCGTTCGGACTCTAATGAAACTAAAATTTCAGGGTGAAATTTCCCAAATGATGGGAGAATGTAACAACCAGGTTTTAGGTCCTACTTTAAATCTTAATGTAATCTAACAGTATTCCATTTTATTATTATGATTATTTTTGTCTTCCATGTTAATTGACTTCATGCTTGATTTCCTTAGAAGATTCTTTTATGACTTGCCTTAGTCTAGAATTCATTGAGTGATGCCAGAAAGTACAAAATGATAACCCGCATTTGCTGGTCTTCATCTGCATTTGCTACAGTGTTCATCCGCATTCAGCAATTTAAGTCTTTTGTTCATCCGCATTTGCTATAGTGTTCATCTGTATTCAGCAGTTTAAGTCTTTTGTTCTTCCTCATTTGCTACAGTGTTCATCCGCATTTAGCAGTTTATGTCTTTTGTTCATCCGCATTTGCTACAGTGTTCATCTGCATTCAGCAGTTTAAGTCTTTTGTTCATCCGCATTTGCTACAGTGTTCATTCGCATTTGCTACAGTTCATCCGCATTCGTTCTACCAGCATTTCTTTGGACACTTAGAATATTTTCTGAAGACTTTCATCCGCATTAGTCATCCACTGTGGATAATGGTTGTCCGCTGTGGACATACTCAATGTTCTATTCATCCGCTGTGGACCATTAGTCATCCACTGTGGACAAAGGCTGTCCGCTGTGAACACTTAGCATTTAAGTTGTCCACTGTATACTTTATTCATGCGTTGTGGACACTTAAGTTATTTCTGAAATTTTGGGTGTAGAATCTAAGTGACCTTAGAAAAATTAGAGTTATAAATTTAACTAATAAAATATGTGTATACATACACATCTTCAGCACACATAAATGCATATATATTATTGCACTTAAAAACTTATAAGACTAAAATTTCCAACAATTTCACTACATAATAACATACAAATATATATATATATATATATATATATATATATATATATATATATATATATATATATATATATATAATTATATATATAACAAACACCCTCCTCTCATTCGGCCACCCCCACCCCCATACACTCCTCTCCCTTGACTATTTCAAAACCACACCCATACTCAACCCCTCTCTTCTCCCCATACATGCAAACTTCCACTCTTCTCTCCATCTCTCTCTAGCTCTTGAAGCAGCCATCTCTCCTAAGAAATCCAGCACTCTCTTCTTCATTCCAACAAGATTTCAAAGATAACTTCATCAACATTCGACCAAGACCCAAACAAAGCTAGAAGGTGAGCTAAAGTGAGTTTTCATGCAAGGTTCTTGCAAGAACAAGGTGTTCCAGCTCAAGCTCGTGAATCAACAGCCCTCAAACTCTACAAATCGTTCCAAAATCACAAACTTTCAAAGTGAAAGCTTCAACTCACCCGAACAAAGTCATTTCTTGTATTTGTTCCCACTTTTCTACCATAAGTCTCACTTTTCTTGTTCAAAACAGAAACCTGCGGCCATGCTACTATCTTTGGGGAACTCACGACTTCACATAAGGTATATTTTAAAGATTTTATATGGACCAAGGGTTGGTGCACCCGATCTCAGCCCGAAAAACCCTCCCTTTCATGTGTTTTAGCACAGAAAACCCACCTGTTTTGAAAAGCCCCTCAACCCATGTTATCATCCTGCTAAAAACAGTTTATGAACATCTTAATTATCTGGGTTAAAAGTTACAAAAGGGTTTGATGATGTTTAAGCTAAAACCATGACGATTACACATGTGTAAATATGGTATTTCACCCTTAAATGCAACAGGTGGTGCTATGAATGCAAAAATCCCTGAGCTAACTTTTATTCCAGTAGTTTGGTGATAAATAATGTTTGCAGTTGGTTGTGTACTGTGCTCTTAGTGTTTTGGCAATGAGTAGATTGATTTCAAGGCTCATTTGTGTGGTTTCATGTTCGGTTTTTGTTTCTATTTAAACAACAGTACTATGTTCCATTTGTGATTAATTAGTGTGATTCCAATGATAATAATAATCACATTTGATTAGATTGGTTTACGAGTATGTTCATAAAGCTCGAGAATCAAAACTCCATAGCATTAGAAGTTGTTTGGGAAAGCAAAAACCTATCCATGAAAGAACTATTGTTTTTTAATGTTTGTGTATAACTTGTTCATTTCCTATGTATTTAGTAAAGTTTTGTAAATACTTTGATTCACCAATCTATAATTGCACAATTTTGACTAAAATACAAGTAAATCATATTTAGTTAGTCGTGTTCCCTTGATTTGACTTCTTTTCATCGATCACCAATTGCGTTTTTTTATTGACGTCTGATTACATTAATTCCGCCACTTTAATTTGATTCTCGATTCTTATTGAGTTATCGCGAGCAGTTTCTTGGTCCTTTACATTTACTTTCCTTGCCTAGATGGTCAATAATGAATTATATGGATCCACGGTTATCATTTTGATTGATTCGGTTGAGTTTGAGGCAAGAGCATTTGAAGTTGGTTGTGGACTTTGCCCTTAGTGTTTTGGCAATGTGTACATTGATTTCAAGGTTTATTCATGTGGTTTCGTGTTCAGTTTTTGTTTCTATTTAAACAACAGGTACTATGTTCCATTTGTGATTGATTAGTATGATTCCAATGAATATTATGATCACATTTGATTTGATTGGTTCACGAGTATGTTCAAAAATCTTGGGAATCAAAACTCCATAGCATTGGAAGTTGTTATGGAAAGCAAAAAACTATACATGCGAGAACTATTGTTTTTTAATGTTTCTGTAAAACTTTTTCCTTTCCTATGTATTTAGTTAAGTTTTCATCAATTCATTGATGCACCAATCTATAATAGCACCATTTTGATATATATACAAGTAAATCATATTTAATTGGTCGTGCTCCCTTGATTTGACTTCTTTTCCATCGATCACCTGTTGTGTTTTTTATTGACGTCTGATTACATTCATTTCGCCACTTTAATTTGATTCTCGATTCTTATTGAATTAACACGAGTAGTTTCTAAGTCCTTTACATCAAGTTTCCTTGCCTAGATGGTCAATAAAGAATTATATGGATCCACGGTTATCATTTTGATTAATTCGGTTGAGTTTTGTGGCAAGAGTGTTCGAAGTTGGTTGTGGACTGTGCTCTTACTGTTTTGGCAATGATTTCAAGGCCCATTCGTGTAGTTTCATGTTTGGTTTTTGTTTTCTATTTAAACAACAGTACTATGTTCCATTTGTGATTGATTAGTGTGATTCCAATGATGATCATAATCACATTTGATTAGATTGGTTAACTAGTGTGTTCATAAAGCTTGAGAATCAAAACTCCATAGCATTAGAAGTTATGAAAAGCAAAACCTGTCAATGCAAGAACTATTGTTTTTAATATTTCTGTATAACTTGTTCGTTTCCTATGTATTTAGTTAAGTTTTTTTAAATACTTTGATTCACCAATATATAATTGCACAATTTTGATTAAAATACAAGTAAATCATATTTAATTTGTCGTGTTCCTTTGATTTGACTTCTTTTTCATCGATCACCTATTGTGTTTTTTATTGACGTCTGATTACATTCATTCTGCCACTTTAATTTGATTCTCTATTCTTATTGAGTTAACGCGAGTAGTTTCTAGGTCCTTTAGATCAACTTTCTTTGCCTAGATGGTTAATAATGAATTATGTTGATCCACGGTTATCATTTTTATTGATTCGGTTGAGTTTTCAGGCAAGACTGTTTGAAGTTAGTTGTGAACTGTGCCCTTAGTGTTTTGGCAATGTGTAGATTGATTTCAAGGTTCATTCGTGAGGTTTCGTGTTTAGTTTTTGTTTCTATTTAAACAACAGGTACTATGTTCCATTTGCGATTAATTTGTGTGATTCCAATAATTATTATGATCACATTTGATTTGATTGGTTCATGGTATGTTCAGAAAGCTTGGGAATCAAAACTCCATAGCATTGCAGGTTGTTCCGAAAAGCAAAAAAACTATACATACGAGAACTATTGTTTTTTAATGTTTCTGTATAACTTTTTCATTTCCTAAGTATTTAGTTAAGTTTACATCAATACTTTGATGCACCAATCTATAATTGCAAAATTTTGATATATATACAAGTAAATCATATTTAATTTGTCGTGCTCACATGATTTGAATTCTTTTTCGTAGATCACCTATTGCGTTTTTTATTGTCGTCTGATTACATTCATTCCGTCACTTTAATTTGATTCTCGATTCTTATTGAGTTAACTCGAGTAGTTTCTAAGTCCTTTACATCTAGTTTCCTTGCCTAGATGGTCAATAAAGAATTATGTGGATCCATGGTTATCATTTTGATTGATTCGGTTGAGTATTTTGGCAAGAGTGTTTGAAGTTGGTTGTGGACTGTGCTCTTAGTGTTTTGGCAATGAGTAGATTGATTTCAAGGCTCATTTGTGTGGTTTCATGTTCGGTTTTTGTTTCTATTTAAACAACAGTACTATGTTCCATTTGTGATTAATTAGTGTGATTCCAAAGATAATCATAATCACATTTGATTAGAATGGTTTACGAGTATGTTCATAAAGTTTGAGAATCAAAACTCCAGAGCATTAGAAGTTGTTTGGGAAAGCAAAACCCTATCCATGTAAGAACTATTGTTTTTTAATGTTTGTGTATAACTTGTTCATTTCCTATGTATTTAGTAAAGTTTTTGTAAATACTTTGATTCGCCAATCTATAATTGCACAATTTTTACTAAAATATACGTAAATCATATTTAGTTAGTCGTGTTCCCTTGATTTGACTTCTTTTTCATCGATCACCAATTGCGTTTTTTATTGACGTCTGATTACATTAATTCCGCCACTTTAATTTGATTCTCGATTCTTATTGAGTTATCGCGAGCAGTTTCTAGGTCCTTTACATTACTTTCCTTGCCTAGATGGTCAATAATGAATTATGTGGATCCACGGTTATCATTTTGATTGATTCGGTTGAATTTTGAGGCAATAGTGTTTGAAGTTGGTTGTGGACTGTGCACTTAGTGTTTTGGCAATGTGTACATTGATTTCAAGGTTTATTCGTGTGGTTTCGTGTTCAGTTTTTGTTTCTATTTAAACAACAGGTACTATGTTCCATTTGTGATTGATTAGTATGATTCCAATGAATATTATGATCATATTTGATTTGATTGGTTTAAGAGTATGTTCATAAAGCTTAGGAATCAAAACTCCATAGCATTGCAGGTTGTTCCGGAAAACAAAAAACTATACATACTAGAACTATTGTTTTTTAATGTTTCTGTATAACTTTTTCATTTCCTAAGTATTTAGTTAAGTTTACATCAATACTTTGATGCACCAATCTATAATTGCAAAATTTTGATATATATACAAGTAAATCATATTTAATTGGTCGTGCTCACTTGATTTGAATTCTTTTTCATCGATCACCTATTGCGTTTTTTATTGTCGTCTGATTACATTCATTCCGTCACTTTAATTTGATTCTCGATTCTTATTGAGTTAACTCGAGTAGTTTCTAAGTCCTTTACATCTTGTTTCCTTGCCTAGATGGTCAATAAAGAATTATGTGGATCCATGGTTATCATTTGATTGATTCGGTTGAGTATTTTGGCAAGAGTGTTCGAAGTTGGTTGTGGACTGTGCTCTTAGTGTTTTGGCAGTGAGTAGATTGATTTCAAGGCTCATTTGTGTGGTTTCATGTTCGGTTTTTGTTTCTATTTAAACAACAGTACTATGTTCCATTTGTGAATAATTAGTGTGATTCCAATGATAGTCATAATCACATTTGATTAGATTGGTTTACGAGTATGTTCATAAAGCTTAAGAATCAAAACTCCATAGCATTAGAAGTTGTTTGGGAAAGCAAAAACCTATCCATGAAAGAACTATTGTTTTTTAATGTTTGTGTATAACTTGTTCATTTCCTATGTATTGAGTAAAGTTTTTGTAAATACTTTGATTCGCCAATCTATAATTGCACAATTTTGACTAAAATATACGTAAATCATATTTAGTTAGTCGTGTTCCCTTGATTTGACTTCTTTTCATCGATCACCAATTGCGTTTTTTTATTGACGTCTGATTACATTAATTCCGCCACTTTAATTTGATTCTCGATTCTTATTGAGTTATCGCGAGCAGTTTCTAGGTCCTTTACATTTACTTTCCTTGCCTAGATGGTCAATAATGAATTATGTGGATCCACGGTTATCATTTTGATTGATTCGGTTGAATTTTGAGGCAATAGTGTTTGAAGTTGGTTGTGGACTGTGCCCTTAGTGTTTTGGCAATGTGTACATTGATTTCAAGGTTTATTCGTGTGGTTTCGTGTTCAGTTTTTGTTTCTATTTAAACAACAGGTACTATGTTCCATTTGTGATTGATTAGTATGATTCCAATGAATATTATGATCACATTTGATTTGATTGGTTTAAGAGTATGTTAATAAAGCTTGGGAATCAAAACTCCATAGCATTGCAGGTTGTTCCGGAAAACAAAAAACTATACATACGAGAACGATTGTTTTTTAATGTTTCTGTATAACTTTTTCATTTCCTAAGTATTTAGTTAAGTTTTCATCAATTCATTGATGCACCAATCTATAATAGCACCATTTTGATATATATACAAGTAAATCATATTTAATTGGTCGTGCTCCCTTGATTTGACTTCTTTTCCATCGATCACCTGTTGTGTTTTTTATTGACGTCTGATTACATTCATTTCGCCTCTTTAATTTGATTCTCGATTCTTATTGAATTAACGCGAGTAGTTTCTAAGTCCTTTACATCAAGTTTCCTTGCCTAGATGGTCAATAAAGAATTATATGGATCCACGGTTATCATTTTGATTAATTCGGTTGAGTTTTGTGGCAAGAGTGTTCGAAGTTGGTTGTGGACTGTGCTCTTACTGTTTTGGCAATGATTTCAAGGCCCATTCGTGTGGTTTCATGTTTGGTTTTTGTTTTCTATTTAAACAACAGTACTATGTTCCATTTGTGATTGATTATTGTGATTCCAATGATGATCATAATCACATTTGATTAGATTGGTTAACGAGTGTGTTCATAAAGCTTGAGAATCAAAACTCCATAGCATTAGAAGTTATGAAAAGCAAAACCTGTCAATGCAAGAACTATTGTTTTTAATATTTCTGTATAACTTGTTCGTTTCCTATGTATTTAGTTAAGTTTTTTTAAATACTTTGATTCACCTATCTATAATTGCACAATTTTGACTAAAATATACGTAAATCATATTTAGTTAGTCGTGTTCCCTTGATTTGACTTCTTTTTCATCGATCACAAATTGCGTTTTTTTATTGACGTCTGATTACATTAATTCCGCCACTTTAATTTGATTCTCGATTCTTATTGAGTTATCGCGAGCAGTTTCTAGGTCCTTTACATTTACTTTCCTTGCCTAGATGGTCAATAATGAATTATGTGGATCCACGATTATCATTTTGATTGATTCGGTTGAATTTTGAGGCAATAGTGTTTGAAGTTGGTTGTGGACTGTGCCCTTAGTGTTTTGGCAATGTGTACATTGATTTCAAGGTTTATTCGTGTGGTTTCGTGTTCAGTTTTTGTTTCTATTTAAACAACAGGTACTATGTTCCATTTGTGATTGATTAGTATGATTCCAATGAATATTATGATCACATTTGATTTGATTGGTTTAAGAGTATGTTAATAAAGCTTGGGAATCAAAACTCCATAGCATTGCAGGTTGTTCCGGAAAACAAAAAACTATACATACGAGAACTATTGTTTTTTAATGTTTCTGTATAACTTTTTCATTTCCTAAGTATTTAGTTAAGTTTTCATCAATCATTGATGCACCAATCTATAATAGCACCATTTTGATATATATACAAGTAAATCATATTTAATTGGTCGTGCTCCCTTGATTTGACTTCTTTTCCATCGATCACCTGTTGTGTTTTTTATTGACGTCTGATTACATTCATTTCGCCACTTTAATTTGATTCTCGATTCTTATTGAATTAACGCGAGTAGTTTCTAAGTCCTTTACATCAAGTTTCCTTGCCTAGATGGTCAATAAAGAATTATATGGATCCACGGTTATCATTTTGATTAATTCGGTTGAGTTTTGTGGCAAGAGTGTTCGAAGTTGGTTGTGGAGTGTGCTCTTACTGTTTTGGCAATGATTTCAAGGCCCATTCGTGTGGTTTCATGTTTGGTTTTTGTTTTCTATTTAAACAACAGTACTATGTTCCATTTGTGATTGATTAGTGTGATTCCAATGATGATCATAATCACATTTGATTAGATTGGTTAACGAGTGTGTTCATAAAGCTTGAAATCAAACTCCATAGCATTAGAAGTTATGAAAAGCAAAACCTGTCAATGCAAGAACTATTGTTTTTAATGTTTCTGTATAACTTGTTCGTTTCCTATGTATTTAGTTAAGTTTTTTAAATACTTTGATTCACCAATCTATAATTGCACAATTTTGAAGTAAATCATATTTAATTTGTCGTGTTTCCTTTGATTTGACTTCTTTTTCATCGATCACCTATTGTGTTTTTTATTGACGTCTGATTACATTCATTCTGCCACTTTAATTTGATTCTCTATTCTTATTGAGTTAACGCGAGTAGTTTCTAGGTCCTTTAGATCAACTTTCTTTGCCTAGATGGTCAATAATGAATTATGTTGATCCACGGTTTTTATTTTATTGATTCGGTTGAGTTTTCAGGCAAGACTGTTCGAAGTTAGTTGTGAACTGTGCCCTTAGTGTTTGGCAATGTGTAGATTGATTTCAAGGTTCATTCGTGAGGTTTCGTGTTTAGTTTTTGTTTCTATTTAAACAACAGGTACTATGTTCCATTTGCGATTAATTTGTGTGATTCCAATGATTATTATGATCACATTTGATTTGATTGGTTCATGAGTATGTTCAGAAAGCTTGGGAATCAAAACTCCATAGCATTGCAGGTTGTTCCGAAAAGCAAAAAAACTATACATACGAGAACTATTGTTTTTTAATGTTTCTGTATAACTTTTTCATTTCCTAAGTATTTAGTTAAGTTTACATCAATACTTTGATGCACCAATCTATAATTGCAAAATTTTGATATATATACAAGTAAATCATATTTAATTTGTCGTGCTCACTTGATTTGAATTCTTTTCATAGATCACCTATTGCGTTTTTTATTGTCGTCTGATTACATTCATTCCGTCACTTTAATTTGATTCTTGATTCTTATTGAGTTAACTCGAGTAGTTTCTAAGTCCTTTACATCTAGTTTCCTTGCCTAGATGGTCAATAAAGAATTATGTGGATCCATGGTTATCATTTTGATTGATTCGGTTGAGTATTTTGGCAAGAGTGTTTGAAGTTGGTTGTGGACTGTGCTCTTAGTGTTTTGGCAATGAGTAGATTGATATCAAGGCTCATTTGTGTGGTTTCATGTTCGGTTTTTGTTTCTATTTAAACAACAGTACTATGTTCCATTTGTGATTAATTAGTGTGATTCCAATGATAATCATAATCACATTTGATTAGATTGGTTTACGAGTATGTTCATAAAGCTTGAGAATCAAAACTCCATAGCATTAGAAGTTGTTTGGGAAAGCAAAAACCTATCCATGAAAGAACTATTGTTTTTTAATGTTTGTGTATAACTTGTTCATTTCCTATGTATTGAGTAAAGTTTTTGTAAATACTTTGATTCGCCAATCTATAATTGCACAATTTTGACTAAAATATACGTAAATCATATTTAGTTAGTCGTGTTCCCTTGATTTGACTTCTTTTTCATCGATCACCAATTGCGTTTTTTTATTGACGTCTGATTACATTAATTCCGCCACTTTAATTTGATTCTCGATTCTTATTGAGTTATCGCGAGCAGTTTCTAGGTCCTTTACATTTACTTTCCTTGCCTAGATGGTCAATAATGAATTATGTGGATCCACGGTTATCATTTTGATTGATTCGGTTGAATTTTGAGGCAATAGTGTTTGAAGTTGGTTGTGGACTGTGCCCTTAGTGTTTTGGCAATGTGTACATTGATTTCAAGGTTATTCGTGTGGTTTCGTGTTCAGTTTTTGTTTCTATTTAAACAACAGGTACTATGTTCCATTTGTGATTGATTAGTATGATTCCAATGAATATTATGATCACATTTGATTTGATTGGTTTAAGAGTATGTTAATAAGCTTGGGAATCAAAACTCCATAGCATTGCAGGTTGTTCCGGAAAACAAAAACTATACATACGAGAACTATTGTTTTTTAATGTTTCTGTATAACTTTTTCATTTCCTAAGTATTTAGTTAAGTTTTCAATCAATCTTGATGCACCAATCTATAATAGCACCATTTTGATATATATACAAGTAAATCATATTTAATTGGTCGTGCTCCCTTGATTTGACTTCTTTTCCATCGATCACCTGTTGTGTTTTTTATTGACGTCTGATTACATTCATTTCGCCACTTTAATTTGATTCTCGATTCTTATTGAATTAACGAGTAGTTTCTAAGTCCTTTACATCAAGTTTCTTTGCCTAGATGGTCAATAAAGAATTATATGTATCCACGGTTATCATTTTGATTATTCGGTTGAGTTTTGTGGCAAGAGTGTTCGAAGTTGGTTGTGGGTGTGCTCTTACTGTTTTGGCAATGATTTCAAGGCCTATTCGTGTGGTTTCATGTTTGGTTTTTGTTTTCTATTTAAACAACAGTACTATGTTCCATTTGTGATTGATTAGTGTGATTCCAATGATGATCATAATCACATTTGATTAGATTGGTTAACGAGTGTGTTCATAAAGCTTGAGAATCAAAACTCCATAGCATTAGAAGTTATGAAAAGCAAAACCTGTCAATGCAAGAACTATTGTTTTTAATGTTTCTGTATAACTTGTTCGTTTCCTATGTATTTAGTTAAGTTTTTTTAATACTTTGATTCACCAATCTATAATTGCACAATTTTGATTAAAATACAAGTAAATCATATTTAATTTGTCGTGTTCCTTTGATTTGACTTCTTTTTCATCGATCACCTATTGTGTTTTTTATTGACGTCTGATTACATTCATTCTGCCACTTTAATTTGATTCTCTATTCTTATTGAGTTAACGCGAGTAGTTTCTAGGTCCTTTAGATCAACTTTCTTTGCCTAGATGGTCAATAATGAATTATGTTGATCCACGGTTATTATTTTTATTGATTCGGTTGAGTTTTCAGGCAAGGTTGTTCGAAGTTAGTTGTGAACTGTGCCCTTAGTGTTTTGGCAATGTGTAGATTGATTTCAAGGTTCATTCGTGAGGTTTCGTGTTTATGTTTTTGTTTCTATTTAAACAACAGGTACTATGTTCCATTTGCGATTAATTTGTGTGATTCCAATGATTATTATGATCACATTTGATTGATTGGTTCATGAGTATGTTCAGAAAGCTTGGGAATCAAAACTCCATAGCATTGCAGGTTGTTCCGAAAAGCAAAAAAACTATACATACGAGAACTATTGTTTTTTAATGTTTCTGTATAACTTTTTCATTTCCTAAGTATTTAGTTAAGTTTACATCAATACTTTGATGCACCAATCTATAATTGCAAAATTTTGATATATATACAAGTAAATCATATTTAATTTGTCGTGCTCACTTGATTTGAATTCTTTTTCATAGATCACCTATTGCGTTTTTATTGTCGTCTGATTACATTCATTCCGTCACTTTAATTTGATTCTTGATTCTTATTGAGTTAACTCGAGTAGTTTCTAAGTCCTTTACATCTAGTTTCCTTGCCTAGATGGTCAATAAAGAATTATGTGGATCCATGGTTATCATTTTGATTGATTCGTTGAGTATTTTGGCAAGAGTGTTTGAAGTTGGTTGTGGACTGTGCTCTTAGTGTTTTGGCAATGAGTAGATTGATTTCAAGGCTCATTTGTGTGGTTCATGTTCGGTTTTTGTTTCTATTTAAACAACAGTACTATGTTCCATTTGTGATTAATTAGTGTGATTCCAATGATAATCATGATCACATTTGATTAGATTGGTTTACGAGTATGTTCATAAAGCTTGAGAATCAAAACTCCATAGCATTAGAAGTTGTTTGGGAAAGCAAAAACCTATCCATGAAAGAACTATTGTTTTTTAATGTTTGTGTATAACTTGTTCATTTCCTATGTATTTAGTAAAGTTTTTGTAAATACTTTGATTCGCCAATCTATAATTGCACAATTTTGACTAAAATATACGTAAATCATATTTAGTTAGTCGTGTTCCCTTGATTTGACTTCTTTTTCATCGATCACCTATTGCGTTTTTTTTTGACGTCTGATTACATTCATTCTGCCACTTTAATTTGATTCTCGATTCTTATTGAGTTAATGCGAGTAGTTTCTAGGTCCTTTACATCAACTTTCTTTGCCTAGATGGTCAATAATGAATTATGTTGATCCACGGTTAACATTTTTATTGATTCGGTTGAGTTTTCAGGCAAGAGTGTTCGAAGTTAGTTGTGAACTGTGCCCTTAGTGTTTTGGCAATGTGTAGATTGAATTCAAGGTTCATTCGTGAGGTTTCGTGTTTAGTTTTTGTTTTTATTTAAACAACAAGTACTATGTTCAATTTGCGATTAATTTGTGTGATTCCAATGATTATTATGATCACATTTGATTTGATTGGTTCACGAGTATGTTCAGAAAGCTTGGGAATCAAAACTCCATAGCATTGCAGGTTGTTCCGGAAAGCAAAAAACTATACATACGAGAACTATTGTTTTTTAATGTTTCTGTATAACTTTTTCATTTCCTAAGTATTTAGTTAAGTTTACAACAATACTTTGATGCACCAATCTATAATTGCAAATTTTGATATATATACAAGTAAATCATATTTAATTGGTCGTGCTCACTTGATTTGAATTCTTTTTCATCGATCACCTATTGCTTTTTTATTGTCGTCTGATTACATTCATTCCGTCACTTTAATTTGATTCTCGATTCTTATTGAGTTAACTCGAGTAGTTTCTAAGTCCTTTACATCTAGTTTCCTTGCCTAGATGGTCAATAAAGAATTATGTGGATCCATGGTTATCATTTTGATTGATTCGTTTGAGTATTGAGGCAAGTGTGTTCAAAGTTAGTTGTGGACTATGCCCTTAGTGTTTTGGCAATGTGTAGATTGATTTCAAGGTTCATTCGTGTGGTTTCATGTTCTGTTTTGTTTCTATTTAAACAACAAATACTATGTTCCATTTGTGATTGATTAGTGTGATTCCAATGATTATTATGATCACATTTGATTTGATTGGTTCACGAGTATGTTTAGAAAGCTTGGAAATCAAAACTCCATAGCATTGGAGGTTGTTACGGGAAACAAAAACTATACATGCAAGAACTATTGTTTTTCAATGTTTCTGTATAACTTTTTCCTTTCCTATGTATTTAGTTAAGTTTTCATCAATATTTTGATGCATCAATCTATAATTGCAAAATTTTGATATATATACAGTAAATCATATTTAATTGGTCATGCTCCATTAATTTGACTTCTTTTCATCGCTCACCTATTGCATTTTTATTGACGTCTGATTACATTCATTCCGCCCCTTTAATTTGATTCTGGATTCTTATTAAGTTAACGCGAGTAGTTTCTAAGTCCTTTACATCTAGTTTCCTTGCCTAGATGGTCAATAAAGAATTATGTGGATACATGGTTATCATTTTGATTAATTCGGTTGAGTTTTATGGCAAGAGTGTTCAAAGTTCGTTGTGGACTGTGCTCTTTGTGTTTGGCAATGAGTAGATTGATTTCAAGACTCATTCGTGTGGTTTCATGTTCGGTTTTTGTTTCTATTAAAACAACAGTACTATGTTCCATTTGTGATTGATTGGTGTGATTCCAATGATGATCATAATCACATTTGATTAGATTGGTTCATGAGTATGTTCATAAAGCTTGAGAATCAAAACTCCATAGCATTAGAAGTTGTGACGGAAAGCAAAAACCTATCCATGCAAGAACTATTGTTTTTAATGTTTCTGTATAACTTGTTCCTTTCCTATGTATTTAGTTAGGTTTTCGTAAATACTTTGATTCACCAATCTATAATTGCACTAGTTTGATTAAAATACTAGTAAATCATATATAATTTGTCGTGTTCCCTTGATTTGACTTCTTTTTCATCGATCACCTATTGTGTTTTTATTGACGTCTGATTACATTCATTCCGCCACTATAATTTGATTCTTGATTCTTATTGAGTTAACGCGAGTATTTCCAGGTCCTTTACATCTACTTTCCTTGCCTAGATGGTCAATATTGAATTATGTGGATCCATGGTTATCATTTTGATTGATTCGGTTGAGTTTTGAGGCAAGAGTGTTCGAAGTTGGTTGTGGACTGTGCCCTTAGTGTTTTGGCAATGTGTTGATTGATTTGAAGGTTCAATTGTGTGGTTTCGTGTTCAGTTTTTGTTTCTATTTAAACAACAGGTATTATGTTCCATTTGAGATTGATTAGTATGATTCCAATGTTTATTATGATCACATTGATTTGAATAGTTCACAAGAATGTTCAAAAAGCTTTGGAATCAAAACTCCATAGCATTGGAGGTTGTTATGGAAAGCAAAAAACTATACATGCGAGAACTATTGTTTTTTAATGTTTCTGTATAACTTTTTCCTTTCCTATGTATTTAGTTAAGTTTTCATCAATACTTTGATGCACCAATCTATATTTGTACAATTTTGATATATACACAAGTAAATCATATTTAATTGTTCGTGCTTCCTTGATTTGACTTCTTCGTCGATCACCTATTATGTTTTCTATTGACGTCTGATTACATTCATTCCGCCACTTTAATTTGATTCTCAATTCTTATTGAGTTAACGCGAGTAGTTTCTAAGTCCTTTACATCTAGTTTCCTTGCCTAGATAGTCAATAAAGAATTATGTGGATCCACAGTTATCATTTTGATTGATTCGGTTGAGTTTTGTGGCAAGAGTGTTCGAAGTTGGTTGTGGACTGTGCTCTTACTGTTTTGGAAATGGGTAGATTAATTTCAAGGCTCATTCATGTGGTTTAATGTTCGGTTTATGTTTCTATTTAACAACAGTACTATGTTCAATTTGTGATTGATTAGTGCGACTCCAATGATGATCATAATCATGTTTGATTAGATTGGTTGATGAGTATGTTCATAAAGCTTTAGAATCAAAACTCCATAGCATTAGAAGTTGTTACGGAAAGCAAACCCTATCCATGCAAGAACTATTGTTTTTTAATGTTTCTGTATAACTTGTTCCTTTCCTATGTATTTAGTTAAGTTTTCGTAAATACTTTGATTCACCAATCTATAATTGCACAATTTTGATTAAAATACAAGTAAATCATATTCAATTTGCCGTGTTCCCTTGATTGACTTCTTTTTCATCAATCGCCTATTACGTTTTTTATTGACGTCTGATTACATTTATTCCGCCACTTTAATTTGATTCTCGATTCTTATTGAGTTAACGCGAGTAGTTTCTAGGTCCTTTACATCTACTTTCCTTGCCTTGTTGGTCAATAATGAATTATGTGGATCCACGGTTATCATTTTGATTGATTACTATGTTTAATTTGTGATTGATTAGTGATTGATTAGTGTGATTGATCAAAGAAGTAAAGGTTTTTGATTAGTGATTGATTAGGTGATTGATTACTATCATTTTGGCAATGAGTAGATTGATTTCAAGGCTCATTCGTGTGGTTTCATGTTTGGTTTTTGTTTCTATCTATACAACATACTATGTTCCATGTAACACCCTAAAAATTCAACATGAAGAAAAGAAAAGAAAGCAACGGGGAAAAAGAGAATTATTGTAAAACAAGGAGTTAAAAGCAGGCAAGGGCCAAACTTGCCCATAATAGGTTCAAAAGGTGTTAAGGCCGCCCATATTTCTCTCTCATGCAAGAAAATCTCGGCTGAAGCAAGAAGCAGAATTTCACCAGGTTTTAGTAAGAAAGTCTTCAAAAGTAAGATTCTATGGTGTCCTTCTCGGTTTCCGTTGAGTTTTCAGCTTCTGGACCGATTCTTAAGTGTTTCTATGTGTTTGGTTGTGTGTTTTGTGTGTTTAGGTGCTAGAACTCCAGGTTGCTCTCGGGTTTGGAGGAGTTTACTCGAAAGCAGTAGAGGTGTGTCAGGATCAGTGATCTAAGTTTGATCAATTAGAGTTGAATCGCAGCGGAATTAGAGCAAGAATTAAACAAATATAGCAAGAACACAATAAATATTCAATGGAACAGTACACGGTTATATAGAAATAGGGTTTTCTGCAAAAGGGATAATAACATTCATGCACACATGCTTCGGTATGGCGGCTGCTAGGTTTTTCTAAGCTGCACCGATTACAATTAGGTCAGGATTCCTTATATAAAGGATGTGACGTCTGCTGATGTCACTTGATAGTGACGTCTAACAGAATTATTACAAACACTGAAAGTAAGCAAACTACTGAGAATGTTCACAACAATTGAGAACATCTCAGAGTATGCTAAGTACACGAAGAAACATAAAACTACTGAAACTACAAGTACAGAAAGAAAATACAACTACTGAAAGGAAACCATCACAACTACTGAAGAGGTCTTCTTCAGCTGTTGTGACAACATCTGAAACTTGGTCTTCAGTCTTTGTCTTCAGCTTTTGTCTTCAGACTTTGTCTTCAGTTCTTTTACTTCAGACTTTGTATTCAGCTCTTTCACTTCTGACTTTGTCTTCAGCTCTTTCACTTCTGACATTGTCTTCAGACCTTGTTATCAGTTGATGTCTTCAGCTGTTGCAGACTACTTCAGTTGTTATAATGTCTGTGGGACTTAAAGGTTTTTCTGATCAGGCTCATTGGTTCTTTTGGTCCAACAAACTCCCCCTGAACCAATGCAGCCAAAACCTTTAAGCTTATTAAGGTCCCACTTATTCTTGGCAGAAATACTCTCTTGATCAGCTTCAGAGATATCAGATAAGCACAGGCCAGGGAACAGGTTTCAATAGATGTGAATGTCAAAGGATGGAAGGGAACTCTGTCTTGGGGAAACTGGACACAGAGCTGTTATCCCAACCATGAAACCTACTTCCCATTGATGAGTCTAAGACTCTCTGACGTAGGCCTCAAGGAGAACAACTTGTTCCTCCTTAGTGAGTTCTTCTACTTCTCCTTCGAAGAAGAACTCTGGGCCATAGTACTCTGATAAGTACTTTATCGTCTTTCCATTTTTCAACTCAACAGTTGTTATCTCTCTGTAAGCAAATTCATCTGGGTGAGTCCCTTCTAATAACAACTGGAGTTCATTTTTCTTGATCTCTTCAAGCCTCTTGTATAACAACCCCTTCTTGACCATTTTGTTCTCCATTAGAGTTTGAGGGGTCATCTTTGACTTGTAGGCTCTCTTGAAGTCTTCAAGTATTTCCCAGGGTGAGACTACAATGGCCAACATAATAGCAGCATCTATGGTCTTTCTCACTTGGCCATTGTATCTACTTGGTATGGATTTCTTATGAATTCTAGAACTAACCCTGGGATCTGGCCAATCCTTACTCTCTCCTTTTGATATTGAAAGGTATACCTGAGAGCATACAGCCTTTGAGCATGTTTTCTTCATGGCTTGTATAGATGATGACTGAGGAAACTCTTTGTCAATCATCTTCAAAAGTTGCTCATCGTGCTGTTTCTGCAGTTCTTCTTCTTCAATCTTAACTTTCACCATTTGCCTCTGAATGTCTGGTATGATCATTTGTTGACTTCTGGGCTCAGGTAATTTTAGAACAGCAGAGATTGGCAGACTGTCTTCTTCATCATCTTCTCTTCTTCTTCTACCATCCTCAACACCCTTCTCCTCCTTCTGGGTGCATCACTGGATGTGGTTTGAGGTGGTTTTTGGGATAAGGGAGTTGGTTTTGAGGGTTGAGTTGGTTTGGAGAGTTGTGGTGTTGGTTGTTTTTGAGTGGGAGTTTGGAAAGGCTGATCTAGCATTTTTGTGGTAAGTTTGGCTTTGGAAAGCTTGGCCATATCAGTTCTCTTCCCAGCCCCTGCTTCATCTAAGGCTTCGATGATCAACCCCTTATTGAATGCTTCAGAAGCACAGATTCTGGTGGTTATTGCCAGAATACTGTCTCTGGTCCATGATTTAATCTCAATTAATGATCTTCCCAAGTATTTTGCAATAAACCTGATCATTATCTCCAACCTCTCCCTTTCCATACACTGTAACTGGCCCATCTCTCTTGTATCTCTTCAATCTCCAGCCTTCTGATCTCAGTGTCTAATGTGGCTGTATCAAAGCCCTGTCTGAAGAGTTGGTCTATTATTCTGTCCATTGATCTGCTGTGAGCTTCATCAGCTTCTTTAATCAGATCTTCCAATGATTTCTCTTCATCAGGCTTTTGAGTTTCAGCACTTTTCTTTCTCTTGTATGTGATCAGCTGTTTTTCTTTTCTAACTCCTTTTCTTTCTTGTTGTTTCTCATCTTCCACTCTCTTCTCTTTCTTTCTTTCACTGCCTTAGACTCCCCCTTTTGGTGCATTGGGTTCAGGGGTTGAATGGCAGAAAGCTTCTTTTGCACAGCATCATCAACAAGTGTTTTAGATTTGAGGAGATTTTCTCTCAATGGCTTTATGCATAATCTCATTGATGATGGGAGTGATGAGAGGTAAGGAATTTTGAAAGGTAGCAACCATCTGCTCAGAGGGGTTCTGTTCCTGAGAGGTGGTGCCAACAACAGTGGCTGGTGGCTCAGTTGAGTGTAGTGGCAGAGTGTTTGGGGAACCTTCAGATGAAGGTGCCATCTGTGGGTTTATTGGGGCAGATGGACTTTGATCCTGAGACATTTTGGCAAGCAGTTCTTTGAGTCTCTCCCACCTCAGCCTCAAGGATTGTGTTATGGGCTAAGACATCATAGAAAAAGCCCAGGTCATCATCAGTCTTTGCTGAATCACCTGACCTCCTGATTGAATCAGAATGTACATGCCCTGAGTGTAGATCAGTTGTAGCATGTGCCCCTTGTTCTTGGTTCTGGGGACTTCCTGCCTCAGGACTGAGTCCTTCATCGGCAGTTGCCTCTGGTGAGGTCTTAGAGATGTTACCAACTTCATCCTGGTCATTTGCTGAATCAGTAGAAGTGGCAGCCTCACCAGATGTTCTAACCTCCTCCTCTACACGGGGAGATTGAACATTATAACCCCTGTGCTGTGGTTATCAGCAGCATTTTGGTCCTCTTCCTCAGCTGTTGAGGTTCTCCCCATTGTAATGGTGTCTGGGGAGGAGGAGAGGAATGCAGCTGACTCAGCACTTGTGCAACAATAAATGTTGGGCTTTGAGGAGCGGTTGCATTTGGAGATAGGTTTGAAGCAGATTGCACCCGGGTGACTGGTGCTCTTCAATGGTAACCTTCTCAATTGAGATAGGTTCCAGCATTGTGGTATCCCTAATTTTGGTTGCATCAGGATCCTGTTGAGAGGATGCCTGAGCGGCTAGGGCTGGTAGAGTCTTGACACTACTGGGGGGTTAGAACCAGTAAGTGTTTCCTGTATTGGTGTACAGGGGCATCCTCAGGGGACTCATCTCCCTGAGTAGCCTTTTTAGGCTTTTTGGTGTGGGTTTGGTGGGACTTTGGATCTGGAAGTGGAGGCTGTGGGTTCCCGCTGCTTGGGTTTTAGCAGCCGGGCAGCCCTTTCATTGTAGGTCAGAGTTGTGCCTGGAGTATACTTCAGGCAATACAGCCGGAGCAGGGACTCCAAGGCCAACAAGGCCGTCTGATTTTAGCTGTGTTAAAATTATGGCCATGAGAAACCTGGGATATAATATCCATCTGTTTGCCACAGGTTTCAAGCCAGATCCTTAAGTTCCATAAAAACTATCTCAGAAAAATTTAGAGTTTGTCGTTCAAAGATAGAGTATAATACCTGTTGCCATCGGGAGGACATCTGATCCCATGAGGAGGTTTTTGGTGCAAGGCAGACATTCACCATGTGGAATATAAGACGTTCAGCATCATGGAAGTGCTTCTTCAGAATGGTGGTAGCACTTAAGTCTCCTTCATACCCGTTGTTGATGAAAACATATCGGTTGTGCCTTTCGGGTATTCTGTGACACAGGTGGCATCATGTAGATCTAGGTTTGTGTCGAATGATGTCCGGAGTGATGACCACCTGTTTCTGGTTGACCAACGACTGGAGAGTGATTTGGCTATCATTCTCACCAGTTTGCACAGAGACGTTGGTCCAGAACTGGCTTAGGGAATCGGGGTATATGGTAGGATTCAGAAGAAACGCGGTTCGGTACTGGGAATCTACCATAAGATCGATGGCGTTATCAAATTTGTTCCAGAAGGCCGATTTCGAGAGGTAGGCAACACAGTTGTGTCTGGGTTTGAGTTTCATGGTCGCCATTGTTGAGAGAGTGAAGGACGGAAAACGGCTAATGAAACGTTTGAAGTAGGTTTAGGTATTTATAGGGTAAGAAAAGGCTGATATAAAACGACTGAAAGTGTTGGTGCTGTCATCAGTTGTTTGAAACAACTGAAGACCTGGTTTTAACTTTCAGAAGTAACAACTGAAGACTTGGTATTAGTCATCAGTAGTTGTGAAACTACTGAAGACATGGTTTTGGCTTCAGGTGTTGTAACAACTGAAGACTTGGTGTTAGTCATCAGTAGTTGTGAAACTACTAAGACATGGTTTTGGCTTCAGTTGTTTGAAGTGAACCGCAGTTGTAGAAACAACTGAAGAGAAAATTTCTCATCAGCTGTTGTCGTCAATTCTTAGCTCATCAGCTGTTTCATTCTGACCTCAACACTTATCAGACTTTGTCTGATTTTCAGACGTTTCATTGGTCATCAGTACTTATCTGTTAGACTGACATCAGTAGTTGTAACTACATCAGTTCTTTTCAACAGATAGAGTACTTCAGTACTTTAAGTAATTTAGTCTTCAGTAGTTATGAAAACTACTGAGGATAAAGAACTTATCAGTACTTATTTGTGACAATAGTATACGAATGCTCATCAGTACTTGTTGACTGAGATCATCAGTAGTTGTCACTTATTCTAGCTGCAGCATACCAAGCCTTAACACTAGGTTTTGGAAAGTTGAACTGTCCAAAGGCTTAGTAAATATGTCTGCAAGCTCATCAGCACTAGGAACAAACTTTGGATCAATCAGACCTTTTTCAAAACAATCCCTAATAAAATGGTGTCTGATCTCAATATGTTTGGTCCTAGAGTGCTGGACTGGATTCTTGACAATACAAAGAGCTGAAGCACTATCCATTAGTAATGGAGTCTTAGTCTCGTAATGCCATAATCCAATAATTGATTCTGAAGCCAGAGTACCTGAGATGTACAACTTGCAGCAGCAATGTACTCGGCTTCAGCAGTGGATGTAGCAACAGATGTTTGTTTCTTACTCTGCCAAGAAACCAAACAGTTGCCTAGGAATTGACATCCACCAGAAGTTGATTTTCTAGTTAATTTACACCCTGCATAGTCACTATCAGAAAAAGCAACTAATTTGCAAGAGTGCCCAGTGGAATACCAAGACCTAGAGATTGAGTACCTTGCAGATATCTAAAGATCCTCTTGACTGCAATCAAATGAGACTCTTTAGGAGCAGCCTGAAATCTAGCACAAACACAAGTTGCAAACATAATATCTGGTCTAGAAGCTGTTAAGTACATCAAGGACCCAATCATACATCTGTAAAGTGTTTCATCAACAGCTTTACCTTTCTGATCTGCATCCAGTTGTGTGGTGCTGCACATGGGAGTAGAACAGGGCTTACAGTTTTGTAAATCAAACTTTTCCAAAAGACTCTTTGTGTATTTTGACTGATGAATGAAAGTTCCATCAGCTTTTTGTTTGATTTGCAAACCTAGAAAGAACTGTAATTCTCCCATGGCACTCATTTCGAATTTTTGTTGCATCAACTTTGTAAATGCATCACACAACTGTGGATCAGAGGATGCAAAAATAATATCATCAACATAAATTTGAACAAGGAGCTTATGCTGACCCACTTTCTTAATGAACAAAGTTTTATCTATGGAGCCTCTAGTGAAATTATTCTGAAGAAGAAAATTTGACAGTGTTTCATACCAGGCTCTAGGAGCTTGTTTCAACCCATAAAGAGCCTTATCAAGTTTATACACCCAATCAGGATGTTTATTATCCTCAAAACCTGGTGGTTGACACATAAACCTCTTCTTTTATTTTACCATATAAAAATGCACTTTTGACATCCATTTGAAAAACTTTAAGATTGTGGAATGCAGCATAGGCTAAGAACAATCTAATTGCCTCCAGTCTGGCTACAGGGGCAAAGGTTTCATCATAATCAATACCTTCTTCTTGTGAAAACCCCTGGACAACCAGTCTGGCCTTGTTCTTGACAATTTGCCCATTTTCATCTGTTTTATTCCTAAACACCCATTTAGTGCCTATTGCACACTTACCTGGGGGTAGAGGAACCAGTTCCCACACTTGCTGCTTTTTGAACTGAAGAAGCTCAAGCTGCATGGCATCAACCCATCCATTGTCTCTTAATGCAATGATAGTTCTTTGGCTCTTGCTGACTGATGAAGAGAGCATAGAAGCAGAAGTTGGACAATTGACTTCTAGTTGAGACACCAGCATTGATATCACCAATGATTTGAGACTTGGGTGATTCTTCAGCTCTTGGACACTATGAGATCTGTGCAAGTGTTTGTAGCACGCTCAGCAGCAACATGTTGATCCAGATTCTTGAAACCAAGTGTTAGATGGCAGGTCAAATGAAGTAGAGGATTCAGAAATCTCATCAGCATTTGTTGTGGATGGTGCTACTGAAGCTACAGGAACATCAAGTTTAGTAGACTCAGGCAGTTGATCACTAAACTTGAATAGGTGAGTACTGGGATCATCATCAACATCAGTACCACCAGATGGATGACTAGCTGCAGAAGGTGATGAATTCACATGATCTGCAAACTGGAGGCTGATAAGGAACATATTGCAGTATGTCCAGATCAAACAACTCCACAGGGTTTTGTGGGATTTTGTCCTTAGGAGATTCATTGAACTTCACATGCAAGGTTTCTTCAACCATCTTTGTTCTGCAGTTGAACACTCTGTAAGCCTTGCAAGTGGATGAATACCCACAAAATACCCTGCATCCACCTTAGAATCAAACTTTTGGAGTTGATCCTTTGTGTTGAGAATGTAACAAGGACACCCAAATGCTCTGAAGAATGAAATTAGAGGAGCCAAATGATGTAGAACTTCATAAGGAGTCTTCATCAACCTCTGATTCACTAAAGCTCTATTTTGCACATAGCATGCTGTGTTGACAGCTTCAGCCCAAAAGGTCAGTGGCAAACCAGAGTCAGCCAACATGGACCTTGCAGCTTCAATTAGGTCCTGTTCTTTCTCTCCACTACTCATTTTGTTCTGGAGTCCTTGGATGCTATACTGCCTCTTGATTCCTTTTGAAAGGTAGAAATCATCAAGTGTATGGTTTCTAAATTCAGTTCCATTATCACTTCTTATACACTTGACTGATAGGGAATACTGCTTCTCAACATACAACACAAAGTTAATAATTGTCTGAGCAGCCTCATCCTTTGAATGCAAGAAGAAGGTCCATACAAATCTGGAGTAATCATCCACAATTACCAGACAGTATTTCTTCTTTGCCATGCTCATTACTCTCACAGGACCAAAGAGATCCATGTGCAGTAATTGCAAGCAGGCAGTGGACTTTGGTTCTTCTATAGGAGGAATGAGACTTTGTGTTGTTTTCCTTTTAAACAAGCAGTGCAGGTTTCATCACAGAGGAACTCCTTTATTGGTAGACCTCTCACTAAACTATTGTGGATCAGCTGATTCATGTTTTTGAGATTAACATGACCCAGCCCTATGCCACAGTTTAGATTCCTGAGGAGAGGCCTTGGAGAACAGGCAAGGATGACCTTTTAACGCAATCTTCTTTGACAAATCCAAGGCATATACTCTTCCTATCCTGTTGGCCTTCAGGAGAGTATGTTCATCCAATACCTTGTCAATCAGCCTCAGAACTTTGGAAGACAGAATCCGGCAGTTCTGGCTTGTGAAAAGTGCAACATGCCCTTTATCACACATCTGACTGACACTCAGTAGATTATACTTGAGATTCTCCACATGGTTAACATCATCAAATCTGATTTCTCCATTTGACACAAATCCTTTCCCGATGATGTAACCCTTAGCATCATTTCCAAATGAGACAAATCCCTTCTTTCCTTGAGAGTAGTCATTAAGAAGAGAACTGCTCCCAGTCATATGCATAGATCCTCCACTGTCTACATACCAGATGCTTCTTTGGCATGCTGAAGAACCCTGCATTTATCATAAAAACTAGTTAGCTTTAGAGACCCAAACCTTTTGGTTTTGGGTCTGTTTTCATCAACAGATTTAACCATAACTTGTTTCTCATGATTAACAACTGATGAAGGTGGAGATGGTGCTGAAATGGAATTCTTAGATTTGGGCTTGGATTTCCTTTTCAGTGGTTTGATCACAGGTGCATCTAGTTGGTTAACTCTCCCCAACAAATGCTGAACCATCATAACAAGTTGTGTCTGATTTGTTGCTAAAGCCTTCAGCTCATTTGACACATCAGTACTTGTTTTGATGAGTTCCTGTGACCCACCATTTCCTCCTTCTTGAAATTCACAGACTTCGTCTGATGTTTATCATGAGGAACACTATCAGCTGTTTTCTGATAAACCCCATCCTTCTTTTGGATTTTGGTGAGGCCTTGGGTTTATCAGTTTGAGATGACTGTGGTACAAAACTTGGTTCAAACTCATTTTTCATTTTTTTATCTCTTCTTTAATGAGCTTATCTCTGTTGAGTTTGGAACCCTTTTTGTACCAGCATTCATCAGATAGATGATTGAATTTACCACATATTTCACATGGCTTATTCTTCATCTTGGATTGATCAACTGCTGAAGTGGAAACTACTGAAGGTGTGATCTTCAGTACTTTCCTCCTTTCAGTACTTGTGTTAAGTACTGAAGGATCGGTAACAACTGAAGACTTGTTCTTCAGCTGTTCTCTATCCGTCCTGAAAGACCGTATGATAGATTCCTCAGCAGTTGTTAATCCTTTTATTTCATCAGATTTGAAATGCTTTTCAGATGTTGTGACTTGCCCTTCAGTACTTGGAGTACTTTGAGGAACAACATCTGAATTTCTCAGCTTCATGTGTTTATCAGCATTTAAACCATCAGGCAATTGATTTGCTGAGATCTTAACACTGACTTCATCCTCTAATTTTGTATTATCATTTGAGGATGAATCACATGATGATGTGGTTTGGAAATTACTTTCACCTTCAGATTTTACTATTGATTTTGAAGTAAAATCAGTAGGTGGTGCAGTATGATTGTAACCTATTCCAAACTTCACATTTGAAGCTGTTTGCTTGCTGAGAAGCATTTCAAATCCCTTGCAGGATGTTACCCAGCGGTCACACTCAACTTGGGTAGCTGCAAGTGTCTCTTTGAGACTTCTGTGGTTCTCGAGTATGACCTCTACCTTAGCCTTTTCATCATTAAGTTGGCATTTAAGCTTGTAAATCTCATCATCTTTGTCATTAAGTGCAGACACATACTCATCTTTTCTTTTGGAAATAGTTTTCTCAAGCTCAAGATTTTGATTGATTAAAGCTACATTTGCCTCTCTAATAGAGACAAAGGCAGCTATGCATGATTCAGAACATAACTTGGCTTTAGCCTCAGAAGATACCTGGGTTACCTGTGAAGATGAAGCATCTGAGCAGGAACCCTCAGTAGACTCCAGGGCCATGAGAGCAAGATTCCCAAAAGGATGTTCACCACCATGTTGACCAGCACCAGCAGATAATTGCTCATTGAAACCAGAAAGATCATCTGGTAAGCTGCTCCAGTCAACAACTCCTGGTGTGAAGAAGCTGTGATGAGGTTGAGATTGTGATGGAGATGGTTGAGGCTCAGGTAGGGCTTGAGGTTGTTGTGCTATAGGACATGAACTGGATTTGGCTGTGGCATGTAATAGCAGGGATAAGGATATGGCATTGGACCCTGAGGGACAAATATGCAGGAGATTGAGGTTGTGAGTGATGACCAGAACTAGCAGGATGTTGCCCTTTGTTTTGTGAACTATTGCTTGGAAAGGTCACAAAGGGTGCAGAGGAGTTAGATCCAGTTGATCTACACTCTCTTGCAAAGTGCCCAAGCCTGTGGCATTTGTGACACCTCAACTTACTCTTGTCAAAACCAACTTTGGTTTTGCCAGAGAGTCCTGGAAATTTCCTACCAGTTCTCTTGTAGAACTTTTGAGATCTGATATTGATCAGGCCATTTGGCTCAAAATATCCATCTCTTCTAAATCATCATCAGCAATACCCTGCAAATCATCCATGATAAAGCATAAATTATCACTATTACACCCAGAATGACTGTCAACACCAACAAATGCATGATCAGAACTGTTTGAAGAGAAATCTATATGCTCATCATAATGACTTTGATCCAGCATATTCTGACTCATGACCGACCAAGGCAGTGTTACCTGGTACAAAGTCATCAGAGAGCTTTCCTGATGATGCCAGTTTCCTTTTCTGCTCTATCTCTCTTTCAAATGTAAGCAGTTTCCCATGGAGTTGGGTGAGAGATAGGCTATCCAGATTTGCACTGGAGCGTAGGACAATGGTATATGTGTCCCATCTCTCAGGCAGTGATCTGAGGAATCTGTTGTTCATCTGGCTGTTAGTATACTCATGCTTGACCATTTTCAGCTCAGAGATCAAGCAGGAGAAACGCTCAAACTGTTGAGTCAGTGTCTCACCCTTCCTATGAGAGAATGTCTCATATTGTTGGCGAGGATTTCTCTGTTGTTTGCTAAGACCTCATCAGTTCCTCCGAATTGTTCCTTCAAAGCATTCCAGAGGTCATGAGCAGTTTCATGATGCATAAGCCCAGAATAGATTTCATTCGGCAGTGCCATGGCCAGAATTCCATGGGCTTTAGCATCAATCTCAAACAGTTTACGATCTTCATCTGAGTATTGCTCCTTCTTCTTCGGAACCATTTGGTTGGTCTCCGGATTGTTCACCATAGGCTTGTGTGGACCGTGAACCACAGATGTCCAACAACCTGAACTGTTAACAGACAGTGATGGAGCATTCTTCGTTGCCATATGTTATACTCACTCCTAACCAGCATCGGAGGCTTGGTTGAGGAGCCAGTATTGTGAGGGTCATTAGATGGAGTAGTCATTCTCAGATTCAAACCAAATCAATCAAGTTTCAACAGATTTAGCACAAAAACACAACAAACTCAATATGAACCAAGAAGAAACTCAACAGAATAACCAGAAGCAGCAGAAATCAATCTCTATAACCAATTCTTGCAAATATGCTAATTCGATCAAACTTTAGATATCGAATAGCAGTTTCAATGATCAATTGTTAAACCGATCAATGATTAACCTGCTCTGATACCATTTGTCAGGATCAGTGATCTAAGTTTGATCAATTAGAGTTGAATCGCAGCGGAATTAGAGCAAGAATTAAACAAATATAGCAAGAACACAATAAATATTCAATGGAACAGTACACGGTTATATAGAATAGGGTTTTCTGCAAAAGGGATAATAACATTCATGCACACATGCTTCGGTATGGCGGCTGCTAGTTTTTCTAAGCTGCCCGATTACAATTAGGTCAGCATTCCTTATATAAAGGAATGTGACGTCTGCTGATGTCACTTGATAGTGACTCTAACAGAATTATTACAAACTACTGAAAGTAAGCAACTACTGAGAATGTTCACAACAACTGAGAACATCTCAGTATGCTAAGTACACGAAGAAACATAAAACTACTGAAACTACAAGTACAGAAAAGAAAATACAACTACTGAAAGGAACCATCACAACTACTGAAGGTCTTCTTCAGCTGTTGTGACAACATCTGAAACTTGGTCTTCAGTCTTTGTCTTCAGCTTTTGTCTTCAGACTTTGTCTTCATTCTTTTACTTCAGACTTTGTCTTCAGCTCTTTCACTCTGACTTTGTCTTCAGCTCTTTCACTTCAGACTTTGTCTTCAGACCTTGTTATCAGTTGATGTCTTCAGCTGTTGCAGACTACTTCAGTTGTTGTAATGTCTGTGGGACTTAAAGGTTTTTTCTGATCAGGCTCATTGGTTCTTTTGGTCCAACAAGTGAGTTCTTAGATCCTCTTTTCAATGTTTTCCTATCAGGCTCATTGGTTATTTAGGGGTGGTATGCATATTTT